>CM070873.1:122612068-123212068 GCA_036365515.1 Torymus aiolomorphi | reverse complement strand
AATATATAAAATATGACATACTGACGATTTAATCAGTTAAGTGTAAAATAATATTCATACGAGTGAATAGAAGTAGTACTTTATTTATAATAATAACGTTTAGCAACTATTTATTGCTAATAAAATAGTGTATCTTGTAGACAAAACATTGACAAACAATAACGAATTCGCATGCACTTACAAAGGAATTTAGTAAAATGTTGTCCTCAAAAGTTTTGGATGTCTGAATACTTTTTGCACTTACTGTACATTCATACTATTGTACATTCCTATACTGTTATGGCTATAAAAACGCTATAATAACTAAAACTTTTACAGGTTTACACTGCGACGCAACGTATCTAAAAGAAGAAAGAAAATATTTTCCATAAATATGAATTTGGTAAATGCGATGAATGTTTTATTTATTTTAAACAGTATGTTTCAGGATCAAGAAAAGAAATTACCTGTTAATGACGCTGAAAGAAATGTTGCTAATATAGTGTATAATATTATAATATCAAGTATAAATGATCGTAGTATTTACGAAGAAGCGGAAGAATTTCTGTATTATGATGATACCTACGAACCTTACGATGACATACCTGCAGATGATTTACATGAAGATATCGATGCAGAAGATATGATAACACCCGAAACTGAAAATCAATGTAGGACCGAATCAGAGAGTATTAATTTAGACTACAAAAAGCAAGCTGTGGAGTATTGGTTAAGTAGTAAAAACAAGTTAAAATTTGAAACAGTCCAAAATCGATTAAAAAAATTAAAAACAGCACGTCAGCTGTATAGATGGAGAGATCAAGTGGCAATAGGAGGAAGTAGGATCGATAAATTGAAAAAAATTGAGGAATATTGTTTACAAAAATTTAACGTAGCCAGATCGAATAGAATACCCATTCATGACATTGATGTAAGACGTATGGCAAAAGAAAAAGCATTAGAGTTAAACTTCAATGAATTTAAAGCTTCTAGACACTGGTTAAATGAATTCAAACGGCGATTTAATATCGTTTCTCGAAAAATAACAAAAATTATTACTAAAAAATCTATAGATGATTCAGAAGAATGGTCAGCACAAAAACAGGAATTTCGCAATAGAGTAAAAAATGCCATCATAAAATATGATGCAAAACGTGTTTATAACTCCGACCAAAGTGGTTTTAATTACGAAATACACAGTGGTCGAACCCTCAATCTTAGAGCAGATAACAGTGTAGAGAGTATAGTACAATCAGTGCATTCGACAACTCATTCTTTTACTATCCAACCTACTGTATCTGCTGAAGGAAAACTTCTATCACCCTTCTTTTTAGTCATGCAAGAACCAAAGGGAGAGTTCCAAACAAAAATGTTTATGTAATGGCATCGAAATCCGGTAAATTGACTAAAGAACATGTTGAAACTTGGGCGCAAGATGTATATTTTCCATCAACTACCATAACAAGTACCCTATTCCTTGATTCATGGAGAGGTCACTGCCTAGATATAATTTATAAAGTAAAACCGGAATATAAAACCTTAACGATTCTACAAATTCCACAAAGAACAACAAGTGAACTTCAACCGCTTGATATTTACGGTTTTCGAATGTGGAAGAACTTCGTTCAAACGTTTTCGGATATGATATTTCTAACAAATGAGGATCTCAACTTACACGATAGAAATAATATAATCAAAATGCATTCATTAGTACATAATCAATTATCAAGTCCCAGGTTTCAAAATTTATTTAAATATGCTTGGTACGCCGCCGGTTACATTGATGCAAGGCCAGAAAAAATTGAAAACCCAAACAAATTTTGCTTCAATTCTAATTTTATTACATGCGATATTTGTGGTAAACGAGCGATTGTAACATGTTCATTGTGCAAAAAATCGCTATGTTTACAACATTTTTTTCATGAATATCATTATTGTAAAACATATAATCCATGATCGTCAGAATAATTAGCTAGCTTGCCGTCTGCTGTTGGCTGACCCGTAGGATTTAAAATTGGTCGTTATGCTGCTTAAAAATTGGTAGAATTGTATAAGATTTTGTATTAAAAGATAATAAATTGTAAAAATCTGTAAGAATTTGTAAAAATTTAAACTTTTATACAGTAACTTACATTTTGTAACATATATTAATTATATTTCTAATACATAATAATTTACATTTTATTACGTTTTAGTATTTTTTCTTTACATCTTTGAAAATATTTTATTTATAGCTATATTTAAATAAAAGTACAATTATAAATTATTATAAAAGTATAATTATGAACTATTTGAAAAAAGTGTACAAATATGTCATACGATGTAAAATGTGTATCAAAATTTGTATATAAACGTAAAAAGATGTAATTAAAAGTACAAATATATAATAAAATGTAAAAAGATGTACGAATGTGTAAGAATGCCTATAAAATTTGAATTAAGAGTACAAATTAAGAAGTAATAAAACGTAGACAAATGTAAGGAAAAGTAAGAAATTATTAAAAAATGGTATAAACTGTGGTAAAATGTAAAAGCGTCCGAAATCAAGTAGAAAAGTACAATTTGTTACGTTTTCTTACACTTTTTTACAAACAACTACATTATCATACACTTGTTTATCGCACGATAAATAAGTGTATGATAAAATAATAATAAATAATAGAATAATATAACAAAACATTGTTACATTATTATACACTTATTTACATAATATAATTTCCGCTAGGGGGTCTACATACTATTTTTCGTGGAATTTAAAATATTTCTAAAAAATTTTTCGCCATATTGAATTCACTATTTTCAAATTTTTATTGTGGATCTAACTGTGGATTCCGATTAACGACTTCAAGAACCCGTTTTAAGGAAAAAAATAATTGCCAAAAAAATATACCTAATTCATTTGTGTTAGGCGTGGTTTACCACCTCTTAAGGGGTTGTTTCGCGAAGAATGGCCAAAAATACCAACTGTTATTTATTGTAGTTGGTAAGAATAATGTTTTGATCTATTTTTAATTATTTTATGAATTCTCACAACAAAAATTATTCTTAAAAAACACTATTTCACCCTCTAAAAAATAAGGGATGCAAACCTTAATGTTCATACTACCACGGATTTCTTGGCTTTTTAATAAGAAACTCTTTCCATTTTGTTTCGTTAAAAAAAGTTAAGTAGAAGCCGAGATATATCAAAAAAACGTTTCTTGGGGGTAAACTTTAGGGGTGATTTTAACCCTTATAAAGCGCTTCTCAGCCGATAAAAAAAATGGTTTCGTGAATCTCGCATGGAGGTCTACTTTTTAATATGGGTTTGGAATTTTTTTGAATTTGACAGTTCGGGTACTTTCCTTGGAAGATGGCAATATCAAGAAAATGTTTACTCCAACTAAGTAAATTTTAACCTTAAAATAAATAACGTTTTTTTTATTCCATTAAATTTCTAATAACGATTTTCAAAGAAAATAATTCATTGATATAAACTTAATATAGCTTAACGACAAAGAATTATTTATTTCAATACACGAAATGTATAATTTAACAATTCAGCAACTTCTAATCTCCGTACTTGAATATAAGAAATATATTTACTCAAGTTAAATAAAGTTTCACTTTTGAGTAAATAATGATTTCTTTGGTTTCAATCCGTTTCTAAAACGCATTTTTTAAGATATAATTCTTTGACACTAATGAAATATAGTTTAAAAAGAAAGCATTATTTATTTCAATACATGAAATACATAATCCCAGAATATAGTGAGTATTAATATCTCTGTACTTGAATAAATTTGAAATAAATAATGACTTCTTTGGTTTCAAACCGTTTCTAAAACACATTTTTTAACATATAATTCTTTGACACTAATGAAATATAGTTTAAAAAGAAAGAATTATTTATTTCTATACCGGAAATACATAATCCAAGAATACAGTGAATTTTAAGAAATAAATTCACTTAATATCAATAAAATATTAACTCCAGCTATATAAATTTATCTTTAAAATATTAACTCCAGCTACATAAATTTTAAAAATAATGACTTCTTTGGTTCCATAAAATTCTTAACACGCATTTCTAAAGAAATAATCCTTTGACACAAACCCAATATAGTTTTACGACAAAGAATTATTTATTTCAATACACGAAATGCATAATTTAAAAATTCAGCTTCTTCTAATATCTCTGTACTTGAATATAAGGAAAATATTATTGAAGCTAAATAAATTTTTACCTTAGAGTAAATAATGATTTCCTTGGTTTCAATAAATTTCTAGGACGCATTTTTGAAGATATAATTCTTTCCCAGACAGCACAGACAATTCTTAAAGAATTCGTGAAGACTAGAAAGAGTTTGCATGAATTCGCAAGATAATCACGATTTGTTCTCAAAGTATTCATTCAGTATTCTTCAAGAATTGTATGTATGTCTAGTCGAATTAATCTGAAGTTCGTAAAGAATTCAAATTTCAATAAAGTACTCATAAAGAGTTCATAGAGATTATTTTATGAAGTCATATTTTGGTACAAAAATTTTTAGTGCAAAAGAGTTCGTAACTTTCTAAAAAATGTATTCATAAAGAACTATTATTACACTCTTTATGAATACGAAATTATACTAGCAAATTCTTTTTCAACTTTCAAGTACGCAAAAGTATTCTCTTAGAGTTCGTAAATAGTTCATTGCAATTTTTTCAGCGAAGAGTTCATATTATATACAGAAGCGTATTCATAATGAGTTCGTAAATTGCTTATTATGAAGTCATATTATGGAAACGGTATTTTTCTTGCAAAAGAGTTCGTATCTTCCTAAAAAATGTATTCATAACGAACTGTTATTACACTCTTTTCGAATACAAAATTATTCCAACGAATTCTTTTTTAACTTTCAAATACGCGAAAGTATTCTCTTAGAGTTCGTAAATAGTTCATTGCAATTTTTAGACTGCAAAAATCGACGTTGTTTTGCGGCAAAATTTAAAAATAAAGAATTTATTTATTACTAGATAATCTAGTGGTCACTAAGAATCTAGTAGTTACTAGCTGACTCTAGTGGTAACTAGCTGAAAAGAGCAATGGAAAAAAGTAAACAAACGAACAGAAAACGGGAAGGCCGATATTAAAGCACGCAATAACTTTTAATACAATGTATTGATCAACATTAAACCTGCATTGATAGGAAACTAGAATAAATACGATTAGTTGTGAATGCATGAAAAGGGTGAATTAATATATTAATATATGATGAGGAGAAGAAACCGAGATTCACAGGTTAGAAAGCCATTTTTCCTGGTATATGTAGCGCGGTGTGTCCTCAGGCTTTGTGACTCATAACTTGCCTTCGGAGCGCTACCGCGCTCCTTGATTTTACGCAGACATGTCGTAAAATATTTAGTCCCTAATGTAAAAGGGTTACCAAAAATAAGGCAAGCCTTGCAATTTCGGACTCTGCGTGAAGAGTCATTTACAGAATTAAATTACACGGCTTATATACTCTCGGCACTCCAATGTATCCACAGAAAGTATCGCGCCGCTAGCGGATGAATAGCCGAAGCTTACATATCGAGAAGTGCGTTCCGTAAGAATTCTTTATGATTACTTTTATGCGAAAAGGGTTCATTAAGTAATTTTAAAGAGTTCATCAAAAATTCTTTTTGATCATTGGGTAATTTTCTAATATTATGAACTCATTGCAAATTCAAATTAAATCAGTCGAAGAAAACTATCTCATTCGAAAATCTCGTTTGAGATGCAATTATCATACACATCTAAAAAATTAGATATTAGTTCTTTATGAACACCTTTTGAATACTTAAAAAATTTGTATACAAATAAATGATTGTAATATTTATTGTTCATCATCTTCGAATAATTAAAAAATTTTTATATAAATAAATTATTGTATAATTTATTATTCATACTCATATACGAAATTAGACACCTATTAATTCGTTATGGAAACTTCTTAAATACTTAAGGGGAGTTTCTGGCAAATTTTGGGAAATCCTTGTTTTCCCATAAATTATCTCAGAAATTTTTTTTCTTAACTTTGTTGTTATTAATTAAGACATCTATTACCATTTGGAATGATTATATTCATTATATTTCAATTGATATTTGTTCTTTGTATATTTTTTTTATTTTTTAATGCTACTATTACGCGGCTGCTCAAAAACTTTCTGACACATACAGTTTTGGTCTATCGACTTCAATCAAAGGGCATTTTACTTGATTTGTACTCTAGAATAAATTTTTGAGGCGGGGCATGCGAGTTCCACGCGTACACGGAGCGCGTCAGTCGAGCATACAGGCAAAATAATAATTTAAATAATTTTTAACCCCAAGCAGGCGGGGGATGCGAGTTCCACCCGTATACGGGAGCGCGTCAGACGTATATACATCGCAAAATAATTATTTTAATAATTTCCAACCCCAAGTAGGCGGGGCATGCGAGTTTCACGCATGTACGGGAGCGCGCCAGACGTGTATACAAGGTATAATAATTATTTTAATAATTCTTAACCCAAGTAGGCAGGGGATGCGGGTTCTTCGCGTATACGGGAGCGCGTCAGTCTTGTATACATGGCAAAATAATTATTTAAATAATTCTAAACCCCAAGTAGGCGAGGGGTGCGAGTTCTACGCGTACACGGAAGCGCGTCAGACCTGTATACATGGCAAAATGATTATTTAAATAATTCTTAACCCCAAGTAGGAGGGGGATGCGAGTTTCACGCGTATACGGGAGCGCGTAAGACGTGGATACAAGGCACAATAATTATTTAAATAATTCTTAACCCCAAGTAGGCGGGGGATGCAAGTTCTACGTGTACACGGGAGCCCGTCAAACGTGTATACAAGGTAAAATAGTTATTTTAATAATTCTTAACCCAAGGAGGCGGGGGATGCGGGTTCTACGCATATACGGGAGCGCGTCAGACTTGTATACATGGCTAAATAATTATTTTAATAATTCCTAACGCCAAGTAGGCGGGGGATGCGAGTTCCACCCGTATACGGGAGCGCGTCAGACGTGTATACATGGCAAAATGATTATTAAAATAATTCTTAACGCCAAGTAAGCGGGGGATGCAAGTTCTAGGCATATACGGGAGCGCGTAAGACGTGCATATACGGCAAAATAATTATTTTAATAATTCCTAACGCCAAGTAGGTGGGGGATGCGAGTTCCACGCGTATACGGGAGCGTGTCAGACGTGTATACATTGCAAAATGATTATTAAAATAATTCTTAACTTAAGTAGGCGGGGATGCGGATTCTTCGCGTATACGGGAGCGCGTAAGACTTGTATACATGGCAAAATAATTATTTAAATAAATCTTAACCCCAAGTAGGCGGGGGAAGCGAGTTCTGCGTGTAAACGGAAGCCCGTCAGACGTGTAACAAGGTAAAATAATTATTTAAATAATTTCTAATGCCAAGTAGGCGGGGGTTGCGAGTTCCACGCGTATACGGGAGCGCGTAAGACGTGGATACAAGGCACAATAATTATTTAAATAATTCTTAACCCCAAGTAGGCGGGGGATGCAAGTCCTACGTGTACACGGGAGCCCGTCAAACGTGTATACAAGGTAAAATAGTTATTTTAATAATTCTTAACCCAAGGAGGCGGGGGATACGGGTTCTACGCATATACGGGAGCGCGTCAAACTTGTATACATGGCTAAATAATTATTTTAATAATTCCTAACGCCAAGTAGGCGGGGGATGCGAGTTCCACCCGTATACGGGAGCGCGTCAGACGTGTATACATGGCAAAATGATTATTAAAATAATTCTTAACGCCAAGTAGGCGGGGGATGCAAGTTCTAGGCATATACGGGAGCGCGTCAGACGTGCATATACGGCAAAATAATTATTTTAATAATTCCTAACGCCAAGTAGGTGGGGGATGCGAGTTCCACGCGTATACGGGAGTGTGTCAGACGTGTATACATTGCAAAATGATTATTAAAATAATTCTTAACTTAAGTAGGCGGGGATGCGGATTCTTCGCGTATACGGGAGCGCGTAAGGCTTGTATACATGGCAAAATAATTATTTAAATAAATCTTAACCCCAAGTAGGCGGGGGAAGCGAGTTCTGCGTGTACACGGGAGCCCGTCAGACGTGTAACAAGGTAAAATAATTATTTAAATAATTTCTAATGCCAAGTAGGCGGGAGTTGCGAGTTCGACGCGTATACAGGAGCGCGTCAGACGTATGTACATCGCAAAATAATTATTTAAATAATTCTTAACCCTAAGCAGGCGGGGGATGCGAATTGCTCGCCTATACGGGTGAGCGATAGACGAATATAACAGGTAAAATAATTTTTTTTTTTTTTTTGTTGGTCTCTATTGATGTTAATGAGTACAACTGATTTAAATTAAATATACGACGTTTCGATAGCTTGATCGCTATCCTTTTCAAGTCCTAAATTTTATTACAAAGTTAATACTAGAAGTCACTTTTTTTAAAAACATATACAAAAATATACAATTATAAACAATTGCTTGTCTTACTTAATTAACATCAGTATTACACTTCGTCACATTTTTCTAGAAAATAACAGAGCTTTTTTCTTTTCTAAAATAATAATAAGAACAAAAATGCAATTTGTATAAGTTTTTTGCACAAATGTCACGTCAAATCAATTATAACTTTACCTTATTTTTAATTTTATCAAATACGTCAATGTACATTGTTAATAAATTAAGACTGTTAATAAACATAAAAAAACCGACACTAATAATAAATTAACATATAAAAACTCACAACTAATAAATTAACAAAGAAGACTGCCACAATTAATAAATTAACACTAAGAATGAGCAAAAGCAGTCAAGGCAGATAAAACCAGTAGAAGGAGAAAAATGTAAACATAAGTTTGAATATATGAATTGATACAACGTTAATATACCGCAAATTGGCTTCGTAATAAACTTAGCAATTGACGTCATATCACGTCAACATATTCATTTTAAATTTTTATATTAAACATATTATAACTATTATTACAATTTAATTCTGTCTTAATTTATTAACAAGTTGTCAAATCCTATAAAAAACTGTTGATAAATTGAATTTTAATTTGAGTTTATATCTTATAAAGTTATCAGAAATCTAATTTTAATTTGAAATTTCACGCTTAATTGCTATTAGGCACTCTGTTTCTCCTCACTGATCACCATTGAAAGTGATGCGCGCGCAGACCCGGAGCGCTCGGGGTGGCAAGTCTTGTGAACTGCCACAGTCAGCGAGAATTTCAAATATTTCAAGGTTCATTGATCAGAAAAATAATAAAATTAGGAATGTAGTAATAAAAAGTTTAAGACGCCATATTAACACAAAAAAACATATATCGTACGAAGACAGAGTTTTTGCACAAAGATTAAACAAAACAAAAACCTTTTTAAAAAATAACGATGTTTTTTTCACCATGGGTGATAAGGGTAATTTGACGGTTGCGATAGATAACGAACAATATAAACAGAAGATGAATAAATTATTAACAGACAAGGAAACTTATACACAAATTAACAAAAATCCACTGAATAAATTGCAAAAAGATACTCAAATGATATTGAATCATTGGAATGATAGTAACTTTTACAATAAAAGATACCATAGAAATGAGTTAACACTAACAAACACTACTTTATCTAGAGTTTATGGACTACCAAAAATTCACGAAAAAGATGCACCTTTGAGACCCATAGTCTTGTGTGTAAGTAGTCTAACATACAAACTATAAAAAACTCTAGATACTCTCATACGTAATAAGATACCAGAACCGAAATCTTACATAAAAAATAATAGATAAAATCAAAGATATTGTCATTCCTGATGATCACGTCATAATAACATTAGACGTCACATCACTCTTCACGAATGTACCGCAGGAATTAGTAGTTAAAAGTATAGAAAAAAGGCATCATTATATTAGAACTCAGGATGTACCCTTAACAGAAATAATTAATACTTCAAAGTTTTTAATGAATAATACATTTTTCCAATTCGATGGAAAGTACTATAGACAGACCTATGGATCTCCTATGGGAAGTCCCATAAGTCCTCTATTTGCTGATATGGTAATGGTAGATTTGAAAGAAGAATGTATAAAAAAGCTAGATTTGAGACCACTGTTTTATTATCGATACGTAGATGATGTCATTATGAGTATACCTAAAAATAAAATACAACAAGTTATAGAAATATTTAACTCTTACCATAATAGACTCAAATTTACACACGAAGTTGAACATAACGGTATGATATGTTTTTTAGAGGTACAACTTATAAGAGAAAATAATAAAATCATTACAGATTGGTATCACAAACCTACGTTTTCAGGCAGATTTTTAAATTTCAAATCGAACCATCCCATATCACAAAAAAGAGCAATGATATATAATCTAATAGACAGAGCGGTTTTACTTTCAAGCAGACAGTTTTGGAAAAAAACATCAATATGGTTAAAGAATTTTTAATAAATAACCAATATCCTAGTAGATTTGTTGACTTTTATGTGAAAGAAAGATTAAAAAAGATTGAATTTAGTAATAATAACAATAAAAATAAAACTAGAGAAAAAAGAAATACAATATTGACTTTGCCGTATATACCAGATACTTTTGAAAAGGTTTCACATAGTTTGAAAAAAATTAGCATCACTACTATTCCAAAAATCAAGAATAATCTCAGTACTGTAATAAGAAGAGGAAAGGATAGACAAGAAACAACGGAACAGACTAATATAGTTTATAAAATTAATTGTAAAGATTGTGATGCTACATATGTAGGAGAAAGTAAGCGGATGTTAGGGACAAGAATTAAAGAGCACATTGCGAATACAAAGAAAAAAGATGAAAATAAATTTGTCATTAATAAGCACATGGATGATTTTAAACATACTTTTGACTTTGAAAATACAACAATATTGGACAAAGAAGAAATATGGAAAAAAAGATTAATATCTGAAATGGTGAACATTAAATTACAAAAGAATCCAATAAATATTAAAGAAAATACACAAAAATTAAATAACCATTATTCGCAATTGCTCAAAGAAATGAAATAAATAAGATAAATAAATTAATCAAGTTTAACTGCCGAACATAACCTCGAAATATTTAAAATTCTCGCTGACTGTGGCAGTTCACGAGACTTGCCACCCCGAGCGCTCTGGGTCTGCGCGCGCATCACTTTCAATGGTGATGAGTGAGCAGAAACAGAGTGCCTAATAGCAATTAAGCGTGAAATTTCAAATTAAAATTCGATTTCTGATAACTTTATAAGATATAAACTCAAATTAAAATTCAATTTAACAACAGTTTTTTATAGGATTTGACAACTTGTTAATAAATTAAGACAGAATTAAATTGTAATAATAGTTATAATATGTTTAATATAAAAATTGAAAATGAATATGTTGACGTGATATGACGTCAATTGCTAGGTTTATTACGAAGCCAATTTGCGGTATATTAACGTTGTATCAATTCATATATTCAAACTTATGTTTACATTTTTCTCCTTCTACTGGTTTTATCTGCCTTGACTGCTTTTGCTCATTCTTAGTGTTAATTTATTAATTGTAGCAGTCTTCTTTGTTAATTTACTAGTTGTGAGAGTTTTTATATGTTAATTTATTATTAGTGTCGGTTTTTTTATGTTTATTAACCGTCTTAATTTATTAACAATGTACATTGACGTATTTGATAAAATGAAAAATAAGGTAAAGTAATACTTGATTTGACGTGACCTTTGTGCAAAAAAATTATACAAATTACAGTTTTGTTCTTATTATTATTTTAGAAAAGAAAAAAGCTCTGTTATTTTCTAGAAAAATGTGACGAAGTATAATACTGAAGCTAATTAGGTAAGACAAGCAATTGTTTATAATTGTATATTTTTGTATATGTTTTTAAAAAAAGTGACTTGTAGTATTAACTTTGTAATAAAATTTAGGACTCGAAAAGGATAGCGATCAAGCTATCGTAACGTCGTGTATTTAATTTAAATCAGTTGTACTCATTAACATCAATAGAGTCCCACACAATAAATACCAAAAATGAGTGATAGAATCATACAAAGAAGTAAAATAATTATTTTAATAATTCTTAACCCAAGTAGGCGGGGGATGCGGGTTCTACGCGTATACGGGAGTGCGTCAGACGTGCATACATAGCAAAATAATTACTTAAATAATTCTTAACCCCAAGCAGGCGGGGGATGCGAGTTCCACGCGTATACTGGATCGCGTCAGACGTGCATACATAGCAAAATAATTACTTAAATAATTCTTAACCCCAAGCAGGCGGGGGATGCGAGTTCCACGCGTATACGGGAGCGCGTCAGACGTACATACATCGCAAAATAATTATTTAAATAAATCTTAACCCCAAGTAGGCGGGGGATGCAAGTTCTACGTGTACACGGGGGCCCGTCAAACGTGTAAACAAGGTAAAATAGTTATTTTAATAATTCTCAATCCAAGGAGGCGGGGGATGCGGGTTCTACGCATATACGGGAGCGCGTCAGACTTGTATACATGGCTAAATAATTATTTTAATAATTCCTAACGCCAAGTAGGTGGGGGATGCGGGTTCTACGCATATACGGGAGTGCATCAGACTTGTATACATGGCTTAATAATTATTTAAATACATCTTAACCCCAAGTAGGCGGTGGATGCGAGTTCTACGTGTACACGGGAGCCCGTCAGACGTGTATACAAGGTAAAATAATTATTTTAATAATTCTTAACCCATGTAGGCGGGTTATGCTGGTTCTACGCGTATACGGGAGCGCGTCAGACTTGCATACGTGGCGAAATAGTTATTTTAATAAGTTTTAACCCCAAGTAGGCGGGGCACACTGATGCCTATCTACTCAAAAGTGATGAAAATTCGTGCTTTAGCACAATAAGGCTCAAAAAATTTTTATAAAATACGTTTGGGACTCCTGAAGCAATTTCCTACGATAAATCGTTTCCCTCATGGCTGTAACATTGCTAATTTTTAAGTAATGAATACGTTAAATGCCGTTTTTTGGAGTTTATTTTTTTTCTTTTTGTTTTTAAGTAGGATTAATTTTTCTAGGCACGACCACTTCTCGGGAGAGCCTTATATTTTCGTCAGGGCGAAAATTGTAGCACTTCAAATTCTGAAATTTACAACATAAAAACTATTTTCCACCCAAAAGAAGTACATTTTAAGCGTTTTCAGAGATGTATGTATGTCTGTACGTATGTATGTGATCAAGTAATACGATTATCTCAGCGAAATTTCGACGGATCCAAACGGGCTTTGGGGAATATACTTGTCTAATTATAAGTAACTGACAGTTCTCTACCGAGCCAAATCGATCGACAAATAAAAAAACGCCAGAGCAAATAAAAATTTGAAAAAATCGATTTTTGAGCATACGGTGAACAAAATTAAATTTAAGTCAAAAACAACAAATGCATCTGCTAAAACTAATTAAAAGACGTCTTTTTTACATTGAACATTTTTCTCTATGAACAATATTTAACAATGTAATAGCGAAAAAATCACTAAAATCATTAAAAATTGTCGTTTTTTGCTATTACTTTACAGGATTTGAATTTACACAAAAATGTTAAATACAAAAGTTATAGATAATATTGAAACAAAACTTTTTCCTATTCGACATTTTTTTTACGATCAATTCCTGATGAGTTAAATCCAAAAAAACGGTTTTTAACACCTACATGTACATAAAATTGCTGATTTTCGTTTGTAACTGAGCAGAATTTGACTTTACACAAAAATTTTATATGTAAAAGTTATAGATAATATTAAAACAAAACTTTTTTATATTGAACATTTTTTGCTACGACCAATTCGTGACGAGTTAAATCCAAAGAAACGATTTTTAACGCCTAAATATACCTAATATCGCCGATTTTCGTTTATAACGTAGCAGGATTTGATTTTATACAAACAAAAGTTATAGATAATATTTGTCCCATTTAGCATTTTCATGTAAAATCAGACCCAGACGAACTAAACTTATAAAAACTATTTTTTAGGCACGACCGCTTCTCGGGAGAGCCTTATATTTTCACTAGAGCGAAAATTGTAACACTTCAAAAACGAACCATTTGTTGCATTAAACTATTTTTGACCCAGAATTAGTTCATTTTAGGTGTTTTTTCTGGTGTATGTGTGTATGTCCGTTCGTATGTAGTCAAGTTTATGGAATATCTCAGCGAAGTTCCAATAGATCTTAACGAATTTTGGGCCAGACACTCGTCTAATTATAAGTGAGCTCCAATCTTATACCGAGCCGAATCGATCAACAAATAAAAAAACGCCAGAGCAAATAAAAATTTGAAAAAATTGATTTTTGAACATAATGTGAACAAAATTAATTTTACGCCAAAAAACAACAAATGCATCTGCTAAAACTAATTAAAACACGTCTTTTTTACATGGAAAATTGTTTTCTATGAACAATATTTAACAATGTAATAGCGAAAAAACCACTAAAATCATCAAAAATAGTCGTTTTTTTGCTATTTCTTTACAGGATTTGATTTTACACAATAATGTTAAATGTAAGAGTTATAGATAATATTAAAACAAAACTTTTTCCTGTTAAACATTTTTTTGTACAATCAATTCCTGACGAGTTGAACTCATAAAAACGGTTTTTAACGCCTTAATATACATAAAATGGATGATTTTCGCTTATTTCAACGATTTGACTTTACACAAAAATATTGAATGCAAAAGATATACTTATGGATAACATCTAAACAAAACTTTTCCCCAATTAATATTTTAATGTACAATCAATCCTGATTATCTAAACCTATAAATACGACACTTTACAGATTCAATTTTCGCTTATTGAACATGATTCGATTTGACAAAGAATTATACAATGCAATAGCTTTAAATAATATCGGAAAAATCAATATAACATTCGAAAGATCATAATTATAAAAATATAATCATAAGATATAAAATTACATTTAATTACAATGTTAAAATAGTACATTACGATACTGCCACTGAAGTCACATGTATCGTACGATATTTTATATTTTTCCGCTGTCACGCCTACCCGTACCTTAATCAGTCCACTCGCTACGCTCGCGCGCTAACCTCACGGTGCAATAATCGACTACTTAAGTCACGGGTAGGCGTGACTTAAGTGCGGACTTAGGTCACACTGTGCTATAAAATGAGATAAACACATTGAAAACATAATTTAAAAAGAAGAAATATCTATTGTTTACAAAATGCCAAATATTATGTAAACTAAAACACTAATAAAAATATATAATAAGAAATATAAATTGATGTTGAAGTAACAAAAATTAAAAAATTAAATCCCTAAATGTTTTTTGACTTGAAATTATTCTAAGTTGGTCCAAGAAACAAATTATTTTTTTCTAAAACTTGGTCGTAGATAGGCAGATAATATTGTATATAATCTAATCTTCTATTAATAATGTGATTAATAGAAGTTCTTCGAGTTTAAACCTTAAAAATAAAATGAAAAAACTAAGATTAAATTTTTGATTAAATATATAATTGAGTCAAAGAATAAGCAAATATAATATTCCATCCTCACGACTCGTAACCATATTCCTGATATAACACATTAAATGATATTTGATGACGAATGAATCTACGAAATCATTTTGTGACCATGAATGAAAATCCTTGAGGATATAGTTATTATGTTGAAATGTCCCATCTAAATAAAACAAAATAAAAGAAACAATAAAGTTCGTTGTTGTTAGGTAATGAGGTATGGCGGGTTTGATGTGGGGCGTAGGGCGGGGTCCAGGGGCAGAGCCCCTAGTGGGGGTGTAGGGGGCGAAGGCCTCACTCAGGGGGGTGTGGGGGGGCGAAGCCCCCTCCCACCTGAAATAAAATTACTGCTATATTAAAAAAAAAAAATATATATATCAACAGTGATATATATAAACTTCTTTCTGAAATACGACCTTACTAAAGAAATTAATTATTTTATTTTAATTTATTTACACTTTATTTAATCCAACTAAAAAAAAAGAAATTTTACTTTAATAAAATTGTAGCTATAAAATAGATAGAAAAAAAATCGAGGTATCAATCTTGGTACCAAATTGACAATTTGTTGGTTTGAACTTCCTTAATATATATAATTTTACAACAATTATTATAATAAGAAAGGTTTGACCCTGCTTGCTACTAAAGTAGACAATTCGAATTCAAAAACGAATTCATAGACTTCATTTATTTCTCAATTAAACATTTTGTTTCCTCCTAGATGAAGCTTTGTGACATTAAATTTTTGAGTTGTTGTAAAAACATGTTATAATTGCGTTCCGAGATGTTAGGAATCAAAAACATGGTTTTTGAGTAATGTCTGTGTGTGTGTGCGTGCGTGCGTGCCTGCGTGTGTGTGCGTGCGTGTGTGTGTGTGTGTGTGTGTGTGTGTGTGTGTGTGTGTGTGTGTGTGTGTGTGTGTGTGTACGCCTAGATCTCAAATTTCTACTCGGTCAATTTTGACCGGGCAGGTCTCATTTTCCGGTCAAAATCTGTTTTTTTTATTGGGGCGATGTGTTTTTGTTTTTTTTTTTTTTTTCAAATTTTCGATTTTTCTCAAAACTGCTTTTTGATTTTTTTTTTTAATGATAGGATCGAGTTATTCGAATCGGATGGGTAGCGTTCGAAAGAGAATTAAAATACCTATATTTTCTAGAAAAATTATTAACAATAACGTGTTTTTTTTAGATGCTTATAACTCCCAAACTAAACGGTCAATTTTTTTTGAGAAAAATCATGATAATGGATAATATAAATAAATATAATCTGTAATGTTTTAATTCATTTTGTTGGTTAGTTTTTTAGAAAAAAATTGAAAAATGAAAATTGATTTTTGTATATCCAACGATTACAGGAGTAACAATGACTTAATCGCTTCAAAATTCTTTGTAGTCGTAGATTTATTAATTTCGTTATTAAATATTAATTAAAGGAATCAACATATTAAGGTTGAGGAAACTTCGGGCCAATGAATTGAAAGAGGTTTTTTTAATTAATGAATAAATATTGATAAAAAATTTATCGTACTAATACATTACGATACAAGTGCGATAAGTGGCCCATTATTTCATGGCGTAAAGTTAAGGCCCGAGCGTAGCGAGGATCCTTTCACGGCGTGTAATGTGTTACTTAATGCATTAGTATCGTACAATTTATTATAACACTGTCTGCCTTAAGTCCGCTGTCAGGCCTATCCGTGCGCTAAGCAGTTCATTCTGGCACCGTGAGGTTAGCGCACGAGCGTAGCAAATGCGATAAACACGGTGAAATTATGGACTACATATCGCACGGATATTTTTTTTTATTAAATTATACCTACTTCTAGAAAGATGAAATTTGCTTAAAAAAACATACGATGCCTGAAATACATTTTAGAAGCAGAGTTCTATTATTTTTATACTTAAGCACATTTACGCCAACTAAACATCGACAACACTGAATGATGAGTACACCTGCTAAATCTGACTGGTGGCTTTTATAACATTACAGGAGCAGGATTAATTTATCTTTTCACGTTGTAAATTTCAGCCTAATTAATTAAATAGGTTTTCTCTTATGTAATCTGAAGGGCCATGTAGTGTGAGCCTGTCCGAAAGATTTATAGAGTATGCTTAAATAAATATTCTGGAAACCTGTCAGAATTATGAAAAGTTCACTATAACCTCTAAAAGTCAATTAATTCTGGTAGTTAATGGATAAGCTCATTGTTCATTAACTACTACAATTCAACTGAATTTTACAGATTAAAATAACTTTTTTCACAATTTTTACACGTACTCAGATTTATTGTTATGGCAGGACAAGCTATAGATGTATAGAAGTTTGAGACACACTCACACTACACTACAGTATATGGACCAAAATTAGATCTGTTAAATTTGACCGGTCGCCTCTTATAGTTGCTGCTTTTTCTGAAAGGATAATAAAAACCCTGAAACAAAAAATGAAGCTATAGCAATGGTTGAAAGCAGTAGATTACTGAAATAATAATTATTCAAAGAAGAGACCACAAAGTGGTCACAGTGAATTAAAATAAATACAGACTAGATCAACTTCCCTTGATAATCTATAGAAACATGAAGCTGCCAAGATGTGTGTATCAGGAAGCCCTTCACTCAAGGTTACCCATTGTAATGCCATTGTTGAGTTTCTCAAAGTTGCCGTTCCCAATTTGGTCCTATTTTTTTTATACTCTCCTGCTTTATGATGGTCATATAATGACGCCCTCGCGGAAAGAACAATTATATGAAGACGTGTTGTCTTCTGCAGGAACTCTTCGCCCTAGGCCAAAAACATAATTACAACAAGAATAACTTGGCAACGGAGGGAGTACAGAGAAGCCACACTCCTGTCAAAGGGGTAGGAAATTATTGCAGGATAGATACTAGCTTCAAAGTATAAACCAATAAACTTTCTTACAGTAAGCTACTCACCAGATAATTTTTTCAACGAGTTCAGAGGTTGTCAATGTCCACATAAAATATGTCAATCAATCCATCATATAGTCCCAATAAAAAACGCTAGCTGCAGGTGTTTAGGACGCCGTGATGTCGTCTGCAGGAGCTCTTCGCCCTAGGCCAAAAACATAATTACAACAAGAATCACAATATAGTATTAGCGTGTCGATAAGATCATTCATAGCACTATATATTTACCAAGATATGTTGAGAGAATTGAAAGGGATCTTTGCACTCAAAAGTCGAGAAAGTGCATGTGTATTCTCAACTAAGACCTCCTCACCTTCACTTAAAGTTTGCCAGAATGTTCACACACAATACAATACATACAGAGGGATTGTGTATGCAATTTCAGATAGACTCAATCAGCCGGTACGGAGAAAATGACATTTTTCTCAAAAATTTCTTGAAAAAGACACAGAAACTGCAATATCTCCAGACTTGCTGATTATGCATATCTAAATCTTGATATACTGCCCCTCAGCATGCATTCCATCATGTATAGAAAGTTGAAGATACTTATAGGGAATGGAAAGGGATCTTTGCACTCAAAAGTCGAGAAAGCGCATGTGTATTCTCAACTAAGACCTCCTCACCCTCACTTAAAGTTTACCAGAATGTTCACACACAATACAATACATACAGAGGGATTGTGTATGCAATTTCAAATCGACTCAATCAGCCGGTACGGAGAAAATGACATTTTTTCAAAAATTTCTTGAAAAAGACACAGAAATTACAATATCTCCAGACTTGCTGATTTTGTAGATCTGAAACTTGATATACTGTCTCTCAGCATGTATTCCATCATGTATGGAAAGTTTAAGATACTTGTAGGGAATGGAAAGGGATCTTTGCACTCCAAAGTCGAGAAACCGCATGTGTATACTCAACTAAGACCTCCTCACCCTCACTTAAAGTTTACCACAATGTTCACACACAATACAATACATACAGAGGGATTGTGTATACAATTTCAGATCGATTCAATCAGCCGGTACGGAGAAAATGACATTTTTCTAAAAAATTTCTTGAAAAAGACACAGAAATTGCAATATCTCCAGACTTGCTGATTATACATATGTAAATCTTGATATACTGTCCCTCAGCATGTATTCCATCATGTACAGAAAGTTGAAGACACTTGTAGGGAATGGAAAGGGATCTTTGCACTCAAAAGTCGAGAAAGCGCATGTGTATTCTCAACTAAGACCTCCTCACCCTCACTTAAAGTTTACCAGAATGTTCACACACAATACAATACATACAGAGGGATTGTGTATGCAATTTCAGATCGACTCAATCAGCCGGTACGGAGAAAATGACATTTTTCTCAAAAATTTCTTGAAAAAGACACAGAAATTGCAATATCTCCAGACTTGCTGATTATGCATATCTAAATCTTGATATACTGTCCCTCAGCATGTATTCCATCATGTATAGAAAGTTGAAGATACTTGTAGTGAATGGAAAGGGATCTTTGCATTCAAAAGTCGAGAAAGCGCATGTGTATTCTCAACTAAAACCTCCTCACCCTTTCTCAAGGTTTACAAGAATGTTCATACACAATGCAATGCATGCTGAGGCATTGTACATTAAGTTTCAGATATACTCAGTTAGCCAAATTGGAGGAAATTACTTTTCTTTCTTAATAATTTCCTCAATAAGCAGACAGAAAATGCTGTAAGTCCACACTTGCTGATTATTTAGATCTGAAACATGGTATATAATCTCTCAGCATTCATGATATGGTGACGTGTGTAAAGCTGAAGATATTTTAAGAGAAAGGAAAGGTCTTTGTATATATGAAAGTCGAAAAAAAAGCTCATGTGCACTTCCCACTAAGACTACCTTGACCCTTGCTCAAAGTTTAACAAAATGTCCTTGTGAAAAAAAGATGAAAACCCTGCAAGATTAGAAAGGAGCTAGTATTATTGAAATAATACTTACTCAAGGATAAGACCACAACTCAGTTAGCAGAGAACTCGACCAACATCAATATCGATCCATACAGCAATTTAGGAAACACAGTGACTGCAGATATAAACATTGATGACTGCCGTCTGCTGGACTGCCGTGCGCACATGGTTGACATGGTGCGGGTGAGAGCCAGATAGAAAGCGCACTCCGCACTGAAACTTTTTCACTAGAAATTCGGCCCAGCCTTTTTCTCACATCATCATGAAGCTACGAGCTATCAGCTGACGAGCCAGACGAGACGAGCAGGTGAGCTGCAGCGCATGCGCATGCGCGCACATTAACATGGGTAAAGCCAACAAGCCAGCAGTGTCACCGCCATCACGTGATTGGCGATGCTATACACGTTACCCATTTGAATATATGATGTTGTAATTTTGATATCGTTTATTGCGATTATTGCGAATTGCGTAAAATCAAGCTCGCATTGTCATCACTTTGCATAAACATCTATATATTATACGTAATACGTATAATATATAGATATTTTACGTATACATGACTTGATAACCATTGCGCGGTAACATGTCTGTAAGAGACGGTCACTAATGTTTTTTAGACGGTAAATTTTTTGCTTATTAGCTTTACTGTTTGCCTTATGGTAACAAAAACTATTTTTTTTTTTTAATAGTATGCAAAATCATGAGTGCATTGCCCTTCGTAATGACATTATTAATCAATTTTCGCTTTTATAAAAATACAAGGTTCTCCTGAGTATTGCGGTCGTACCTATTATGTAAAAACTTCGTTTTTACATAGGGAGGGGGCGGGCGACGAGCGAAGCGAGGAGCAGGTGTGTGTGGGGGCGAGGGGGGATGGCGTGCCGAAGGCACGCTGGGGGGGCGCAGCCCCCCTAGTTTTGTTTTATAATAAGCGCCCATTTTTTATAAATATAATTTTTTTCAAAATTCTAGGACTTATGCAGTTATTTGAAAAAAATTATATTTATAAAAAATGGGCGCTTATTATAAAAAAAAAAAAAATTAATCCTACATAAAAACAAAAAAAAAAAATAATAAACTCCAAAAAACGGCATTTAACGTATTCCTTACTAAAAAAAGAGCAATGCTACAGCCATGAGGGAAACGTTTTATCGTAGGAAATTACTTCACGAATCCAAAACGTATTTTATAAAAATTTTTTGAGCCTTATTGAACTAAAGCACGAATTTTCATCACTTTTGCATCGAGCGGCACCACTGTGGGGGGGTTGGGTGGGTGTGTGTGTGTGCGTGTGTGTGCGTGTGTGTGTATGTGGGTGTGTGTGGGTGCTTGTGTGGGTGCGTGTGTGCGTGTGTGCGTGCGTGCGTGCGTGTGTGTGTGCGTGTGCGTGCGTGCGCGTGTGTGTGGGTGTGTGTGGGTGCGTGTGTATGTGTGGGTGCGTGCGTGCGTGCGTGCGTGCGTGCGTACGTGCGCGCGTGTGTGTGTGCGGGTGGGTGTGGGTGTGGGTGTGTGTGTGTGTGTGTGTGTGTTTGTGTGTGTTGTGTGTAATCATCACTTGACTAATGGCTACGCGATAATAAAGCCTGAAGAGGTCGACAAACCCGTCGACGAAACGTCGCATTGGACTACACAACACCTTTGTAGTTTTGAATTTTTACGCTTGCTCCCAACGGATCTTTGCCGAATTGACTGCATTATTTCTTTAAGGACGTTCTCTTGGTCGAAATAGCAGTTTTCGAATTTTTAACTTTTAAATAGTGTTTAATTAATTTAATAATACAAAAGTAAGTACATATAACAAATATACACTAGAAGGAACATAAAAAAAATTTTTAAAACGAATTCAGGCAATAGTTACCATGATATTTTTAAAATTAAAGACGAAAACTTCAATAAGTTACCTAATTTTTTTTGTTTCTTATCCAATCTTAACGAAATAAAGCTTATTTTGTTCGTTATGAAATTTCAGGGGGAGTATCGATGGGAAAATTTGTGATACGAGTTACCAGTACGGCGCGATATCAATTTGTTTAAGAAAAGTAAGTCAAGTTTTAATAAACAAATTGATATTGCGCCGTACTGGTAACTCGTATCACAAATTTTCCCATCGATACTCCCCCTGAAATTTCTTAACGAACAAAATAAGCTTTATTTCGTTAAGATTGGATAAGAAACAAAAAAAATTAGGTAACTATTGAAGTTTTTGTCTTTAATGTTAACAATATCATGGTAACTATTGCCTGAATTCGTTTTAAAAATTTTTTTTTATGTTCCTTCTAGTGTATATTACTTTTGGATTATTAAATTAACTAAACATTATTTAAAAGTTAAAAATTCGAAAACTGCTATTTCGACCAAGAGAACGTCCTTAAGCGCAAAAATTATCCAATCGTCTTGAAATTTGGCACAGATGTAGCTTTTACATATCTATAGACCGAGTTCGTTGTCCAAGAAAATCGGTCCATTACGAAAAAAGATATTCGAGGTTAAAAATTTTGTAAAATTTTTTTTAAATCGTAATTTCTCGAAAACGGCTTTATGTTACTAAATGGGATGGGTGGCATTCGAAAAGGAATTAAATATTTATATTTCCTAAAAGAAATTTTATTTTAAGCTACCACGGTTCTTTTGTATTAGCAAAAAACGTATAACCTAAAAAATGAAGAAAATGAGTTTTGTATGTCCAACCGATAACAAGAGTAATTTTGAAAGATGTAGCTTTTATATATCTTCTAATTCAGTTATTAAAATTAATAGAGTTATTTCAGGTTATTAAAAGTTTTGTTTAAAAATATTCTAATGTCGTTTTTTTCATAGAGTAATTAATTAAAGGAATCAGTAAATTAAGTTTGAGAAAGTTACGTGCCAGTGAATTGGCAGTGGTTTTTTTCCTGCTGAACTCATGATTTTCTATTAAAAAATTTCTTAATTATGTATGGAATATAAATAAACTGAAACTTGCTTTAACTTTTATTTTAAGTGTAAGAATTTTTATTATATTCGTACTCGATTTACTAATAATAATAATTACTTTTATTCTGTGTATATTATTAGTTTTTCATATTGTCATATTTTTTTCGTCAGATAATCTGTTTTGGTATAATACTGCTGATTATGAGAATTTTTGAGTGTTATACCTCACAGATGATATCATACACTGTAGTATACTACTAGTATAATACTATAGTATGAGGTATTTTTGGTATTATACCATTTGTAGTATAAAACCACAGTTTATTACAAATTTGGTGTATTATACTGATTTTGGTATTATACGGTATGAAACCTCTCCACTGTGTCGTAAAACCAACCTATTATGTACTGACGAAATATTAAGAATTATTTAAGAATACATTTTGAATTTCTAATAGAATATTTTAAGAATTCATTTTGAATTCTTTTTGAATACTTTCTGAAAAAGAGTGTCATCTGATATATTATTGCGAAATATGCTACAGGACATAATCGAGAATAAAGCGAGTTATAATATCCCTGTACTTGAACGAAATAAATTCATTTACCATCAAGAAAACATTTACTCCAGTCAGCCAAATTTTATTGTTAAAATAACTAACGATTTCTCTATTTTCATAAAATTTTTAATATAATTTTTAATACTCCCGCTACCGATGTTCCTCTAGGAGGGAATGCCTGCGACTAGCTGCAGCTGCTGAAAAGGGTAGAGGGCGGTATTCGGGAAATCATGCATAGGTTAAGGCGCGCTCAATAAATACTCGTTACTCGACTATTTAAGATAAAACAAGACTAAGAGGTTTATTCCTGAAAGTTAATCGCGCTAAGGGGCGCGAAACCCGGACAATGTTATAACATAAACGCGACAGGCGGAGACTTTAACTACCGCACGCTCGCTCGCGGTTACGGCGGAGCCGCTTATTCGCGGGTGGCGGGGGGAATTATCTCGCGCTCCCGTCACCAAGAAACGCTGATACCAGTGTAGAGCCTACTTACTCTTCGCTGGCCAGCCATCGCACGCGAATCTACCCAGAGCTGGGTCTCTCTCTCTGTCGCTCCCGCAGGCTGCTCGATGTGCTGGGGGCGAGGCACGCTGCTTCTTTCTCTCTCGCTCCCACTCCTCTCAGTGGTGGCGGCGTAGTCGCGCGATTGGCTGCAGTCGTGGAGGCGCGGCACAAACACCAAAAACTCTCCGATGCGCGGAGCTCACTCACGACGACTTGTTGCATGTCACGGTGTTCAATTACATGGCCGCGCATTCCCGCTCGTAGCGGCGCGGCGGCTTCGTCTTCTTCTTCATCTGCTTGTCGCTTGTTCCGCGTGGCGCTCTGCCGATCGCGGTACGTGTAAGCGCGCGAGATTCGTATCTCGCGACGCGGTAGGCGTGATTCCCTTACCTTGTATTGGCGCCCGTCACAATGCATAATCAAGAATAAAGCAATTTTTAATATTGCTGTACTTGAATGAAATAAATTCATTTAATATCAAGAAAACATTTACTCCGGCTAAATAAACTTTAACTTTAAATTAAATAACGATTTCTTTGGTTTCATTAAATTTCTATAGACTTATTTATTTATTTATTTATTTATATCAACTGATAAGAATTTTTCCATCGGTCTTACAGTCTTACAAATTAAATTAAAATAATTAATATTTATGGCAGTCAGATTGCCCTTGTTTATAATCACCCCCGCAGAATCTGAAATAAAAACTTAATTAAAATCTGGAAAAAACTTTGTTAGCAAAGGACGATCTGACTGCCCACCACCACCACATTGTCCGACGTTTCGAGCCTGCTCCGGCTCCTCCTCAGGGACTGAAATAAACCCCGCCATACACCTCCTTATATACCATGCACCCATACCCCTTCTTTTCTCTTACCCCACCACCCTCCACATTCACCTCTCCAACTTGCCATTCTCACTTAAATTAATAAAGAATGATAAATGTTATCTAATTTACTTGACTCTATCATTAAATTTACATTATTCCGATTTCTTAGAATGTGAATACTTTCAAGGCTTTCCCTCTTATATTTATTCTTAATCCCCTGTTCCAAAATATCCACACTCCCAAAATCGAAAGAATGCAAACTATTTAAACAATGTTCTTTCAATCCCGATGTACAACTTGAGCTGCGTAAACTATATTGATGTTCATATATTCTCTTTTTCAAATATCTACCCGTTTGACCAATATAACAACCATTACAATCCCTACAATTAATTTTATAAACAACTCCCGATTTCAAACATTTATCATCCTTGTCTTTACAATTACTAAATAACCTTTCTAAATTATTATCATTTCTAAAGAAAACTTGAATATTATGTTTACTAAAAACCCTTCTAATCCTTTCCGACAAACCTCTAACATATGGTAAACTAAAATATGCATTCTTTCCATTTCTATTCCTTGTTTGATTATCTACCCGCTGCTTCAATCCACCGGGTAGATATTTGAAAAAGAGAATATATGAACATCAATATAGTTTACGCAGCTCAAGTTGTACATCGGGATTGAAAGAACATTGTTTAAATAGTTTGCATTCTTTCGATTTTGGGAGTGTGGATATTTTGGAACAGGGGATTAAGAATAAATATAAGAGGGAAAGCCTTGAAAGTATTCACATTCTAAGAAATCGGAATAATGTAAATTTAATGATAGAGTCAAGTAAATTAGATAACATTTATCATTCTTTATTAATTTAAGTGAGAATGGCAAGTTGGAGAGGTGAATGTGGAGGGTGGTGGGGTAAGAGAAAAGAAGGGGGTATGGGTGCATGGTATATAAGGAGGTGGATCGCGGGTTTTATTTCAGTCCCTGAGGAGGAGCCGGAGCAGGCTCGAAACGGCGGACAATGTGGTGGTGGCGGGCAGTCAGATCGTCCTTTGCTAACAAAGTTTTTTCCAGATTTTAATTAAGTTTTTATTTCAGATTCTGCGGGGGTGATTATAAACAAGGGCAATCTGACTGCCATAAATATTAATTATTTTAATTTAATTTGTAAGACTGTAAGACCGATGGAAAAATTCTTATCAGTTGATATTAAATTGCAGTCGACATAAGTAATATTTTGAATTATTTATTTATATATTTATTTATTTATTTATTTATTTATTTATTTATTTATTTATTTATTTATTTATTTATTTATTTATACGAAGATTTATTTATTCCAATACGCGAAATACATAATCTAGGAACAAAGCAAGTTTTAAAATCCCTGTACTTCAATGAAATAAATTAATTTAATATCAAGAAAATATTTACTATAGCCAACTAAATTTTATCCTGAAATTAAATAACGATTTCTTTATTTTCATTAAATTTCTAAAACGAATTTTGAAAGAATTAATTCCTTGACACTACTTAATATAGTTAAAGGACAAAGAATTATTTATTCCAATATAGGAAATGCATAATTTACATAATTTAAAAATTCTGCGAGTTTTCATGTCTCTGTTCTTGAATAAAATAAATTCATTTAATATCAAAAAATTATTTAATCCAGCCAACTACATTTTATCCATAAAATCAATAACGATTTCTTCTTTTCACTAAATTTCTAAAATAAATTTTTAATGATATAATTTCTTGACACTAACTAAATATAGTTGAAGGACAAACTTATTTATTTCAATACCCAAAAAACATAATCTTAGAATAAAGCGATTTTTAATACTCCTGTATGAATTGAATGGAATAAATTCATTTAATATCAAGAAAACACTTACTCCGGCGAGGATATGAGGTCCACGCATATAAGGGAGACATGTAGACATGAAAAAATAAGCAAATCGATTATTGAAATAATTTATAAACCCAAGTAACCGGGAGACGCGAGATCCGTACATATTACGGAATTACATAACATGACAAAATCAGCAAAACGATTATTTAAATAATTTTTAAACCCAAGTAGGCGGGGCATATGAGGTTCCTTCGATTTAAAAATTATTTAAAAAATCGTTTTGCTTATTTTTTCATGTCTACAAGACCTCCTTATATGTGTTGACCTAATATCGCCCGCCTACTTAGGTTTAAAAATTATTTAAATAATCGTTTTGCTCATTTTTTCATGTCTCCCTTATATGCATGGACCTCATATTCTCTGCCTTGTTGGGTTTAGAAATTATTTAAATAATCGTTTTCCTTATTTTTCATGTCTATATGACTCCCTTATATGCGTGGACCTCATATCGCCCCGCCTACTTGGGTTTAAAAATTATTTAATTGTTTTGTTTATTTTTTCATGTCTACATGACTCCCTTATATAAGTGGACCTCTTATCCTTCGCCAACTTGGGTTTAAAAATTATTTAAATAATCATTTGGCTTATTTTTTGATGTCTACATGACTCCCTTATATGCTTGAACCTCATATCCCCCGCCTACTTGGGTTTAAAAATTATTTCATAATCGCGTGGCTTATTTTTTCATGTCTACATGACTCCCTTATATGCTTGGACCTCATATCCCCCGCCTACTTGGGTTTAAAAATTGTGTAAATAATTATCTTGCTTATTATTGCACGTCTACGTAATTCCCTAATATGCGTGGACCTCGCGTCCCTCGGCTACTTGTGTTTAAAAATTGTTTAAATAATTGTCTTGCTTATTTTTTTCATGTCTACATGACTGACTTATATGCGTGGACCTCTTATCCCCTACCTAGTTGGGTTTAAAAACTATTTAAATAATTGTTTTGCTTATTTTTTCATATCTTCATGACTTCCTTATTTGCGTGATCCTCATATCCCCCGCCTACTTGGGTTTAAAAATTATTTAAATAATCGTTTTGCTTATTTTTCATTTCTACATGACTCCCTTATATGCGTGGACCTCTTATCCCCCGTCGGAATAAGTGTTTTTTTGATATTAAATGAATTTATTTCATTCAAGTACAGCAATATTAAAAATTACTTTATTCTCGATTATGTATTTCCTGTATTGAAATAAATAATTGTTTCTCTTTAAACTATGTTTAGTTCGTGTCAAAAAATTATATCTTCAAAAATGCATTTTTGAAATTTCTTGAAAATAAAGAAATTGTTATTTATTTGAAGGATAAAATTTAGTTGGCTGTAGTAAATGATTTCTTGTTATTAAAATAATTTATTTCATTGAAGTACAGGAATATTAAAAATTGCTTTATTCTCGATTATGTATTTCCTGTATCGAAATAAATAATTGTTAGTCTTTAAACTATGTTTAGTTCTTATCAAGGAACTATAACTACAGCCATTTATTTTAAAAATTTTAATGATAAAATTTGATTGACTGAAGTAAATATTTTCTTGATGGTAAATGAATTTATTTCTTTCAAGTACATCTTATAACTCGCTTTATTCTCGATTATGTCCTGTTTTGAAATAATTATCTCTTTCTAAATTATATTTCATTAGTGTCAAAGAATTATATCTTAAAAAATGCGTCCTACAAATTTATTAAAACCAAAGAAATCATTATTTACTATAAAGTAAAAATTTATTTAACTTCAGTAAATATTTTCCTTATATTCAAGTACAGAGATATTAGAAGAAGCTGAATTTTTAAATTATGCATTTCGTGTATAGATGTAAATAATTCTTTGTTGTAAAACCATATTGAGTTTGTGTCAAAGGATTATTTCTTTAGAAATGCGTGTTAAGAATTTTATGGAACCAAAGAAGTTATTATTTATTTCAAAATTAAAATTCATGTAACTGGAGTCAATATTTTATTGATATTAAGTGAATTTATTTCATTCAAGTACAGAGATATTAAAACTCACTGTATTCTTGGATTATGTATTTCCTCTATAGAAATAACTAATTCTTTCTTTTTAAACTATATTTCATTAGTGTCGAAGTATTATATCTTAAAAAATGCCTTTTAGAAACGGTTTGAAATCAAAGAAGTCATTATTTATTTCAAAGTTAAAATTTATTTAACTTGAGTTAATATTTTTCTTATATTCAAGTACGGAGATATTAGAAGTTTGCTGAATTGTTAAATTATACATTTCGTGTATTGAAATAAATAATTCTTTGTCGTTAAACTATATTGAGACTGTGTCAAGGAATTATTTTCTTTGAAAATTGTTATTAGAAATTTAATTGAACCAAAGAAATCGTTATTTATTTTAAGGTTAAAATTTACTTCGAGTAAACATTTTCTTGATATTGTCATCTTAGTAAAACAGAATGAATTCCCTTGATTCAAAGAAATGATTCTTAATTTTAAGAAAGGCAATTTTTGTTTCCAAATACACGTTTCTTTGAACTGTTATTCTAAAAAATAAATATATTTTTTCAAACTAAATAATTGGTTTCCTTTTTTTTAAATTATATTAACATTAAAGTATTCTTCACTCAATTTAAATAAATATTTTACAAAAATACTATTTCTTGTTTTCATATAATATTTTCTTGTTTCTAAAAATATTTATTGAAACCAAGTAATTATTTAGTTATATCTAGAGAATCAGTTTCAAGTAAATCGATTTACTTGATTTAAGCAATTTTTTTTTCTCAGTGTATAAAATATGAATAAAGTAATATGTATTATTTTTTTTAATTTATGTGTGAAAAATAAATCAAATAATTGATTGTAATATTATCGTCAAAACCTTTTAAAATTCCTAAATAACCTTTAATTCAAATTATATTTTCTTTATCAAATTTCACACATAGGGTACTTGTCCCTAGTAGTGTGCCTGTCCGTATTTGTATGCTCTTTTTAGAATTTCCGATGTAAGAAAAAGGTTCTAACCTTAAAAATGATAAATGGCTATTACAAGAAATAGTAAAAAGACGATCTATTCCATGAATTACTCGGTTGGATGTATTATTTGTTAAAAATCGTTAGTCAAAAGTTTCACTAATACGGACTGTCGTCTGCTTTAAGAGCATACTAATACGGTCACTTAGCCAGTATTGTCTATACCACACACAAAAATGTCTATAAATTTCATGTTTATACATAAAGCCGTTCCCGAAGAATTATGATTTGAAAATAGGACTAAAACAGTTTTAACCTCAAATATCTCCGAAATTCATAAACGAATTCTTTTACCATAACAAAAGACCGTGATAGCTAGAACAATTTTTCTTTTTAGAAAGTATAAGTATTATAATTCTCTTTCGAATGCTACCCATCCCATTCAGATACATAAAGCCTTACACATCCACACACACACACACACACACACACACACACACACACACACACACACACACACACACACACACACACACACACACACACACACACACACACAGACACACACACACACAGACACACACACACACACACACACACACAGACACAGACACACACACACACACAGACACACACACACACAGGCACACACACACACACACACCCATACAGACATTTTCTAAAATCATGTCATTCGAACTTCTATCACCTCTATTCGTGTTTCTAGAATGATTTAACGAAACTTAAAATTTTACTATTACAAAGCTTTCTCTAGGAGGAAGCAAAAATTATTATCACAAAGCTTCCTCTAGGAGGAAGCAAAATAATCGTCAACACATCTTCTATATAAAGGAACTGAGTCATTAAGTATATTTAGACAATAATTTTCTAATTCCTCTAAGGCTATTACGGCAAGCCACAGGCTAGAATGGCCACTCATAGGAGATCTGACCAGTTGCTTGTAAACATTGCTATTAAAGGTCAAAATGGTAGAATTAAGTAAAAACGTTATGCCATATATGAATTCATTATAATTTAAGTTGATATGTTGTTCAAGATACTAATAAAGTTAATTCATAAATACTTGGCTCGTGGTGATCATTTTTTCAAGATATTTACTACCTACTTGCGAGCATTTCAAACAGATTTTATCTATTTTTTCTTTTTTGAAAATTTAGATTAGGTATCTTTGTTCGTTTGTTATAGACTTGAACGTGTATTTAAAAAAAAACATTATATCTCAGTTATTTAACATTAGAACGTCATAATGTATAATTATTAATACTATCTACCATTAAATTTCCAGCTTATTACATGCATTATATCTTGATAGAAAAGTGAAAACGTACAAGGAATCGTGTTTTGTTGTCACACGATAAATAGAGTAAAAAATATCTAATTGCTTTAAAATTTCGTGGAAAGGATCGATTCATAAATTTCTGAGATATTTGAGGGGATTTTTTTTTCATATTTCTTTGTAACTCGTTATCTCTCAAGAACGATTTTTTCTAGGGGCTTGAAATTTACAGAGAATTTGGTATATGTTATTAGCAATATTGATGGAAAATAGTACCGAAATTCGATTATTAGTTTTAGAGATATTTGAAATTAAAAAACTTTGTTTTTACATATCCTTGCTTCCGAACCAAATAGTATATTACGATACGTGGGCCGGAAATTGGATCTCCGGGCCGTGCGTGTTATGACGCACGGCCAGGGCATCCAATTTCCGGTCCAAGTATTGTATACTATTTTTCTCACTCCCCGGCCGAAAGTACGTTCTGTAGATAAAATTGCGTTGTCGTCTGCTAGCTGTGTTTGAGTGTTAGTTTTTCTTTCGGCCCGCTCGTTGGGTAGCGGTTCGGTCGATATTACCGACTGTTATTTCTTTCGGCCCGGAGTGGAGAGCTGGTTTTTTAGCCGTCTGCTACTTTCGCTGTTACACAGATGGTTTGATGCCCGCCCGACATTTGCAAGACCGAGGCGAAGCCGAGGTTTTGCCGGTCGGGGCGGGCATCAAAAACACATTCATTAAAAACTCTTTTTTCTAGTCACACGTGCACTTTCCTCTATCTATTTCATACGTGTCTAACCTTCACACCACACAAACATATTTTCCTCGGACGCTCCCGTCCGTACGTTTACTTAATTGTTTCTACACGACCGAAAGTACGTGTAGGAAACAAAAGGAAAAAACAATGACCACGATCAAGCAGCACCACTTTTTATTTCAACTAACTCTTTTTTCTCGTCACCCGTGCAGTTTCCTCTATCTATTTCGTACGTGTCTAACCTTCACACCACACTAACATATTTTCCTCGGACGCTCCCGTCCGTACGTTTACTTAATTGTTTCTATACGACTCGAAAGTACGTGTAGGAAACAAAAGGAAAAAACAATGACCACGATCAAACAACACCACTTTTTATTTCAACTAACTCTTTTTTCTCGTCACCCGTGCACTTTCCTCTATCTATTTCATACGTGTCTAACCTTCACACCACACAAACATATTTTCCTCAGACCTGCGCGCGGGCGCTCAAGCGCCGCGGGTCAGGAAATTTCGGCAACCAATCAGAGCGCGCGGTTGGTCTAAAATAGGATGCGAAAGTTTCTCTTTCGGCCCGGAGATGCGGGCCGAAACTACGTACTTTCGGGTGGGCGAGTAAGAAAAAGCATTATCTGGGAATCCGCCTTTTTAAAAAGGCGTACCTATTTTTAAAAAGTGAATTTTCAAATACGTTTTTCATGTGCTGCACCAGAGTTCGTTATCTGTACAAAGTAAAGTTTACAAAATAATAGAGATTTTATGATTGTTGATGATAATAAAACTTTTTTCTTGTCTTATTTTGTTCGTTCTTTAACGAAAATTAAACAAGTCGAAGTAAAAAAAATGTACATAATTATTTAGAAAATACATTCTATAATTAATAAATTCAGTTGAAGGTAATGTGGTGCTACTGATCGATCTTTTAAAAGTATAGGTACTGTATGTGTGATGATAAAAACTATAACTTTTTCCTGATGGATCACCGTATGTGAAATTGCATATTACATTCAGTATAACTGCAAGAGTTAATAGTAAGGAATAATTAGAAAGAGTTAATTAACCTTACCATTATTTTTTGCTACAAGTAATTCGATTGCCAGTTCAAAGCCGAGCCCCTGCCGAGTTTGGGAAATGATCTCAATAGCTTTTGGACATATGGCGTTCACGTATTTTGAAGCAAGTATTGGGAGGCAATTTGCATATGAATTATCACGACTCAAGCCGCGGAGAGAGCGCGCAGTACGCGTCTCTTACTCAGCGCGCTCAGACGGTCGGATTCATTACAGTGGGAAAGCGCCGCACCTCGGCCAGCTCGGATTCCGAACTCTCTGGGTACGGAAACACGAATTGGCTCGACTTGAGTCGCGGAGACTGCGTGCAGTAGGCGTGTCTTACTCAGCGCGCTCTGACGGTCGGATTAATTGGAGTCGGAAAGCGCCGCACCTCGCCAACTCGGATTCCGGACTCTCTGGGTACGGAAACACGAACTGGCTCGACTCGAGTGGCGGAGAGTGCGTGCAGTACGCGTCTCTTACGCAGCGCGCTCTATTGAATAATTTCGTTCGACTCCGAACGTATCGGCTTCGCGCAATTTGAAGTTAATGATCAATTGGCCAGAGTATCCGATCTATTTCATTACGTTTAATTATAAAATGCGTGTGCTCCAATTCCGAATTACCCGGGGACTGATTATCCCCAACTGAATCCGCACTGATTAAAAACAGCTGATCCAAATCGACTTTTTTTTCAGTGTGCACCCTATCTGAGGACGAAGGCGCAGTTTCTCTTCCCCCAAACCGGTGGCCTCGGTAGAGCCCCCCTCCCTGGGTAGCACTACTACCCAGAGAGAGATTATGCGCCGCTGATGGGGCAGCTAGGTGTTGGGCGGTTACCCCTTCCCGGGCCTCTGTACTATCTGGCGGCCTGGGAGCGTCAAACAACACAGTTTTTAAGGGAGAGCCCTTTTTACGGGGAACCCTTTCACGCGTTTTTTGGAGAGCCCTTTTTACGGCGATCCACTAATTATACACCATTCACGCTTCGGGGCGGGCACACATTGTTCGCGCTCTTAGCAATAAAACCACCCCACCGGCTCAGTTCAGATAACTGACCGAGCACACTGCAAGGTGGCAATCCTTCCAGGGGGACGGCTTGCCTCATTGCATTAATAAAGCCAGTCTTATTTTCTGTAAATCTTAGCACCACAAATACCCCTCCTCCTCTAGTACGTCTGATGGATTGGAGCATCGTGTTCGTTGCCTCTGATTGTCTGTACAACTTCTTCGTAAGACTTACCTTCAGTTGGTTTAATCAACACTGTTCTGCTCTCGGTCTGCGGAGCTTGCTCTCAGTCGTCTGATGAGTTTTTTCTTCTAGCGTCTTCTTGCCTTTCTTCTTTTTTCCCTTCCTTAGCTGGGCTGTTAACCATTGTAAGTCATTTTCAAACCGAACGATTAGTATTGTTGGGGCCTCCATGCCCTTGTCAGATACCACCAGCTGTTTTGGTTTTTTTTCTCGACTGGGGTCATCTGGCTTTCAGAGTTTTTTACATCTTTGGCCCTGCCCTTACCTTCTTTTATCATCCTTTCTGCAGTTGATGGTCCTATCCCTGCAGCGCCAAGTCATTTCAATTGAACCCGAAAGACTTCTTGACATCCAGGAGGTCTTTCATATTTTGCTCCATCTTCGGCAGAAGATGGTTCTTGCATTTGATGGTTGAGCTGATGTTCAGTTATTTTTTGAGAGCTTGCATCATCTCAGCCATGATGGCTCGCATCTCCTTGAGGTTCTCTCCGAGAGTATTTTCTGCCTCTTCTACTTTTCTGTTTGTTTTTTTTGTGGTATTCATCGTGAATGTATTGGTTTTTACTGCGTTATACATAATGTATTTATCGTGGGTTTAAAATGGTTCGCCCATTATGCGAGCCACACCTCGGTGTGGCTACCATCCTCACCTCTGAGAAACCCTATTTATGGCTGCGGACGTCAACAGGCGGTTGGTCGAGCGGTCACTCCTATCGGTACCTGGTAATTCTACAAAAAAGGGTTACGGGATAAGCCCGCACCATAATAAAACAAAAGATTTAACGTCACCCCTACCGAGTGGGCAATGTAGGTACCAACCTAGCCCAAATCTCAGGCTAAACTGTGTCCGATTTACGATGCGGAGCTTCGGGTATAAAGAAATACTGACCAGGTAATCCTTTACACCTGCGCCTAGCTAAGATTGCTTCAACTCTTCCATTGGCTCCAGTCAGTAAGCACTTGAGCGGTCTTCCCACATTCAACTTTTTTCAGTGCTAACGCAGAGGTTAGGTACTGACATTTCGTACTACCCGGGTCAGGGAGTTTATTACTCTCCTTTTGGCTAGTTTAGAGGGATACGCACAATCTGTCGACCGTAGCCACTTTATACTATGCTCATTCATTTCTGCATTCTCACCCATTCTCCTGTAATCCCAGGCGAGCACCCTTATACGATGCTACCATCCGGGTCAGATGGATCGTGGTTTGTTGACGTGGTGTTGCTCCCCCCTTCTTTCCTCCCCCGAAGGGGTGGTCGCAGTCTTGGAACCGGCATAGGCGGAGCTAATATATATATTATTATTTTTTTTTATCTGGAGGTGGAGAATACATTAACGAACCATAGAGGAGGCATGCGGGCCTCAGTACCCGGTGTGTAGGGCTCAGTCCCTCCAGCATTTTCGTCTACTATGAGGACAACGATCCTGGAAGGATAATACCTACTAAACTCCCACCTCCTTATGCCGTGCTTACAACCACACTGGTAGTCTAGTCTACATCCCGCGTTAGCGTCCTGTCTGCCTTTTGTTACCTATCCTACTATTTATGGCGCACTCGTGTTGGGTCTTCTTATGTAGTCCACAAGGTGCTCTTTGGCTTTCTTTTCGCGCATTACGCCCTCTAGGAATCTCGCGCCTGCGTCCCATTGTTTTTTCTCATCTAGTATCGCACCTACTATCGTGTCCGATGATATCCTTCTCGTAATATGTTCAAGTCCTTCCCTTTTTTTGGCCCATCTGTATTCTCCTGTTCCACAGTACATACAGGCAGGGCTTCGTACCTTGCCCATCAGGCGGAGCTAATAATAATAATGATAATGATGTTAATAATAATAATAGTAATAACCTACCTATTGATTCAAGACATAACGAGGTGGCTAGGACGGAAGTACGGAGCGGTTAACTTTTACCTTACGCACTTCCTGACAGGACATGGATACTTTCGATATTACCTATTTAAATTAGGTAAAATAAATACGCCGAAATGTAAATACTGCGGGCACGAGAGGGATGACGCGGAACACACCTTTTTCGCATGTAATAGGTGGGCCGCGGAAAGACAACGATTGGAGGTGATGGTAGGGCGACTCTCGCCCGACGTGGTGATCGAATGCATGCTTTCAGGGAAAGACCGATGGGACGCGATAAATACCTTCATCGAAGGGGTACTGCGCGCGAAAAAACGAGACGGATGCTTAATAGATTAGATAGGGCATCGTAGAAAGAAAGAACGTAGGAAGGACGGATGACGCCCTCGAGGGCGGTAGGGCTGCGACCCGACCTGAAGTAATGCGAAAGCGGTTCCGAGTCGAGGCTGCCGTAGGGATAGGTTTTGGGTGTTTAGGGAGTAGACATCCCTCACACCACGGAGTCCGCTACTCCGTGATGGTCTTAGTGGGCCTCCCTTCTTGCTCCACCTCCAAAGCAAGGACGGGCGCCCCGGAAGATTCACCTAGTACCTCGGAAAAAAAAAAAATAAATAATAATAATAATAATAATAATAATAATAATAATAATAATAATAATAATAATAATAATAATAATCTCGTAACACAGTAGATATCGATATTAGCAATCAAACTCAACTAAATACTCGATTAGCATCTGATTATAACGCAAATAAGAGTAACAAAAGGCAATTATGTGGTGGCAATAAACATGCTATTGAAAAAATGCTTGAATTTGGAAGACAGTTATATGCCCAGTCAATGAAGCTTAGACAGCAAAATGGAAAAAATGAGAATAATAAAAAAATGTTACGGGATGCCTTTAGTTTACTGGCTTACTCCAATCCTTGGAATTCACCAGTAGGGTGGCAATTAGATCCACAGCAAAGAGAGACTGTCTGTGCTCGACTAAATTCTGCTATTCTTGGTAAGTACAATATTGTTTTTAATTTACATATTAAATTATTTTTATACAAATGGGGTGCTTCACATGAAGTGAGCAGGTCAAAATTTAAAAATCGCTTAAAATTTTATTTTTTTTTTTAAAAAACATGTTTCTAAAATTTTAGATCGATATTTGCATAAATAAAAAAGCTATGCAACATTGAAAATTCAAATTTTTTTGACTTTTTGGTCATACAGCAACTTTTGACATTTTTTCCTTAAAAATCTTGTAACTTTTTGTATAGAACATTCATTAAGAAAAAGTTTGCTGTAAAAATTGCAATTTTGGTGTAAAAAATAGTAGTATTTTTAGACAAATGAAATTTACATGTCTCGGATTGTTTGGTTTTTATTATACCTTCTTCATTTGTTCCATAAAATTTTTTTGAATTCTTGTTTTAAAACTCTTTAAAATGCGTTTTTGAACAAATACTGTCAAATTATTTATAAATAAAATATGATTTTCTTATTAGGACTACACTTCATACCATTTTTGTTTTAGTAGCAAAATCCAAACGCGCTGCGCGCGTACTATTTTGTTTTTGAGGTTGTGAATATACATGTTGAGAATACGGGCCTGCTAAGCTGCGTCCTGTATTTTGTCGACTCCGCGCCCCTCCCCTCTCTCCCTACACGACAGTCTCTTGTTTTAGCGAGCGCCGCTCCCCGCGCCCGGCTAATGAGTCAGTGCTCGATCAGAGCTTAAGTGAGCAGCATCAAGTCAGCGCAAATACTATCGCTTTACTTTGAGTGTTACGATATTGTATAGAGAGTAGAGTATTCTAGAAAATAAAGACTGTACTTTTGTACTTGTGTGAATGCGTATTGTTTGTTCGTCCGTCAACTTCTGCATCCAGCATCCACCATCCACCATATTCTTATTAGGTTATGGGCCCAGAAGGAGTGAAGGACACCATGGATACGCACAAGGAGGAGATGAGAGTGACCGAGAAAGATGAGACGGAGGAGAGAATTTCGACTGATAAAGACGCAACCGATGAAAGTCACTGAGGTAAGTGAGATTGTTAAAGTTTTGATTAGAGATAATGCGCGACCTTTAGAATAATCAAACTTATTTAAGGCGACGGAAGAAAATCGCGCAATACTGGTAATTAGAGTTTGTTCGCGGTGTATTTCATGCGGCTGTGCAAAGTGGTATGTTAAAAAGTGAATAAGAATTCCTCAAATTTCCTAGAAGCTCGAGGGGCGGGCGCGTCCCGGTGTTGCGGCGTGCAGACCTGCGCAACAGGTTTCAGCACGCATATGGACCCCCAACGAATAAAGATGGCGGCGCTTCGGGGCCTCTCAGTGCACGCGTGTATGAGAGAGAGAGAGAGAGAGAGAGAGAGAGAGAGACTCGAACGGGCGATATGGCAGCGCGCGGCATATTCATGTGTGCCTGCACGTGTGAGAGATGGATAGATATAGATAAGTAGATATTTATTTATTGTGTTATGAGCACAAAGTATACAAAATAGAAAATAATATCGACGGCTGAGCGGAAGAACCACGTATTTCGGCAGAACGTTCAAAAAACCACGTATTTCAGGGATGCGTTGAAGAACCACGTATTTCACAGGTAATTTTTTTTTTCTTGAAATTTGTAGTGGTAGCACTGAAACATTTAAAGATTAACGATACGGAATACAGTTTGAAATGAAAATATATAAAAGTATAATAAATATACCGTCGCTGAGTAGCGAAAATTTTTATAAAAAATATGCGAGTGTGTGTATGTGTGGATGAGGGTGTGTGCGTGCGTGCGTTCGTGCGCGTGTGTGTGTGTGTGTGCGCGCGCACACTCGCATATTTTTTATAAAAAATTTTCGCTACTCGGTGACGGTTTACTTATTATACTTTTATACTTATATTTCAAAGTGTATTCCGAATAGTTAATCTTTAAATGATTCAGTGCTACTACTACAAATTTCAAGAAAAAAAATTACCTATGAAAGACGTGGTTTTTCAACGCTTCGTTGAAATCCGTGGTTTTTGAACGCTTCGCTGAAATACGTCGTTCTTCAACGCATCCCTGAAATACGTGGTTTTTTAACGTTTCGTCGAAATACGTGGTTCTTCTGCTCAGCCATCGATATACAATACAATTGCCAAAAATTAAAATGTAAAATAAGGATATCATAGATCAAATACTTATAAAAGCTGATATCACAGTCAAAATAATACTAAGTTTATCAGTAGTGATACCGCAGTCGCAAAGTGAGATTACAGTCGAAGTTATACGAAAATACTGAAAACAATAAGTCAGTATAGTCACAGTGGCGAATACAATAATAAAAACAATTATCATTTTCGTTTTTGGACAAGTCATTTTCAAATTCTTCAAAATTAGCTATGCTCTTTAATGGAAAATTATACCCATACTTTGCTTGAAAAGCATGTAATGTTGCCAAAATGTGCTTGACTATTTTACAGTGCTCGTCTACTGGTTTCTGTTGTATTATAAAATTATGTAGTTCACAGAAATTTACTTGAAGGCTATTAACTTTATTATTCAGGACTCCAGATTCATATTTAACAGCCTTTATAATTTGCTTCTTCATTTCTGAAATGAAATTAATACGTAAAATAAACTCCATAATAAACATTTTATAAATATTCGTAAAAGTAAAAATTATCATTTAAATCCTTTGTTTCTATTAGGTCATTAGTAATATCCACAATTACACACTGAGAGAAAAAATCGTAGGCAGTCTACAAAAGTCCGTGTGCACAGTCCGCAAGCAGCCTCTTGTTAGCTGCGCGCACTTCTAGCTGTTAACCATCGACCATCGGCCGAAAGCGAACAATCAGCAAGCGAACTCTTGTTAGTCGCGCGTAATTGCAAATGCGGTTGAAAAACATACAGCTTACATTTTTAATGGTTCATATATATACACGGTGACCCATTTTAATCGCTACACCCGGATTTTTCGGATCCTAAGACAGATAGGAAAAAATGATTCAGACAAAAGTTGTAGGGGACGAAGGGGGCCAAACGATGGTCCTAACAGCTTTGACCTTGAACTTGACCTTCAAGGTTATTTCAAGGTCAAGTGGTTTTTTTTAATAGGAACACCTATTTTTGACCCCGGATTCGGAAAGAGCGGGAAATTTTACGTTCAAAATCATATTGAGACATTTTTTTTCAAGGTCATTTCAAGGTCATTTCAAGGCCAAATGAAGGTCGAACTCCGAAAAATCCATTTTAAGTCGTTTTTCCATGAGTCACAGGCTTAAGTGGTTCAAACTGATCGTAGGTTTAATAGGGAAACCCACACACCCAAAACTTTCACATCCTAGTAAACAAATATCAAACTTGCACATCCGAACCCCATGCTCTTCATAGCCTCACATGCTAAACTGTTACACTAGACATCCCCCAGTCCCACACATCTCTACCCCATGTCTGATGTTTGTTTAACGGAAACTTCAAGATCATTAAAGCTTCTGTTGTAAATGTGTCAACCTTACGTTTAGCGCTACCCAGAAACAACGACGTGGACGTAGTAAGGATTGTTTCCTTTGAGGTGCTTGATTAAAGTGAGTCCCCTTGCCTCTCACTGTTCAGGGTGCTTGATTTAAGTGAGTCCCTTCGCCTCTCACTGATCGGGGTGCTTGATTAAAGTGAGTCCCCTTGCCTCTCACTGTTCAGGGTGCTTGATTTAAGTGAGTCCCTTCGCCTCTCACTGATCGGGGTGCTTGATTAAAGTGAGTCCCCTTGCCTCTCACTGTTCAGGGTGCTTGATTTAAGTGAGTCCCTTCGCCTCTCACTGATCGGGGTGCTTGATTAAAGTGAGTCCCCTTGCCTCTCACTGTTCAGGGTGCTTGATTTAAGTGAGTCCCTTCGCCTCTCACTGATCGGGGTGCTTGATTAAAGTGAGTCCCCTTGCCTCTCACTGTTCAGGGTGCTTGATTTAAGTGAGTCCCTTCGCCTCTCACTGATCGGGGTGCTTGATTAAAGTGAGTCCCCTTGCCTCTCACTGTTCAGGGTGCTTGATTTAAGTGAGTCCCTTCGCCTCTCACTTATGTGTTTATCTAACCTCGAAGAAAATGTTCGAAATTACGACCATTTGCTTCCAGGCACATAGTCAAAACGCCTTTGGAAGTGGCGAACGGTGTTTAGCAAAGTTTGCCTTGGAATGGCAGCGCATGCTCGACGAATTCTGTCCATCATGTCTACTCTTGTGGTGGGCCTTTCCTCAAAAACGGCATTTTTTAAATACCCCCATAAGTAAAAATTTGGTGATGTAAGATCTGGTGAGCAAGCAGGCCATTCAACCGGACCACCTCGACCAATCCATCTGTTACCATACTGCTCATTCAAAAAAGTCCTGACAATTCGAGCGAAATGTGGTGTTGCGCCGTCCTGCTGGAGCCACATTCTTCGTCGCGTTTCGAAGTCAACATCTTCCATCAATACAGGTAGTTCATCTCTTATTAGCGTTAAGTACGTGTGCTGATTAATATTTTCTTCGAAAAAATAAGGGCCAATCACACATCCATTAATAATCCCACACCATACCATAATACTCCATCGTCTTTGATGGTTTACAGTTCTGACCCAATGAGGATTAACATCAGACCAGTAATGACAATTATGTCTATTCAATTCCCCATCACTTTGAAATTTTGCCTCATCAGAAAAAAGAACAAAATTAAAAAAGTCTGGATCATTATCTATCATTTGTAAAGCCCATTGGCAAAACACAATACGCTGTTGAAAATGAGCAAACTGTAGCTCTTGGACCAGAGTAATATGATACGCATGATATCTAAGCACCTTCATAATTCTTAAAAATGTACTTTTTGGAAGACCGATTTCCCTTTCGATTCGACGAGCGCTTATCTGTGGGTCAAGATGAATTATTGCCAGAATAGTCACAACCCGATTATCATTTTCATCATATTGATGGCGCCTACGTTGACGAACCATGTGTCCACCACGAGCTCTTTAAGTTAAACGTCTGATAGCCATAGCGTCAGGGTGTCGTCTGTCTGGATAGCGTTCAGCATAAATTCTTGCCGCAGCACGATAATTACTTCGGCTTTCTCCTAAAGCCAACATCATGTCAACGATCTCGTTGGGCGGATAGTCAGCCATTTCAGAGCCAGCTATTAATTACTATTAAATTTGAATAGTGAAATGGTATAAAAAATATTAATAATTATAATATTTGCCCGTATACGGTCGCGACCAAAAAAGAAAAATGTTCCTAAATTATGGTAACTTTATCTGACTAAGTGTATTTGCCAAAAGTACTCCGATTGTCACACTTTTGTAATTGTAAGTTTTATAATAAAGTAATAATCATTAAATTATTTCTAATTTGAACTGCACATAATACTAAAACTTGCTTTTATTTTAAATATTGTGAATTATTGCCGTTCAAACTTGAGAAATACTAATATTAATAATGTAATCATTAAAGGCACATTTACAAATAATTTCTGTTCCGTCAAGATTTTTGTACAAAAAAGAAATGTTGTATCTTTATTCTTTTGAAAGTTATGACTTTTCTTTTTAAACAATGACATTTTTTTACAGCTCATATCTTTAATTTACTCATAACTTTCAAAAGAATAAAGATACAACATTTCTTTTTTGTACAAAAATCTTGACGGAACAGAAATTTTGAATGAGCAGTATGGTAACAGATGGATTGGTCGAGGTGGTCCGGTTGAATGGCCTGCTTGCTCACCAGATCTTACATCACCAGATTTTTACTTATGGGGGTATTTAAAAAATGCCGTTTTTGAGGAAAGGCCCACCACAAGAGTAGACATGATGGACAGAATTCGTCGAGCATGCGCTGCTATTCCAAGGCAAACTTTGCTAAACACCGTTCGCCACTTCCAAAGGCGTTTGACTATGTGCCTGGAAGCAAATGGTCGTAATTTCGAACATTTTCTTCGAGTTTAGATAAACACATAAGTGAGAGGCGAAGGGACTCACTTAAATCAAGCACCCTGAACAGTGAGAGGCAAGGGGACTCACTTTAATCAAGCACCCCGATCAGTGAGAGGCGAAGGGACTCACTTAAATCAAGCACCCTGAACAGTGAGAGGCAAGGGGACTCACTTTAATCAAGTACCCCGATCAGTGAGAGGCGAAGGGACTCACTTAAATCAAGCACCCTGAACAGTGAGAGGCAAGGGGACTCACTTTAATCAAGCACCCCAAAGGAAACAATCCTTACTACGTCCACGTCGTTGTTTCTGGGTAGCGCTAAACGTAAGGTTGACACATTTACAACAGAAGCTTTAATGATCTTGAAGTTTCCGTTAAACAAACATCAGACATGGGGTAGAGATGTGTGGGACTGGGGGATGTCTGGTGTAACAGTTTAGCATGTGAGGCTATGAAGAGCATGGGGTTCGGATGTGCAAGTTTGATATTTGTTTACTAGGATGTGAAAGTTTTGGGTGTGTGGGTTTCCCTATTAAACCTACGATCAGTTTGAACCACTTAAGCCTGTGACTCATGGAAAAAACGACTTAAAATGGATTTTTCGGAGTTCGACCTTCATTTGGCCTTGAAATGACCTTGAAATGACCTTGAAAAAAATGTCTCAATATGATTTTGAACGTAAAATTTCCCGCTCTTTCCGAATCCGGGGTCAAAAATAGGTGTTCCTATTAAAAAAAACCACTTGACCTTGAAATAACCTTGAAGGTCAAGTTCAAGGTCAAAGCTGTTAGGACCATCGTTTGGCCCCCTTCGTCCCCTACAACTTTTGTCTGAATCATTTTTTTGTATCTGTCTTAGGATCCGAAAAATCCGGGTATAGCGATTAAAATGGGTCACCGTGTATATATATATATATATATATATATAAACTTGTATAACGTTAGTTCCCAGGACCCCATGTTACTGTATACCTATACGTGACTAAAGAAATAATGTCTCTTATGGGGGCCGATGTCCTCAAAACTGACGTTAAACATATGTAGATTCAGGGACTGTCCTCAAAACTAACAAATGTCCCCGAAACCAACGTTAAACATCTGGAATGTCCTGGAAACTAACATATATATATATATATATATATATATATATATATATATATATATATATATATATATATATATATATATATATATATATATATATGTAATCATATAAACATGGACTTATGCTGACACCAATGTATAAGACCACGTGACCTGTCTGCATAAGTGTAGTACCGTTTATACAAGTGTCTGCACAAGTCTAGCGTGACTAAAGAAATAATCTCTCTACTTATGCTGACGTCTGCATAAGTCGGTCTCTGTCTGCATAAGTCTATTTCAATTTCGGAAAGTGTCTGCATAACTAGCGTTTCATATATTTATATATATATATATATATATATATATATATATATATATATATATATGTATGTTGGATATATAACATATATATATATGTTGGATATAGTCGGAAAATTGTTTGAACGTATCATATCCGTCAGACTGGAGGCAGCTATACAAAAGATCGGCGGCTTGTCTGGTAACCAATTCGGCTTTAGAAAGGGTCGATCAACGATCGATGCTATCGATAGGGTGGTGTCAGTAGCTGAGAACGCCGTTAGTGGTAGCCGGTGCACAAAACGCATGTGTGCTATAATTGGTTTAGATGTACGGAACGCGTTTAACACGGCCAGGTGGGATAAAATCATGCTCGCATTGGAAGACCTAAGCGTGCCACCGTACTTTCGAAGAGTAATCTCGAGTTACCTAACTGACCGCACGCTTCTCTATGATACCGACGACGGTATGCATTCTTATAAGATCACAGGAGGCGTGCCACAGGGCTCTGTACTAGGATCCCCAATCTGGAACATCATGTACGACGGATTGCTTAGGCAACTGCTCCCACATGGGGTGTCGATAGTAGCTTACGCAGATGATATTGCTCTCATTATCGTTGGGAAAACCATCGAAGATGTGCAATACCTCGGAGATACGGCAATCGAGGTAGTAGGAGATTGGCTGAGCGACCATGGACTCAGTCTTGCTGCCCAAAAGACCGAGGCAGTGCTCATTGCCAGAACAAAAAAGAGAGTCTACGCCACTTTCACGGTCAACGACGAGAAGATCAAGACAGGGGACACCATGAAGTACCTAGGAGTTACAATAGATGCGCGGATGTCGTTCAAAAACCACCGTAGGAACGCAGGATTAAAGGCATCAAAAGTGGCTCGAGCACTCGCAATCATCATGCCAAACATAGGAGGGCCGAAGCAGCTACGACGGTTGCTTCTTTCATCGGTGGTTTATTCCGTGATTCTATACGGAGCCCCCATCTGGGCTAATGCTATACGTAGTAACCCAAGCTATGGTGCAGCTTGCCGAAGGGCCTGCAGGACAATCGTGCTGAGAGTGGCCTGTGCCTACCGTACCGTGTCAGACATCGCTCTCTCGGTAGTCACCGGACTGCCACCCTTGGATCTAATGGCATGTGAGAGAGCTGAGGTGTATCGTGGAGGAGTGATAAGAGAGGATGGCGAACTTGATCAGGGACCACGTCAAAACCGATGGTCCAGGAAGACTGTGGAAGAGTGGCAGCGCCGATGGGATATAGCAGATAAAGGTAGGTGGACCCATCACATTATTCCATGTGTCGTGGAGTGGACGGAGAGGAGACACGGACTCGTGACCTTTCATCTCACCCAGGTACTAACTGGGCATGGCTGCTTTCGCAGCTACCTGAAGAGAATTGGAGTGTACGAAAGCGCGGAGTGCCCAACATGTCCTGAAAGTGATGGGGACGTTGGACACGCTTTGTTCGTATGCCCCAGGTTTCGGGAAGAGAGAGAAAGGTTGCAGGCCTTATGGGAAGGCCCCCTAACTCCCGAGGGCATCGGGAGATGCTTACTCTCTTCACAGAGAGGATGGGATGCTGTGATTGGTCTCGTCACCGAGATGGTGGACAGATTGAACTCCATAAGGCGAGAAGAAGAAGAAAGAAGAGGAAACCGTCTCACAGAGGACCAGGCGGGGTAGAGGGCCGTAGAGGCTGCGACTGCCCTCCGCGAAGTAATGCCTAACGGCGGTTTCCGCGGTGGGAATTACAGTCGGGGGGAGGCCCTGCTATAGAACAACAGCAGGGGGTGTTAGTAGGTATTGCCAGAAATGGTCGAGTCCTACATAACATCTCGTATGCGTACATGCATTTTTCCTAACCTCCTCCTCCCCAAAAAAAAACACACACACACACACACACACACACACACACATTTGTTTTAACAGATTTATGGAGCCCTTTTCTACACATGAGCATATTTATGGAGCCCGTTTTCTTTTATGGAGCCCGGGTCCCATAAAATATTTTTCTCGGGCGTTTATGGAGCCCGATCTAGAGTCTATAACCCCAGGGTCCATTATTTCTTTAGTCACTTGCCATAGGGATCTCTGGGCTGTAGGTACTAATATACAGGGTTGGGCTTCATAAACGCCGATAAGTGTGTGTGTGTGTGTGTGTGTGTGTGTGTGTGTGTGTGTGTGTGTGTGTGTGTGTGTGTGTGTGTGTGTGTGTGTGTGTGTGTGTGTGTGTGTGTGTGTGTGTGTGTGTGTGTGTGTGTGTGTGTGTGTGTGTGTGTGTGTGTGTGTGTGTGTGTGTGTGTGTGTGTGTGTGTGTGTGTGTGTGTGTGTGTGTGTGTATACAGCGTGTCCAAAAAGTCTGGTAACACCCAAATAATTTCTCAGCTGAATTACTATTGGAAAATGTTAAGGTCGCCTTTGTAGTAATTTTTTACGAGGAATCCAGTGGTGACCTTGGATTCGACCTTGGACCTCATTTTTGAGGTTATTTCAAGGTCAACCTCATTTTTTTAAATGGTAACCCCTATTTTTTATAGCGGAATCTGAAAGAGCGGAAATTTTTACGTCCGGATATGTATTAAGGTATGAGGTTGAGGTTACCCCCAGAGGTCAAATTGAGGTCAAAGTATGATTTCTTAAAAATTTCGCCAGTTCAGTGGTAAAACAAAACAAACAAAGGTAAGGTTTGGTAAGTTCGAACGAAGACTTGAAGGTGACCTCTGATTCGACCTTGAACCTCATTTTGAGCCTCATTTTTGAGGTTATTTCGAGGTCAACCTCATTTTTTTAAATGGTAACCCCTATTTTTTAGCGGAATCGGAAAGAGTGTGAAACTTTACGTCCAAACATGTACTCAGAACATAGTTCAAGAAGGACCTTGACGTTCATTTGAAGGTCATTTAAACTTAATGACGGTCTGATCTTGTGTAAACTTTTTATCACACTGAGCGAGGTTAATTCTTTAGTAGTTTTCAACGAGAAATCTAATGGTGACCTTGACATTGTCCTTAAAAGTCATGTCAAGTTCAATTTTTTTACATTTAGCGTTACCCAGGAACAACGACGTGGACGTAGTAAAATCTGTTCCCTTTGGGGTGCTTGATTTACGTGAGTCCCCTTGCCTCTCACGATGGGGTGCTTGATTTACGTGAGTCCCCTTGCCTCTGACGATGGGGCGCTTAATTTACGTGAGTCCCCTTGCCTCTCACGATGGGGTGCTTGATTTACGTGAGTCCCCTTGCCTCTCACGATGGGGCGCTTGATTTACGTGAGTCCCCTTGCCTCTCACATTTGATTTTTTTAAACACTATAACATCTTATTTCAAGTGCTCGAACTGTTCTCCATTCATTTCTTGACAGTAACCTAATCGATGATAGAAAGCACCAACAGCATTTTCAATCATTTCAGTAGGAATGAGAGCTGATTCATCAATGATCCTTTCACGTAATTCATCTAAGTTTAAGGGTTTTGTTTTGAATATACGATCCTTCAGATAACCCCAATAGAAATAATCTAGAGGCGTTAAATCGGGGGACCTAGCTGGCCATTCAATTGCACCTCTTCGTCCTATCCATCGATTAATGAATACTGTATCTAAGTATGTGCGAACGTTTCGTGCATAATGAGCTGCTGCACCGTCCTGTTGATACCATGTGTTATTAAAGTCCTCTCCAGCTATTTCTCTTATAGCAGGAACAATTTGATTCCGCAACATAGTTTCATACTTTTCTGCATTTAAATTGCCATCAATAAAAAATGGTCCTATAATCCTATTATTTAATATTCCAGCCCAGACATTTAATTTTTGTGGATATTGTGACTTGGCTTCTCTTGCCCAATGAGGATTTTCAACTGTCCAATATCTACAGTTATGCCTATTTACGCTTGAGTCAAGTTGAAATGTAGCTTCATCTGAGAAGACTATATTTGATGGAAAATTTGGATTTTGTACGATGCGTGCCATCATATCATCACAGAATTCAACGCGACGATCGAAATCATCTTCATTTAACTTGTGTATTAGCGTTACTTTAAATGGATGGAACTTCTCTCTCTTTAGTATGTTATGAATAGATGATTTACTTATTTCGTGCACTTGAGCAGCTCTACGAACGGAAGTATGCGGATCTTCGGTGAATGTTAACACAACATCTAAAGATTTCTCTTCGTTACCTGCTGACATTGGTCTGCCTGATCGAGGTAAATCGCTGATAGTGCCGGTATTTTCAAACCTTCTAACAGTTTTTGAACTGTTGAAAATGATAGTGGAGTTCCACCAACCCTAAATGAAGCATTAAAAATATCTCTTACGGCCCTATAAGATCGCTGCATGTGTCCCCAACCTCTCATCATGAGAATCGTTATTCTTTCTCTATCAGTGAGTTTGTTCATTTTTATTACTCTTCGTAGTAGACCTTATCCAAAAATACTTTTTGAGTTGAAAATAAAAAGAACTTTTAATTTTCAAAAAATATGTTTGAAAGATGACCAACCCTTTTCTGTGGTGGTTATGGAATGAATAATAGTTTATTGTCACTCTAACCATACGAAAAATAACAAGTAACAATGTTCAATATTTAAACGCTTCAAAAAATTTTACAATGAATCAGCTCTCATTCCTACTGAAATGATCAAAAATACTGTTGGTGTTTTCGATCATCGATTAGGTTACTATCAAAAAGTGGATGGAAAATAATTCGAGCACTTGAAATAAGATGTTAGACTGTTTAAAAAAATTAAAAAGTTTACACAAGATCAGACCGTCATTAAGTTTAAATGACCTTCAAATGAACGTCAAGGTCCTTCTTGAACTATGTTCTGAGTACATGTTTGGACGTAAAGTTTCACACTCTTTCCGATTCCGCTAAAAAATAGGGGTTACCATTTAAAAAAATGAGGTTGACCTCGAAATAACCTCAAAAATGAGGCTCAAAATGAGGTTCAAGGTCGAATCAGAGGTCACCTTCAAGTCTTCGTTCGAACTTACCAAACCTTACCTTTGTTTGTTTTGTTTTACCACTGAACTCGCGAAATTTTTAAGAAATCATACTTTGACCTCAATTTGACCTCTGGGGGCAACCTCAACCTCATACCTTAATACATATCCGGACGTAAAATTTTCCGCTCTTTCAGATTCCGCTATAAGAAATAGGGGTTACCATTTAAAAAAATGAGGTTGACCTTGAAATAACCTCAAAAATGAGGTCCAAGGTCGAATCCAAGGTCACCATTGGATTCCTCGTAAAAACTTACTACAAAGGCGACCTTAACATTTTCCAATAGTAATTCAGCTGAGAAATTATTTGGGTGTTTCGAGACTTTTTGGACACGCTGTATATATATATATATATATATATATATATATATATATATATATATATATATATATATATATATATATATATATATCAAATGTAGCTTTTGAGGATCTATGTCAGCACGGATTCGATACTTTGAGGATTTTTCGTACCTTTGCGGACATCTTCAAAATTCATTCGGTATGAAACGGTACTTTTGAGGATTTATATTAATACCTTCAACGCAGAGAGGGAGTTATTTCTTTAGTCGGGCATATACGAACTCTGGAGAAAAAACTATAGATCCTCAAAAGTACCGGTTTCCGAAATGTATGTGTGTGTGTGTGTGTGTGTGTGTGTGCGTGCGTTTTTTTTTTTTTTTTTTTTTTTTTTTTTTTTTTTTTTTTTTTTTTTTTTTGAGGAGGAGGAGGAGGAGGAGGAGGTTAGGAAAAATGCATTGACGCATACGAGATGTTATGTAGGACTCGACCATTTCTGGCAATACCTATTAAAACCCCCTGCTGTTGTTCTATAGCAGGGCCTCCCCCCGACTGTAATTCCCACCGCGGAAACCGCCGTTAGGCATTACTTCGCGGAGGGCAGTCGCAGCCTCTACGGCCCTCTACCCCGCCTGGTCCTCTGTGAGACGGTTTTCTCTTCTTTCTTCTTCTCGCCTTATGAAGTTCAATCTGTCCACCACCTCGGTGACGAGACCAATCACAGCATCCCATCCTCTCTGTGAAGAGAGTAAGCATCTCCCGATGCCCTCGGGAGTTAGGGGGCCTTCTCATAAGGCCTGAAACCTATCTCTCTCTTCCCGAAACCTGGGGCATACGAACAAAGCGTGTCCAACCTTCTCATCCCTTTCAGGACATGTTGGGCACTCCGCGCTTTCGTACACTCCAATTCTCTTCAGGTAGCTGCGAAAGCAGCCATGCCCAGTTAGTACCTGGGTGAGATGAAAGGTCACGAGTCCGTGTCCCCTCTCCGTCCACTCCACGACAAATGGAATAATGCGATGGGTCCACCGACCTTTATCTGCTATATCCCATCGGCGCTGCCACTCTTCCACAGTCTTCCTGGACCATCGGTTTTGACGTGGTCCCTGATCAAGTTCGCTCTCCTCTCTTATCACTCCTCCACGATACACCTCAGCTCTCTCACATGCCATTAGGTCCAAGGGTGGCAGTCCGGTGACTACAGAGCGATGTCTGACACGGTACGATAGGCGCAGGCCACTCCCAACACGATTGTCCTGCAGGCCCTTCGGCAAGCTGCACCATAGCTTGGGTTACTACGTATAGCATTAGCCCAGATGGGGGCTCCGTATAGAATCACGGAATAAACCACCGATGAAAGAAGCAACCGTCGTGGCTGCTTCGGCCCTCCTATGTTTGGCATGATGCTTGCGAGTGCTCGAGCCACTTTTGATACCTTTAATCCTGCGTTCCTAAGGTTGTTTTTGAACGACATCCGCGCATCTATTGTAACTCCTAGGTACTTCATGGTGTCCCCTGTCTTGATCTTCTCGTCGTTGACCGTGAAAGTGGCGTAGACTCTCTTTTTTGTTCTGGTAATGAGCACTGCCTCGGTCTTTTCGGCAGCAAGGCTGAGTCCATGGTCGCTCAGCCAATCTCCTACTACCTCGATTGCCGTATCTCCGAGGTATTGCACATCGTCGATGGTTTTCCCAACGATAATGAGAGCAATATCATCTGCGTAAGCTACTATCGACACCCCATGTGGGAGCAGTTGCCTAAGCAATCCGTCGTACATGATGTTCCAGATTGGGGATCCTAGTACAGAGCCCTGTGGCACGCCTCTTGTGATCTTATAAGAATGCATACCGTCGTCGGTATCATAGAGAAGCGTGCGGTCAGTTAGGTAACTCGAGATTACTCTTCGAAGGTACGGTGGCACGCTTAGGTCTTCCAATGCGAGCATGATTTTATCCCACCTGGCCGTGTTAAACGCGTTCCGTACATCTAAACCAATTATAGCACACATGCGTTTTGTGCACCGGCTACCACTAACGGAGTTCTCAGCTACTGACACCACCCTATCGATAGCATCGATCGTCGATCGACCCTTTCTAAAGCCGAATTGGTTATCAGACAAGCCGCCGATCTTTTGTATAGCTGCCTCCAGTCTGACGGATATGATGCGTTCAAACAATTTTCCGACTATATCCAACATGCAGAGTGGTCGATACGCGGATGGTTCATCCGGGGGTTTATTTCCCTTAGGAAGGAGTACTAACCTCTGTATCTTCCACTGTGTCGGGAATATTCCTTCACTTAGGCATGCATTGAAAGTGTCCTTGAATATGCAAGGAACTTCTAGAGCTGCAGTCTTTATAGCTAAACCAGGAACGCCGTCCAGTCATGGGGCCTTTCTTATGGCAATCTTTTTGGCCGCTATCTTCACCTCTGATTCGGTGACTGCTATTGGCTCGGCTGTACCGATTCTTTCCGTTAGACCAGTGCCATGTTGCCGTTCCTGGTGTTGTGGGAATAAATTTTGGACTACTCTATCAAGAAAGGTTGGACAGGAAGGAGCATTGGCGCCTCTGGGATTGATTTTATTTATGACCGTTTTGTACGGCCGTCCCCACGGGACACTGTCCACTTCCTCGCAGAAGTCCTGCGAACACTTTCTTTTGGCTGTCTTGATGGCAATTTTCAGCTCTTTCCTCTTTTGCTCATATCTAGTTGTTCATTGATCATACAGCGGTCCACGGACGCTCTTTAGTGCAGCCTCCTAGCACGAAGACACTCTTTACGTATTACCGCAATCTCCTTGTTCCACCAGTAGACTGGTAAGCGTCCCCGGTGGTTCGTCCTTGTGGACATCGAGGCATCGCATGCCGCTGTGATGGTCTCCGAGAGGCTTTGAGCCCTAACCTCAGCTGTTCCTTCGACAGATGCTCCTTCCAAAAAGCAGAGAAAAGCTTCCCTGTCGAAAGTAGCTGGTGCCCATTTCTCTCTCTTCAGCATCCGGGTCATATTCGCTCTTTTGCCTGTCGGGTGGAGCTGGTATGTGAGAGCTCGGTGATCGCTGCCAGTGTACCGATCACTGACTTGCCAGTATGAGCCTTCCCGACTTAATCTAGGGTCGACAAAGGTCAGATCTACTATGGAAGACTTTCGTCCTTTAGTGTAGGTCGGCTTTGTCCCTATGTTAGCAATCTTTAGCTCTAGTATCGCGAAGGTCTCAAGCAGTGCGTGGCCGCGGTTGTTCGTTTTCTTGCTTCCCCACTCAATTGCCCAAGCGTTAAAGTCCCCCCGATTACGACTGGCAGCGTGGAGGTTCTAACGCTAGTGACGATAGCATCTAGGGATCTTACGAACTCTTCTATTGAGTCGCTGGGTGGTAGGTAGCAGCTGTATAATCTTATACCGGATACTTCAACCCAGGTGAATTTGGGCTGAAGGACGTCCATTTTTTTGGATATGTGGAGTTCTCCGCATACCCAGATGGCCGCCGTTCTGGCACGATCCCTTACCCAGTTTGGTTCATTTTTGTCCCTGTACTGCTCACTGATGATTACTATGTCCGCCTTCTCCTCTCGGATCAGTTGGGGCAGCAAGTCATGGGCTACTGCACAGTGGTTCATGTTGATTTGAAGCACTTTAGCCATCGTTGTTTGTTGTTACGACCTCCATCGTTACCTGCTCGTTGTTGGTCGGGCAGTTCACTGCCTTGTGACCCTCGGTTTTACACTTGAAGCACAGGGACGACCGGTCAATTACACTCTTACAATTCCGTGCCAGGTGTCCGATTTCATGGCACTTGAAGCAACGCGTCACGGTTTCACGTAACCGGACCCGGCAATTGACCCATCCTATTCTGAGTTTTCTAGTTTCCAGCAGCTTTTCTGTGCTACAGGTAGCATAACGCTGGCTGCTTGAGTGCCACTGTAAGACGCCCGGAGTCTAACATCCCCAGCGGTCATCATTTCGGGGCCGATAATTGAAGTGATCGCCTGTGTTACCTCTTCTGCTGTTGTTGTCTCGTCCAAATCTTTGATTTCGATTGTCTCTTTATGGGACAACGTTTGTACTATCGCTGACCCTGCAAGGGTAGACGAGACCAATGTCTGCAGTTCATGCGTCACGATGTTCGGTTTGTCTAGCTCCAAAAGCAACTCTCCTGCCTTGGTGCGCCTGATGCGCGTGACCCTTTATTGCGGTGCCTTCAACTCAGGTGCCCCTTTGAGAGTTCCTAGGATGTCGGCGTAGGTGGTCTCACCGCACCTTCTTATTTTGAAGGTATCAGATCGAGCTGGCCTCCGCCTAACCGTGGTATGTGCCTGCACTACTTTCTCCTTGCCGTCAGTCTTGAGTCTCTCATATCTTCTGCGTGTTCCTTTACTTACGACGGTTGTCCAGTCGGTCTGTCCTATCTGAGCTTCCGGTTTTTTTGCATCTGTGAGGAAGCACGTATCTTCGCCTTCTTTTCGTTTGGCTCTGATGGCGGTGAGGGACGGTTACGTTCGGTGTGTACTACCGACGCCTTCCCTTTCCGAAAGGGCGGTGATGTTTGGCTTGTTCCGTCCTTGGTAGGTCTGGTAGCTTGTCCAGACTCATGACTTTTTCGACTTTTGACGAATTCTTTTAAGGCTCTTTGGGTAGTCTTCGCCATTGACTTGAGCTCATTGTGAATGTTCTTTTTATGTAGAATAAAGTCCACCAGAGCCTCTACCTTTGTAGGGTTCGGAAGGCAGCTGCATCTGCGCTATCCTGGCTTACTTCGTCTTCTTCTTCCATCTTATTCCTGGTATAGTGTATGTGGGTCCCCCCAAAATCCGTGGAGCCTGCACCGACCACCGGGGCTTTCACCCGATCGGAATCGGTGGTGGGATTAACCCCTCCATTGAGGGCACCCACTTGGGGTAATGCGTATCTCTCATTCACTACGTCCATGGTTGGTTTGTTATTTGGGGTGCCTTCCCCTAGCCAGTTTTGGTCCACCCCGGGTATTTTATTTCCCCGGTGACCTTCATATCTGACGAGCTTTCCCCTATCCGCCACCTGGGGAGGCGCCTGATGCGAGACTAGCAACTCGACACGTGTGTGTGTGTGTGTGTGAGTGTGTGTGTGTGTGTGTGTGTGTGTGTGTGTGTGTGTGTGTGTGTGTGTGTGTGTGTGTGTGTGTGTGTGTGTGTGTGTGTGTGTGTGTGTGTGTGTGTGTGTGTGTGTGTGTGTGTGTGTGTGTGTGTGTGTGTGTAAAATAAAACCGAGGTTTTGAATGCGCGACGCCATTTTAGCAGGAAACTATAGCAAAATCCCATTCGTAAGACGAAGACAGACGATCGCGTGACTAAAGAAATAATATCCCTATATTTATTGACTTTTTGAATGCCGCATTCAAAACGTCAGTTGATTGCATTTTTAACAAGGGAACATATAGAATCTATAGGAAGTTGCGCATTCAAAACACCAGATTTTCATACTTATATATATATATATATATATAGACATTTATTTTTCTTGTATGCAACTTTATTTATTGTTAGTGTTACGTGTGCATAGGTGTCCCCACACCTAGCACCAGAAATGTTACTATTTAATAATCGCATACAATAAATAAATGGAGGAGGACTCGATCAAAAAACGGCATGGCGTGACTCGGCGGGGAATCGAACTCTGGACCTTTCGTTTTTGCGACGAGTGCTCTGATCACTGAGCTATCGATGCCGGTGCACGTCTTTCCTCGAGTCGTGCTCATGTTGCTGCTATATGCAACCCGACCCGTCTCGTCACGTTGTGCATACTATGCACACGTATCATTAGAAAAATAAACAAAATTATTTACATATAAATGTTGTATATATTATTATACATTGTTGTATAATTTGTTTTTAAAAATAATTCAATAAACAATTGTAGTAATTTCGCCATGTTATAAAATATTATCTTTTTAAGAAAATTAAAAAACATTTAATAAAATAAGTGTGTATAACGGTTGGTTTACGAATCAATTTATTGTTATTAAAAATATATAACAACGACGTTTCGGTGGCTAGTTTGGCACCCTCATCAGATCTACAAATTATTGAAAAACAATTATGGACACACTATTTTATACAAACAATTATACTATTATTACCCAAATCCACTACTACCTTTAGTTTTAACAATTTAATCTTAATACCCAAACCAGGTTCGTCATATACATACTGCTTGTAGCTATAAAACATTAGAAACAATATTAAACATCAAAAATAAACAAATTATTGCTGAAAAGTTGAAAGAAATTATGTAAAAAGTCATCATGATCTCACCTCATAAAAACACTTATTAATTTAAGATAGACAAACTAATAATCTTAATGTCAATATATGCAATGTATAAACACATAAAACAATAGCACAAAAACATAATTCAATAATAAAAATATAATAAAAAATGAAAAAAGTAAAAAAGTAAATATTGCACAAACGTTACGTGAAGCCATATCGCTTATCACAATTAGAAGAATACTACGAATGACTAGAAAGTTTACAACCAGATCGAAATAAAGTGTAATCTCTGTATATAATCAAGTACTATTAATCAATATACTATCGGTAATACAAGAATTTCTATTGCATTCATCAGAATACCGTATATCAAATCAAAAGTAAATAATGTGGTATCATTGTGACTTTTTTTTTTACACTATTATTTTTTATTTTTTAATCTATTAATAATGGGAGCGTAACTACTGTGTAATATTTTTTGTATCCTCTTTCTTATTAATGGAATTGTTTTGTAAATGAATATGGATCATTTCAGACAATGTTCTTCTATGCCAATTAGTTTCTCTATCAAGTATTTCAAAATTTTCAAAGTCAAACAAATGGGATTCATTTTTCATGTGTGTATTAATTACCAATGTAGCGTCATTCTTTTTTGTATTACGTTTGTGTTCTGAAATTCGAGTATAAACTGTTCTTTTTGATTCACCCACGTTTGCAGCATTACAATCTTTACACTTAATTTTATAAACTATATTACACTGTTCTTTAATTGAAGTGGCATCTTTACCTCTTTTTATCAAATAACTAAGATTATTATTAATTTTCGGTAAAACTCTTATACCATAATTTCTAAAAACTGCTATAATTTGTTCGAAGAAATTTCTTATATATGGCAGACTGACATGACTCAAGTATCTATTTTTTGTAAACTTTTTATTGTTGTTATTGCTAATAATTATTCTTATTGTTATTATTATGTGTAGCAATCCTTTTATTAAGATGGAATTTAATAAACTCATAAGGATAATTATTACTTATTAGATATTGTTTAACCAGCTTAATATTTTTGTTATGGAATTTTTTGTTTGCCAATATTTTATGAGGTGAGATCATGATGACTTTTTACTTAATTTGTTTCAACTTTTCAGCAATAATTTGTTTATTTTTGATGTTTAATATTGTCTCTAATGTTTTATAGCTACAAGCAGTATGTATATGACGAACCTGGTTTGGGTATTATGATTAAATTGTTATAACTAAAGGTAGTAGTGGATTTGGCTAATAATAGTATAATTGTTTGTATAAAATAGTGTGTCCATAATTGTTTTTCAATAATTTGTAGATCTGATGAGGGTGCCAAACTAACCACCGAAACGTCGTTGTTATATATTTTTAATAACAATAAATTGACTCGTAAACCAACCGTTATACACAGTTATTTTTGAATACTACACGAGTGTTTGGATAATATCAATTTAATAAAATAGTATTATAAAATATTTAAAAATATTTATTGAAGAAAAACAAATGTATAAGTATATGAAATTGATGAAGAAATAAAGAATACTAATCTTATAGAAATAATAGTATATTGTGTCCCAATGGCGTAAATTGGGCTTTTTTAGTCCATATCAACTTAACGGTGAAAATACGACTCGAGCAAAGCGCCAACGGCATCTGCATCTCGCACGCCATACGATTTTACGAGCAGACCACCTACCTTCAATTGTCTCCGGCCGACCTTTGCTTGTATATTAACAACAAACGCAAGTACGGGCGACTAACAAAAGGCTGCTTGCGGACTGCGCGTACGGACTTTTGTAGATTGCCTATGATTTTTTCTCTCAGTGCAGAGTCATCATTATGTAGATTTTGATTAATATCTGAAAAAACAAAGAAATCTATTATACATTCATATTTGAATATCGCGCCACTTTTTCGGTCAGACTGTTTGCCATACCATATAGCTACATAACCTGTCGACTGAAACATCAAATAACCTAATACTTGCACACACGTTCTTTGCTCATAAGTCATGCAGTTCGTGGGCATTTAATTAACGAAAATAAACATTCATATCATCATAAAAGAGTCTTATTTATGATATGCAGTTTTAATATTAATAAGCTTTTTATGAAATATATTAGTTACTTAAAAAGAAATACGTTTCAAATCAGTTCAGTTTAGTGGATTCTTTTAGTTTGTATAAAGATATCTTGTATGGTGTTAATTCTTACATTTTGTTTAACATGCACGTAAAAGAAAAATCGGATAATGTATATGCGTATCAGCATGGTTTAAAGGATAAAAGAGACTGTAAACTAATAATTTACCATTTTCTTCCACAATCTCTGAAAATTCGTGACTTTCACCATCATTTTTAGTTCCTGAAGCATTCAATTTGAGTGGATCTTGATTATTATTTCCTGAATCGTCTTTGGTTTCGATGTATTCTGATGTAAAGATTTCTATGGTTATGCGTTTTATCGGTACGAAATCTTCTTTGATTGAACTGTTTCCTATGATCATGCTCGTTCTTTTACATTTTTTTGTAGTGGCTGTGTTTCACTGGCATTATTCATCACATCAACGTTAAATAAATCCTGAATAAGAACATCTTTTTCTGAACTTTGTAGAATTGGTGATGAGTTGAGTGATTTGTTCTTTCTCTTCTTTTTGGTTTTAGTTGATGTATCATTTTCTAAGCTTTGTTGAGTATCTTTAATGAAACATTTTCTCTTTCTTGCATTTTGTGGCACTTTTACTTGCACTTTTTCTTCATTTAATTGCTTCAAGATTGTTAGGGCTTCAGTATATGACGCTATAAGCATAATAAAAATAACTCATAAAAATTATGCTTTGAATGTAACTGATCTGTGTATACAGAGAGAGAATAGAGAGAGAGAGAGAGAGAGAGAGAGAGAGAGAGAGAGAGAGAGAGAGAGAGAGAGAGAGAGAGAGAGAGAGAGAGAGAGAGAGAGAGAGAGAGAGAGAGAGAGAGAGAGAGAGAGAGAGAGAGAGAGAGAGAGAGAGAGAGAGAGAGAGAGAGAGAGAGAGAGAGAGAGAGAGAGAGAGAGAGAGAGAGAGAGAGAGAGAGAGAGAGAGAGAGAGAGAGAGAGAGAGAGAGAGAGAGAGAGTCAATAAGACTTACAAGCTACTGATAAAGGCTCGCATTCATAGAACATCCAGTTATTTGGGACAGGATATACTTTTCGCTTGAACATCACTTCTAAAAATTCTAGATAATCACTGTTGTAAAGAGGTTGTAAATACCGTACATAATATTGTGGTATATTTTCATTATATGTTACATAATTCTGTGGAACAATTGTCGCTTTATCTTTTAATTCAGGGACTCCATCAAATATTATGTTACTACTTACTACTACTTTGTACTCAGAAGCCATCATCTAAAAAAAATATTTTTTCAATATATGACTAATGTTTAATAATAAAAAATAATATGTAATATATATTAGGGAAAAAAGTTTTCAAAAAAACATGTTTTCTTGATGTTCTGAGAAAAAGATTTTTTGAGTCATTTGGAGTCCAATTATTGTAATTTACAAATGAATTGCTCCTTTGAATATAATTTATAACACATATTTAAATAAAATTACAAATTGTTAATCATAACCTTATAATTACGTTTCCATCCCGGATAGCACAAGACGTTTTTTAAACGTCATTATGACGTCAAATTTTAAACCTCGCGACGCCAGAAATATAAGTTGATCAAACGTCAGAATGACGTCAGTAAAACGTTGAAAATGTCCGAAGAATTATTTATCCTATAATATTAATTACTTTAGACGTCATAAAAACGTCATAAAACATCATAAAAACACCATAAAACATCATAAAACATAATAGAACATCATAAAAACGTCGTAAGACATCATAAAAGCATCATAAAAACTTCATAAAACGTCATAAAACCGGAATAAATACGTCATAAAGGCATTATACTCATATATTTTTCGAAATCTTTGGAATTAATCCATCTTTTTTTCTTGCTAGATGGCGTCGAACAATCTCAAAGTAGAAAAATGAGGTTCAGTCTATAAGAGCAAATATTGAAAGAGAGGGTGGGGGGGGCTTCTTCATACATAAGTATTATACGCCTGCTTAGACATATGTATAAAGATGTAATGTATAAATGACATTTTTATGACGTTTTTTATGACGTTTTTATCACGTTTTATATGACATTTCTATAACGTTTATTGTATGTTCTTCCAACATTTTTCTAACGTCCTTCTAACAGATTTTTAACCTTTTTATATGACGTCGAAAAAATGAAAAGAAATATCGGTAGAAAAATACTGCGGACATTTTCAACGTCTTACTGACGTTATTATGACGTTTGAGCAACTTATATTTCTAACGTCGCGAGGTTTAAAATTTGACGTCTTAATGACGTTTCAAAAACGTCTTGTGCTATCCGGGATACAATAAGAAAACTGAATAATTTACATATCATAAAATAATAACTATCCTAAGGCTCTTCTATACTTGCCTTCGGAGTGCTCCCGGCGCTCCTTGATTAAAAATTAATTTCTTTCGTTCCTTCGGTAATTATTGAATTAGTTTTATTACAATACTTCCTACAATACTTCTTACCTTTGATTTTTATTACAATAAGCGGCAGCGATGATGAAAATGCGTTCACGTAAAACAAAAGAATGAAAGAATGACAAGAAATTAGCGTGACGCCCGATTTTCTGTTTACTCGTTCCCTTTCACAATAACGCGTTTATTATGGTCTCATAACAAGAACGAACGATATATTTTTTTTTTCAACGGAGTGTGCGAAACTCGCCTTTTCGTGCTTCTTTTGCGTGCGCGAAGTAGCTGTTTTACATACGCCGTGTGCGAAAGTTGTGCATGCGCAGATTAATTTACTTTCGCGCACGCCGTGCGAGAAACAGCTACTTCGCACATGCAAAACCAACAACAAGGCTAGTTTTACACACTCTGTTAAAGAAAATAGAGTTCGATACACGTGACCGAGAAGGGTCATCATTGCACGGGTGTTTTTGTCACCCTCGCTTCACTCGGGCGACAAACTACACCCGTGCGAGAATGACCTACTTCGCACACTTGTATCGAAAATAACTATTTGTTATTAATTTAACTTATTATTCAGCTGTACAAATAATTAAATGGGATTTAATTATATAATAATAAAGAATTTTTTAAAGATTATGTTTATTTTCAGTATCATAAATATTTTTATTCAGTTATTCGTCTGTTGATGTATAGTTTTATAGGTTAGATATGTTAAGATATCTTAGTACACATTATTCATGCAAAAAGGGTACAGCATATATTGGGGCTTGCGCGAAATCAATACGCTCAATATTGGCAGCTGCACAGTCAAGAGTGCATAATATCACAAGCCCATCGTGCTGCTCAGCATGCAGACCTTCTTTACGGCTTGGTTCAGAAAGAATATTTTTGAGTTTTCTGGGATTCACAGAATTTGTGTTCAGAGATTGTGTGCTATATTCGGAAGTTGGCACAGATGCAGCTTGATAAGGAGAGTCAGAGTCAGAGACGGTTTCCACCACGGTCGCCATGCCAGTTGTTAAATTATCGAGATTTTGATTAATAGAATAGAATTTCTCTAGAAGGTTTCCTTCAAATCTTTTAATTTTCGTTAATATCTTTTTGGTGATTTTACTTTCTAATTTTGTAAAGTTATCAAGAATTATTGTGTTAATGTTATTTTCAAAATTATTTAATTTGTTTTTCAATTTACTATTTTCTTCCATCAAATCACGCTGTTTGGTCAGCAACTTCACCAGCTGGGAGTTTTGACTGTCAAGTTCGCGAAAACTATCACATACCGTCTTTATTTGTATCTGTAATGCTGGTAGATATTTTACAGATTCACCCAGGTCATCAAGTTTACACGAAAGCGGATCTATAGTAGTAGTGAAAGTTGTGAAAATAAAAGTGTTGGAAGTATTAATAACAGAAAGCTGGGCTGCGACCGTGCTAGTACCTGATTTTTGCGAGTTATTAGAATTAAGTTTGGTGTTTTTACATACACTATCGTTTTGTGGAATACTCGGATTTCGTGGTGAGAGGATGAGTTGCTCCTTTGACATGTTGGTAACATTGGTTTTAGTCCCCCAGACCAGTAAAATCAGCGGCAGATGTGTGTGCTAGGTCGACGTGTCCCTGCGAGATGCCAGTTCTCTTGGACTCTGCGCCTATGACATGATCACCGGCTTGACATGCCCGACATTGGCTGGCTTAGGCGCTGTCGATGAGCGCGATGAGGCTGGCATTGATGCTCTAGATACGAATGGTGGTGGTGGGCGAAGCTAGTCAGTGTTGGACTGCTGCGCTGTGTGAGTGATGACGAAATCCCCGCACGTGTGCTCACCTGACTGCTGTAGCTGTCGCGCTACACACCATCTGGAACCTTCACAGAGGGCGGGGAGAGCGGGAAGAGCCGAATGGTGGGGGCAGTATTCTTGGCGCGACACAAATCGCATGGTGTATTCTTCCTTTTCCTCGCGCACTTGGTATGACATGGTCGTCTGCACGTTGCGCAAAGATTTTGTGCGCCCGGGGGAGGCATGATTTCCCCACATACGATGCACTTGACACTCGTCCGCAGGCTATTGCTCTCCGCCGGTATGACGAATGTGTCAGCTAAGGCTAGTTGACGCTGGGCGCTTGTATATCTGCTCTCTGCTCGAACCTCGTGCCGGCTGGCGTTTCACGGCGCAATGCATCCGACGAGCCGCGGCTGACTTTTTACGACGATGCACTGGCCCAGTACCAGAGGCGGATTATGGCTTCGTACCATCAGAAGGTCGCCGAAAATAACAGGATGTGCTGGCCTCGGACAGGCAGCGGTCGAGTAGATGAAGGTTGAGGTTAGGGCGGCACCTTTGTGGCGGAAAAGGTCCCTGGCTCATAAAACAGCACCGCAGGGCGTGCAGTTTTTAGGTTGGTAGCCTGAGAGCCGCTGTGGTCTTTTCCAGCAAGAAAACACTCCGCGGAGTGAAGGCCGGTGAATAGGAGTATATAAACGACGGGGCTGATGTTGAGAAAGAGTGTACCTCGAACAGGCGTGACGGCAGCGTATGGTATGTCCATATGTGCTGGCTCTGGAGAGAGAGAAAGATAGAGAGAGGGGGCGGAGGGAGGAAGGGAGGGGGAGGGGGGGAGAGAGCGTGAGCTTGACAGCGGCGTATCGTGTATCATGTTCGCGCGCTGGGAAGGAGGGCGGCGCCCGTGGGTCTCCCGCATCAAGGCGCGTGATGATCAGTGGTAGCGACGGAGCTCCCGCATCACGGTGTTCTGTAGCCACTTTAAATAAATAGGCCCCCCACCCCCCGAATTTTTGCGTGATTACGTTTCTAATAACATGTATTATCAAAGTAAACTTGATTTAAAATCGCGAATGATACACTTTTTTAGAAAAATGATAAAAACTTTTTTATTTCGAAAACAACGAAAAGTGGCATATGGATGACAATATGTAGGTATACACATAGGTATATTATATTACACACACACACACACACACACACACACACACACACACACACACACACACACACACACACACACACACACACACACACACACACACACACACACACACACACACACACACACACACACACACACACACACACACACACACACACACACACACACACACACACACACACACACACACACACACACACACACACACACACACACACACACACACACACACACACACACACACACACACACACACACACACACACACACACACACACACACACACACACACACACACACACACCCACCCACCCACCCACCCACCCACCCACCCACCCACCCGTATATATACATTATATATTTGCAAAGATAAAAATAAAAATATAAGTAATAATCATTATAACAATTTATACATCTATTAACTTATCATATTTATGACCTTTATATATATATATATATATATAATTCATACACATAATAACTACATAATAATTATATAATACTTTTACAAATGACGAGCATTGTATTGCTGAATTGCTTTTAATAAAGAATCGTCATATCTTGGATTCCCTCGATTTTTTACTAAATAATTTGACCATATTTTATTAAAATCATGGTGAATGCTTTCGACAGCCTGTTCACTATAAAATCCAAGGCTATGATTATTCTCTTGACAAAAGTCGAGAACATGAAAAAATATCGCATGAATTTTGGGTGTGACAGATATCCCCGTGGATAAGTAATTTTTTTCAAATTTTTCAATGTTTCTTCCAAATGTAGGTTTCAAATCGTTTCCAAAGCAGTCATGTATTACGTCTTTTAAATCTTCCAATAACTGTACATACTTAATAAGAAAAATATTTTTTAAGATCGTAAAGTGTCAAGTGAATTGAGTAATTTTTTACACGAATTTCCTTCTAAAGAACAACCATGATAAGTTACTTTTCTTTCTACGAAACATTCTTTAATCCATTGATCTACATCATTTTTGCATTACCCGCCATTACAAATATGATTAATGATACTATTGACCGCTCCTAGCATGAGATGTAATTCGGGAGGAGGTAATAAATCCAAGATTTTTCTATCAGAAATTTCATGAAAAACTGGCATGTTAATGCAACTTTCAAAATCTTTAGCATTTTTTGGATTCGATCCGGCAGCAGAGTAATCTCTATAATTATTCTTTATATTGCTAATATTTCTCATTGTACCTTTCAAATGTAATTTATTTCTTTCAGCTGTACATCATGTACAAGGAAATTTACTTGCATGCGTACCAATACCACAAAGCAAATTAGCTAATTTTCAATCGGTGGAAATAGTTGCATTATTTTTCAATAAATTATTTAAGTTTAGCTTTTGCCAAATTTTATTCAAATTATAATAATTTTCTTGTATAGGTGCGAGAGCTATTAGAAAAATTTTTTTTACGCCTGAATCTTTGAATAATTCTTTTTCACATTTTTGTTTCTCGTTATCTATTAATTGAACTGACAAACATACTTTAAAAAAGCCTCCACCACCATCTGTGCCTATCTTGAGGTGAACTTTTTTTGTCGGTAATTCGTCGTTGTTCTTTAATATAAAGAATGAAGCTCATCATGTCATTACAATACACCAAAGGTTCCGTTATCGAAGTTTGAACTGTCGCTTTCGAATGAATGAATTCTAATTTTTCCACTTGAAAATATTTATCCACATCGTGATTTTTAGATATAAGCTTGTTTATTACATCTCCTTGAAAAATTTTTTTATCACCTGTGACATTTTTGACAAATGAAACAATACCTTTTGTAGTTCTCAAACTAAAGTTATAGGTATTTTGCAAGTTTAAAACATCTTCCACAGAGATTGTTTTATTTTCGGCTTTCTGCAGTTTTATCATCACTTTCAACGGCTATCGGCACTGGTATTTTCAACAAGATGCATTTTTTTTTCAGTAATGAAGAAACGACATGATCTGCTTCTTTATTTTTAAGTTTTTGCACAAGGTTTGAAACATTTTCAACTTTACTAACACATTTATGTGAAACACCTCTACGAATTACAGAAAAGCACTTTGCACACCTTTTTTCCACAGATTGTTCCTTTCTTTTTTTGCTTTTTGCACTTTCATATGTTTTCGATTTCTAATTGTTTTACAAAGAAAACAGTTGCACGCACTATCACTCGATTTTGTAGAACGAAAATTAAATTTTGAAAAGTCTGGTAGAATAATCTTTTCATTTTTATAAAGTTTACTGTAGCATGTGGTACAAATAACTACGGTTGGCGCAGATGCATTGATTTTGAAATTAACTATGCTTTCAACTTTCACTTGAAGCTTTCCTTGAATCGTTTTTAATGCTCTACTTGAAGAAAGACAAAGTAAACAGAGTCTTTTTCTGTTCTCTTTGTGTGCAGGTGAAACAGAACATTTTTTTACGATCGGAAGTGGCATTTTAGTAAAATTATTGAGACTAAATTTATTTCCATATACCGTGAATGAAAAGCACCCTGCGCCTGACAATTCCAAATTAATACTGATTGGGAAAGCTACGAAAATTCATTATAAAGCCTCTATAATGTGTTATATTGACAAAAAGCTCATTCATACATACATACATACATCTGAAGCTTTTTTGTGCGTTCATAGTGTGTGTATAAATACATATTTGTGAAACTATTTTCAATCGCACTTAGCTATAATATATATCGTCAAGTGTTAAAGTATTATGTAATAACGTTATTATTATACGAGTATTGTGTGATTATTATTTTATCATAGATAATAAATTATATACGTATGCGTGTGTGTGTGTGTGTGTAGGTGTGTGTGTGGGTGCGTGTGGGTGTGTGTGTGTATATATGTGTGTAATATATACATACCTGTATGCATATGTACCTACATATGTCATGAATATGCATGTATTTCCTTTTTGCTGTTTTCGTAAAATGATACTTTTCGTTATTTTCGAAATAAAAAATTTTTCATTTTTCTAAAAAAGTGTATCATTCGCGATTTTAAATCAAGTTCATTTTGATAATATATGTTACTAGAAACGTAATCGCGAAAAAATCCGGGGGGTGGGAAGCCTATTTATTTAAAGTGGCTACAGAACACCGTGGCATGCAACCGAGAGAGGAGAAGGAGAGTCGAAGGCACGCCGCGCTGCTCAGGAAAAGGGGACAGGCAGCTACTGAAAAGGCTGCGCGAAGGGATCAGGTAAGTGAGACAAGCGAGTGGGAGAGGTAGCACAAGTATACTGTTTCGGGGAAAAGCGCGCAGCGACTTTGCGACTAGAAAAAATCGATGGTATAGTATACGATGATATGAGACAGAAAGCGAATCGGAAATTTTGGATAAAAACACAGTGGCTGAATACGCTTCGTTAACTATCTCTAGATAAAAACTGAATATATGCATATAAATAATTTAAAATCAGTGTATATATCGATGCAACAAATCTCGAGTTGTTTTTGCGGACGCAGGAAAAAATTTTTGAGTTCCGGCAAATATATGGGGACGGAAAAATAGGCGTCGTCCTAGAGGAGAACCAAGTCGTTTTTATACATGAGACCGGAAAAACACATGAACTTGGTACGTCTGAAGAAAAATACTTACAATCAAAATTGTAAATTATGAATAAGTGTAATAGTGAATGTGCACTCAATTATATTGAACTTTTGTTGTTAATTTGAAATCTTGTGTAAACACGTTGTGTTTGTATTCGGCATGGTTTGTTTACTGAAAGATTTTATTATTGGAACGGCATTAGAATTGGATTGATCTCTAAACTTAGTTCTTATTTTGAAATCTTGTATAAACTCATACTGCTTTTGTTCGGCACAGTTTGTTTATTAATAGATTTTTTACAGCTACATTAAAGCAATAGTAAAGGCTGAATTGGAGGGAAAGGTAGTAGGTAAGCTAGGCCGGTTTTGCGACCCCCCACCACTCGCCCATCGCCCACCAGCCGCCCTGTGCAGCGCTCTGATAGTTGAGACGGGCAGGTGAGGCTCCGCCCACTTTCGAGAAGCTTCTACCCTTACGTAATGACGTCATCGAATAAAAAAATTATCCGTATTTTATTGTAACGTTTTTCAAACCGCTCAAATTGTTATTTACTAGCGATCCCGGGCGTGCGGCGGCGCTTATAAACTCATATATGAGCGGCCGAGAGTCTAGCCTCGGAGCACCTCCCCCTGAGCACACGTGTAAAATCTTAGCCGCGGGCGCGTGCCGCTGAAACCGAGCGTGACCCCTCTCATCACTTTTCAAGCTTTTCCGAGGGGTCGCTCAAGCGAGACAGAGCTAAAAATAGCCGTTAAACAGCTTGTTTTCAGAGAGACAACGCGAGGAGGAGGAGGCGGATGAGGTGGAATAGGTAGAGAGCATAGGTAGAGAGGTGACAGGAAAGAGAGAGAGAGAGAGATGCGACAGGAGAGAGAGACAGAGAGAGAGAGAGAGAGAGAGAGAGAGAGACAGAGAGAGAGAGAGAGAGAGAGAGACAGAGAGAGAGAGAGAGAGAGAGAGAGAGTTTTCGAGGTGGCTTGCATGTATGATATGACTCTAACTCAGTAAGTATATTTCGGCTATAGCATGCTGAACTGTAAACCCGGCTGACCCGACGCAACAGGAAGTATTTTTTACTATTCATGCTGCGATGTGGTTGGGAGTAATGGATACTCGTACAGCTCCCAACTACGGAAACTCATAGCAATGGGAGTTTCTCTCTGTAAGTAATGAAGGAGACGTATTTTATGCTTATTAGATAATAGCACATATGACATTAACCATTCAATTTTAACAAGGTTAGTTTTGAACTCTTCTGCTTGCGTTTGCATAATAGCATTTATATCAGTTTTAGATCTTGTAAGAACAAGCTCATGTTTGCAATTTACTATAATTTTACGATAGTCTTCCGCAAACCCAAGAATCATACTTTGTGGTATTGACACATCAAAGTAGCCAGCATTATCGGTTATTTGCCGAGTTTCTGCAATATCAATCCAGCCTGCGTTTTCCAAGTTTTGCGTAGGATTGAACGATATCAAACCCTTCATTAGATTTGTCAAACCAACATTGTTACATTTATCAATCTCTATAGCATTAATTTCATATCGGATTTCTTCGAAAAAATGACAGAGGGCGTTGTTTACAAGCTTTGTGATAACTGCAGCGGTGCCATCTCCTTTTAATAATCAGCCATGAATATGTAATGAACTGCGGAAAGGTAGAAGGTAGAGATCTTGATGCTATATGGCGATACGAATTTCATCACTGTTATTGAAAGCGGACTGTTACGTGACGTCTGTTAAGACCTCACGCACTCGTTATAAAAATTTTGTGGTCGTTGCCCTCGAGAATATTAGTGTCACTCTCGCCAAGAGGGTACCTTCGCTTACCTTCGTCCCCTATATTCGCCCATACGGATATAGCGGCGCGCAATTGCTTCCTTGTATTGATCGTATTGATCGGGTTACCGTAGTATCTGCTCTCCTATTTGTTGTCGAGACCGGAGACGTAAGTTCGTACAATACTCTTCGTACCCCAATATCGAGGGATAATTTATTGATGAAGTGGAATATTGTATAACTACCAGAGTTCTAGGGTATATTCTAAGTTTTAAGAAAGGATAAAATCGATTGAAGGAATCATGAAATTATAATAATGCCTACTATTCGATATCACTTATTTATTACCAATCCGTAAATATTCTGTTAAATTACAATAATAAGACTTACTATCGTTTTATTACACTAGGAAATCATTTATGTATATAAAAGCGTCCTATGCAAATAAGGAATTGTCCCGTACCAATCAATAATTATTTGGGAAAAAGTTAAGGAGAACAAAAGAAACCACACATGCCACTACTTATTTCTGTTACGGTCAATTAATATTCGTCGTTACCCGTCTTACGTTAACGCTATGGAGTAATCACTCTATTAGTCCGGCTGTCAGAGTCTGAGACTTTACTCAATGTTCGCTGCCGCACTGCAACATGACCCTGAGTCTGGGTTAGGGGGCGATGCGCGCGTCTATGTGACGATACTGGCGCGCGGCTTAACGCGTCCGTGGAGGAGATATAATCTGCCGTTTAGGCGTGTCGTAAACGTGGGTCTTCCGGATCCAGCTGGATCCGCGGATTAAGTATTTCTATATTTATAGATCTAGGTACAGGCGTAGAAATATTATTATCTACGCAAGTAATTATTTTTCTTGAAATATGTGATTATATATTTTCTTCTTCGTTGAGATGTTCCTCGGTGTTGCTGGATTTCCTCTATTATATGTGGAATATGGTTATTTCAATCCTCCAGTATGCGGACACCTTGCTTCTGGGTTCTTGTTCCCTTTTTAGAGGCCGTTACTGCTCTCTGGCTCCTTGCGGTTTGGATCTAGAATGCGCTGCCGGGTTCTGGATGGACTGGCTTCGGTGGATATGGCATATCAACGCCCGTATTGCGTAGATTCGCGAACTAAAGTAATCCTCAACCTACTACGTAGGGTCTAACGAAAGGACGACGATATCGAAGTCCTATTAGGGTACGGTATAGTTCCGATACTATCGATTGTTGTAGTAATATTAAAAATATTAATCTATTATAGAAAGTGAAAAATTTAATTTTTATTAATAAAAATTATTAATTATTAATTAACAATATATAATCAATTATTGATACAATTATTAATATAATTACTTATTAATATAATTATTAATATACTTAATTAATATTAATTATTAATTAACAATAATAATTAAATAATTATTATTGTTAAATTATTATCCAATTATTGAATTACTAGTTATCAATTATTTCTTAGAAATTCGTTAATTTATTATCGAATCGTTGTTTATTAAGGACACTTTATAAGAAACTTAACTTTCGTGGCATGTATGGCTGTCATAGTCTGTAAAGGGGTAACCCTCAACCTCCACGTCCACGTACGTGACAGCTGGAAACGTCTTCTGTCGTGTCAATGCTTCCAACAGCAACGCTACAACAGAAACGGCTGACGGCTTTGGGTCACGGGTTACACCCTTCCCATGCGGGGCGCGGAGCCTAAAAAGGGAACCTCCGAGCTTCATTAAGCGAGAAGGGAAAAAGAGTCAAGAACAGTGGTACCTGACTCTGCTACAGCTACTCATCACAAAGAAATAAACACACAACACCTCTAACACGCAGTATGCTGACGCACGAACACGCACGACACTTGCACAGCAGAACCTTTGGACGACGGGCCACGGACTTCGCTGTGGTGGCTTGCGGTCCCGCAACCCCGGCCCGCAGAGGGTACACCGGATAAAACCAGTCCGGCCGCCATCGGATAGTGGCCGGAGCGCTCCTGGACCGCCGATAGTGAGGGGCCCGAACCCTGCATTAACCAGCAGGGAGGCTGCCCTGCATAACGGTGTATAATCCCTCTCCCGTATCAGTGCCGGGTGGTTCCCGGGCGGGACGCTGCTGCGGGGTGTGGGGGGCTCCGACGAGGCCACTGCGGCCTACCGGGGTGGCGGAACTTCCCGGGAGTACGCCGGCGGATGCCCCTGATCCTAGGCCAAAGGTACTCTGACCAACACAACACAACCCACACGAAGTTAGTTTTCAGGAGAGTATAACAAACAAAATGCAACACAAAAGTACAGAAAACGCAGTTAGAGCGCAAACTGCATCGGGTGTTCCGCTCAACACCGAGTACCTGACACCAGGCCACACTCAGGAGATCAGACATAGAACAGCCAGCACGTCGAGCTTCTACAGCATCATCAGCGACGCTAGCACTTCTGGCACGTCGCCTGACAACGTCACAGGGCCCTCCAACTTGGAGAACGAGGTAGACAAAACCGTAAGCAGCATGCTGGCGGAGATCAAAATAATGGAGAGAGCAACGGAGAAGCAGAAGAACATCTCCAAAGATGTTAAAGAGGGGCTGAAGACGCTCAGGGGTCTGCTGGCGGTACTCCAAACCGCACGCGAAGAAGCCAAGAGAACGGCCCGTATAATCAGGCTTCCCAAACGGCGCAGAGGTGCAGGGGACAGTCCAGAATCACAGCCTGAGACCCAAAAAACCAAGAAGAAGAAGACTGCCAGCAATATCCAGCGCCTCCAAATCCAGGTATCAGACGACAGAGGGGACCTGGTTGAAACTCAAGTAGGCACGGATGAAAATCCCCAAGAAGGCTGAAAAACTATGGAAAACAAAAAGAAGGAAAAGAAGAAAAAAACAATGGAGGGCACCAGACCGCCACTACGTCCAAACGGCAAGGCCTCTAAACAACGGGGCGGCGTAGTGCTAATCGTGCCCAAAGACGGCAAGACCTTCGCGGACGTGGTGCAGACGCTACGTACGGTTGACACCTCTGATAACAACCTCCAAATCAGAGGAGTCACAAAGACGAAGGGCGGTGCCGCACTAGTACGCACCAAAGGAGATGAAAGCACTCACGGAAACCTGAGTGGACGTCTCCTGGAGATGCTAGGCGAACAGGGGATAATCAAGGACATGACCCGAAAAGTGACACTGGAGATACTGGACCTGGACTGCCTTACATATACTGACGAAGTACGAATCGCACTAGACGGAGTACTGAACCCTGGCGCGGATAGACGGGTCTCGGTCCTCGGGCTGAGGACAGAAGATGTCTATCTGCGAGCTCGGAGACCGAGACGCGACACAGCTACTCGAGACGGGACGTATAAAGATAGGGTTTGTCAGCTGCCGAGTGAGGACCCGACTGATGGTGCCGAGATGCTACAAGTGTCTCGGCTACGGCCATTACCGTACAAACTGTAAGGGACCGGACAGACGCGACTGCTGTTGGAAGTGTGGAAAAAATGGACACAGGGCTGGGGCCTGCACGGGTGCTCCCCTCTGTTTTCTGTGCCCATCACAGGAAGGCGGAGGGGCAGCGCACGTTCCGGGCACGGCGCTCTGCATCGCATTCAAAACAGCGCTGACGGAGGCAAGAGCGAGACAGAGGACCGTTCGCACTTAACAAGACGACGACAGTGCTCCAAGGCAACTTGAACGGCAGTAGCCTGGCTCATGCCTTACTGTCCCAGCTTGCCGAGGAGATGAACGCGGACGTTATAATGATTAGCGAGCCGTACAGAGACAGAGACAGCCCGACTTGGTTCGTTAATACCTCCTGTTCTGCGGCGCTGTAGTTCCGGGCGGCGAGGACTACGTCTGGGCTCGGGTGTCTGATGTGACGTATGTCAGGGTGTATCTCACTCCGAACTGTAGCGCTGCGGAGTTCGAACGAAAGGTGGTGGCCCTCGATTAGGGGCATCCCCGGCCCCGTTATCTTCGCGGGGGACGTTAACGCCAGGGCCATTGAGTGGGGCATGACGACGACGAACAAACGTGGACGGCTGCTGTTGGAAATGGCCGCGAGGCTAGACCTAACAGTAGCAAACGTGGGACAGGCGACGACGTACAGGAGACCCGGCTATGGCGCATCCATTCCAGACGTGACCTTTGTGACGACTGGACTTCTCCGAAGTGTCGAGGGATGGCGGGTGTTCGAGGGCTACACGGCCAGCGACCACCAGTACATCATCTTCGCAGTGACAGACAAAGCACAGAGCAGAACAGGGACCGCCCCAACTCCCGCGGTATGGAACATGAAAAAACTAGACGTTGACAAACTGACGGCACAGCTGGACAGAGAATCGGACCCGACAACGGCGATCCCTCGCGGCATCGGTGGTAGGGAAAAGGCTGAAAAGCTAACAGAGGAAACGTCGGGGCTCTTGAGATGGCTCTGTGACGCCTCTATGCCAAGAAAACGGACGAGACGTGACAAAGAACCGGTGTACTGATGGACCGAAGATATCGCGCGCCTCCGACGCGAATGCCTCGGCTCCGACGGAGGGCCCAGTGCGCCCGCGACAGAGCGGACGCGATGGCCCACTCGGAGGAGTACCGGGTAGCGCGCAAAGAACTGAGGCGCGCTATCAATGACAGTAAAAAGGAAAGTTGGACCAAACTGATTAACGAGGTGGACTCAGACCCTTGGGGAGCGGGTTACAAGATCGTCACCCGCAACCTGGAAGGCAAAAATCCACCGGTAGTCAGGGACGAAGAAACGATGGACAGAATCATTGACGGACTCTTCCCTACACACTTGGAACAAGGGTGGGGGGGCGACGATACTGGCGACGACGAGGTGCAGGAGTTCACCCGGGGTGAGCTCAGCTTGGCTGTTGCGCAGCTCTCGGTGGGGAAGGCACCAGGTCCGGACGGTATCCCAGCGGAAATCCTCGGGATTGTTGCAAAACGACGCCCGGAGATACCCCTGAACCTATATAATACATGCCTGGCGGAGGGCGTGTTCAGCAAAGATTGGAAGACGACGCGGCTGATCCTCATTGATAAAGGAAAGGGTGGGGACCCGGACTCGCCGTCATCCTACAGACCGCTGAGCTTGCTGAATACACTTGGCAAGCTCTTCGAAATGCTCCTGAGACCGCGAATCCAACAGGAAAACGAATCGCGTGCGCGTACCGCACTGTCTCAGAGGTGGCGGTACTAGTGATCGCAGGGGTTGTCCCAGTAGACCTTCTCGCTCTCGAGCGGATGAGGATCTACGAGTACAGCAAAGAAAGGGGAAGAGCGAGAGCCTCCATAGACGCACGGACGACGACGCTGACATCCTGGCAAACGCGATGGACAGACAGCGACAAAGCCAAGTGGACGAGACGCCTCATAACGGACATGCGACTCTGGCATAAGAGAGGAGCTGGAGAGGTGAATTTTTACCTGACCCAGTTCCTATCCGGACACGGATACTTCCGCCAGTATCTGCATCGGATGGGGAAGGTAACGACCCCGTCCTGTAGATACTGCGGACATAATAGAGACGACTCGGAGCACACATTTTTCGTGTGCCCCCGCTGGATAGTCGCGAAACACAGACTACAGACGAAGACAGGTGACATCACACCGGATAACGTCGTGACACTGATGCTGTCAAGCAAACAAAACTTGGACGACATAGCACGCTACGTGACTCACGTACTACAAGGCAAAAAGACTGTCGGTTGCCTTGAAAACTGATACAGAAGACGAAAAATAGACAGACCAGACAAGATATATAAGATTACCGTAGGGCATAGAAACGCCGACCGGTCCGAAGTAATGTGTATAACAGTTCCGGGCCGGATTCCAGTGAATGCCGCGGGAAAGGTTTTTGGATGTTTAGGGGGTAGAAATCCCTCACACCGCGGAGCCCGACGCTTCGTGATGGTCTTAGTGGGCCCCCCTCCATGCGGTAAGCAAGGACGGGGGCCTCGGAAGATTCACCTAGTACCTCGGAAAAAAAAAAAAAAAAAAAAATACGCACAAGGGTTGAATGCTAAAGGAATCGATTTGAGGTTTTCCGGGATTTTTCCATTCGATATTTGCAGAGATTCACAGAAATTAGTTTATTTTTTCCTTAGGGGATTAGTCGCTCGCCCTAAATCCGTTAGTACTAGTCAAAAATTCTTGATCGGATTTTCTTAATTAAAAATTAAATATACCGTTTCAAAGAACGAACAGCAGTTTGTTTACCGACAATAATCTTAAACCAATCGTATGGTATAGAAATGGTATAATGGTATGGTGTGAAATTCTCGTAATAAGCAGTACTTATAAATTTATAAAACTAGCGAAAATTAAGGGTTATCGGTCACACTTCAGTAGAATCGCGTAACGGTCACACTAGGTGAATTTCACCCAGCGTCGAAAAAGTAATATCTAGCTTCGATAGTGAGTTTTATTTATCTAAAAATAATTTTTGGTGACACGATGACCGATGGGGGTTAAGGGTTAAACTTATTAATTCACCGTTATTTGTTCTTTAATAGGGCATATTATTTGCCACGAAGTGATCGCTAATCGAGCGAGTTAACATAATTATGCCTTTGCACTCAGACATAAGGAGTAGGCTGGTCACCTCGCAGTCGCAGGAGGCTGACGTCAACGGCACTTGACTCACACGAGTGAAAAAGAGAGGGAACGCACGCTCGGAGAGCGAAGGTAGCCGTACGTAAAAGTAGAGCTATGTATTATATATATATATATATATATATATATATATATATATATATATATATATATATATATACCGAGATACACATGCGCTCGCTGTTAATTATGCATTGAATTAATTTCCTATCTTTGTTTATTTACGGAGTTTATCAAAATCCACGTGGAGAGAATTTACTACACTTTCAAATAATTTCAAGCATGGATGCTTGAAATATATAGATTCGAGAATATATAGATAAATAATTTTGTCTTGATAATTTCGAAATTAACCGTTGTTATTTAATATAGACGTATGCGTAATGGATAAAAGATATAAGTATATGCCTTAAAATTTTAATTATAATTGTATAATATAGTTGTTAATTGTAATTATTGTTATTACCTAAATTTATTCCCTTTCTTTTATTTTGTTTTCCACTCCTGAGCAATCGATCAATTGACACTGTAACCTTATTGGTCCTGGTCCTGCAGGAAAGTCCACCTGGATTACTCGTACAGTCAATTTGTTAAGCGTCCCTTATTATGAATCTTTCTTGTAAAACTCGTTAATTTTATCTGTTATATTCACTGTTAGAGCATATGCTTCACTAATGCGCAGATGGATATAATATATGTTTTCTATAATTTTCTTTTTTAATATATTTCCTATACCTTATTGTATTAATTATTAATTGAACAAAGAAGCTTTTATTCCGTAGCCTAAGGCGCACTTCGTGGTGCGGCTGTATGCGCCGAACTGACTCTCCGCGGTTGCCCGGTCGCGAGCTGCACCTTCCCCAATTTTCCTTTCTCTCTCTCTCTTTCACATTCAGTCATCCCTGGCGGCAACTGGTGATAAGCATCACGCCACCACTTTACAGATCCGATTTCGCTTTTAACGTGGTGTGCTGCAACGTGACATAGTTGTCAGCACATTCTACAGATGATCGACTTCGGTTGTGAGGCGATTAATAAGGAAACGAATAAATGAAATGAAATTGTGTAAAGTACGAATAAATGAAATGAAATTGTGTAAAGAAGCGAATTGAAAATTTTCTGAACGAATAACTATCGCCGACAACTACGTCACGTAACACGGACGAAGTGTAAGGCTGATTTGTATGCACTTCATAATGAGCGACAGATTCATCGAATTCCACAGATGACTGTACGTTTAATATGTCGTCCATCTCTTTGACTGTAAAAAACCACAGGAAAACAGACAAATTATTTTTCTCCAGCGTTTCTTCTGACCTGCAGTCCTAGACTTTTTAGGAAGCGAATATTCTGAGTTGTTAGCTCTTTCACTGTTCGTTGACGACTGATCTTCTGATGACATGATTTGCTTTTAATATAGTTTTTGCTAAATTTGTTGTTGTATACGATTCCCATAATTACGATACTGCTTTGATGTGCAGTCTAATTGTTATAATTTCTTCACGAAAATTCACCAGGTTTCCGTCCTGATCGACGATGCGTAACTGCATATTATCGATAGTATTAACTGTAATTGGTAAATAAATAACTTGTGTTGAAATTTCAATGATCTTATAGCCCGGAGGAACAGCTGGGAAAAATTCATGTATCGTATGCACTTTCTGTCCGTTTATATAGGCTCCAGACGTAATGTTGCACTCAACTCGTAGAGCGTTAATCTTAAGAATAGATACAGGTAAATCTGATTCGTGAGTGATATTTGCTGAAAGAGTACGTCGCGTAAAGCCTAACAATCTCCAAATAGAATCTTGCGGTTGGAAATTTATTATATGACTACACTTGATTATACTGCGAAGAGTATTATTATTGGGTTTGAGGCTGAGTACTATGCTTTTAGGTGCAAGTATTTCCTGTAGGTGGCGTTCAATGTCTTCAATTTTCCAGCTACCTGTTGATAATGTCACTAGCTCTTCTCCCACGTAAAACTTGTTATTGTCAATATCGATATTGGGGATTGAATTAAAGGTTAAAAGTTCAATCAACCCTAGAACGTATCTTTTATTTGTCCAGAGTTCAATTGGTGTAAAATATTGAGTCTCTAGTACAGATGACGTTCCAGATAAACTTAGCATCAATGATTCGCTCATGACTGCTCAAGTAATACTAACTATGTATCACATATATATTGTTTTATATAGCCTTATACAAAAACTTTAAACAGAGATGCCCACAGTTATATGCGCTGTAATCTTGATATCTCTCGAGGTTATACTTTACAGTGTTAACTCCTAGGTAATTCATAAGTTCTAAAGGTGGCTGCATGTCTCCAAAACTATCAAAATACATAATACATTTTTCCCTCTTTTCCGATAGGCTATCCATGTGTACCAGCTCCGCGTTCATCATCGAGATTAACGATCGCTGACTCATAGTGTCTTGGACCACTAGCTGGTAATGTATTTCGTATGAATACACCTCGAAAGTATGGAATTTGTAAAATACGAGCATACTTTAGCAAGTCAGCGTCAGTCAGTGCTCTGTGAGGCAATTTTACATCGAAGTTTTTTTTGCCTTTTTTATTAAGTTCATGTCTACTGTAGGGTTTTAGATAGATGCCGTAGCCTGTTTTATGAGGTTTAAGGTATAGACCTTTACCAAGTGCAACAGCTTCCATCATTTTGTTATGTCTTCGACTTTCTTCAAGTTGACGTTTAGCATTTCTTGCATCATTTATTGCTTTAGCTATACCCGCAGCGCCACCTGCTAGTGCACCGGTTGCACTTAGGCCTACAAATAATGGCATAAAAAATGGTAGGAATCCTCCAATTTTCGATGGAACTGCTAGTACGCGAGGAATGTGTATTTTGGCTTTATCTCCAGCCTTCTTCACAACATCTCGAGCACTTTTCAATGCAGCTTGAATAACTTTGCGCGAATTTTTACTAAAAATGCTCGGTTTCGAGGCTGCTTTAACTACTTTAGCTAATGTGGTATTTGGCTTCTTTTTCAACCCCATACCAAATTTTGATTTTAACTTCATAGTGTTTGTTACAGTATAAGCTGCTGCTTTCTCACCAATACTAGCGTCTTTAGCAAAAATACGTTTCCAGGCTTTATCTGCTAATACTCTATCAGCCGCGTTCCTAGCCTCAACGTTCTCTCGATTCCGAGAGTAGGTTATGTCGTGTTCTTTACAAGCTTCGTCTAAAGGATTAATGTCAGGGTCACCTCGAGCAAGACGCTTTGCAAGCTTAGTTTCTGGTCCGCAGTATTGATAACCAGGTAGATGTAATTCAAATGGAAGCTTATTAATCACTGTATTTGCTAAGCCTCGACCTTTACGAGTATTGCGTTTACGCTGCTTATGCTCAATCATGATGTTAACGTCTCGGAGGATAAATACATACTAAGTTGAAATGTGTATAAGTAAGTTGTATATATGCACTAAAAGTCAGTTGTATTTGGGACGTCAAAGGTAAAGTATGGAGTTCGAGCAGCAAAACGTCAAGCTTCCAGTTATAAACTTTGACAGCTTAGTAGTGCATCAAAAATTAAAAAAGCGTCATGGAGAACTACTTCCCAATAATATTAGAAGTATATTTTGTGGACCCTCAAACTGCGGCAATACTAATGCACTACTCTCTCTTATTACTCATCCAAGCGGATTGAAATTTGAAAATGTATATGTTTACTCAAAATCACTGGAACAACCCAAATACAAATTTCTTAAACTTCTCTTGGAGCCCATAAATCAAATTCAGTACTTTCCATTCAAAGATCATGATGAAGTAATATCAGCAGAAGATGTATTGCCAAACTCAGTTATGATATTTGATGTTGTAGCCTGCGAAAAACAAAATAACATCAAGAATTTCTTTTGTATGGGACGCCACAAAAATGTGGACTGTTTCTATCTATGTCAATCTTATGCTCGCATTCCCAAACATCTAGTACGAGATAATGTTAATTTATTAGTATTATTTCGTCAAGATGATATGAATTTAAAGCATGTATATAATGATCACGTAAATACAGATATGTCATATAGCCAATTTAGAGATTTATGTTCAATCTGCTGGAATGATGATAAGTATGGCTTTCTTGTTATCGACAAAGATAGGACACTTGATACTGGTCTATATAGAAGGGCTTCGATCACTTTCTTATAAATATAGCTACCTTGAAATAAAATAGGTTAGTATGATTTCAATCATTCATCAGTCGGCATGGCACATTTTCAGAAAGAGCAAAACGTTCTCAATGAAATTATAAAATCGAGAGAAGCAATAATGCGAAAGTACAAGCATGTTGAGGCAAACCAAAACTGACGTGGAAAAAGTTTTAGATGAAACATTTAAGCCTATTGTAAGTCCGGTTGAAAAACTTGTTGATGCTGCAAAAAAGAGAAAAGTTATTAAAATAGCATCAGAAGAGCAAAAACCAAGAAACGTTATAGAACTCAGTACAAATAACGATAGAGAAGAGGAAGAAAAGGAGCAGGAGGAGGTGCGAGAGGAGTCACAAAGTGATCTCGAAGAAACTGTAAGGATCGGAGCAGCGGATACATCATTTGAAACAGCTGAAAGCGAAGTGGATGATGAAATATCAGAATCGTTTACATAAGACGAGGATGAAACTGAGTCATTTAAAGAAGCTTATTTACAGACTTTTAAAAAACGTACCAAGTCGCTTGATAATACATATGGAGTACGAATAGAAAATGAATTATTGAAAATCGGCAATTCACCAATACATTTTACAAAACATTATGTAAAAGTACAAAATGTAAGTTATCCAAAAACAGCTGGTCCACTCCAATTGCTCTTTCAGAAGCAACCTGATTCGATGCATATAAGTTTGAATGATATACGAAATTATCGAAAAATCGTAGAAGTGACGAATGCTTTTAGGAAGAATTATAGTGAAACATAACCTCTACGTAAGTCTACTAGTAAAAAATATAAAGATTATATAGCTCCCTACTTCAATAAATCACCAAAGAGGAAACATATTGAAGGCTCAGGCCTCTTACCTAAATATAAGATTGCAAGAAAAGATATGCATATGGATTATGTATACTGGGATGATCCTAATGAATTAGTTGATCGTCTTCGCTTACTCTTGGCTGAACTGGAAGCCGGCAATCAGAGCCACATAAATGAGATTCATTCGATCATTGAAGAACTCAAAGAAACACGTTACATATATTAAGATATCTTCGAAGAGAGTTGACTTTGATGCTAAACCAGTTATTCATGTGATGCATGTGTGGTATGCCAGTCGAGCTGCACGTCATGGGGAATGGGAACAGATAGCACGTGATTGAGAGCGTTTTCGAATGCGAATTCAGAGACTATCAGAAATTATCAAACCAGTACTTATACATAAATATAATACATATTTGTGCAACAGTATAAATTGATTTAACTTGTTGGTATTGCAATCAGTTGGAATATGAGTGTCGATGTATTCGGACGTAACCTCGAGCGAGTTGGAGGCAGTCGAGATTGCTCCAGGCGTTGGATTCAAAGACGGACAGTACGATGTTGAGAACAAGAGGTTATGTAACGTTGCCGAGCCTACTCAAGCGGGCGATGCTGTTAATCTGGAAACCCTGCAGCGTATAGTTGGAATGAAAATTGAGAGCTTGCATGAAGGTATTGCTAAAATAAGAAAAGATTTGAATACTTTAGATCTTATTGTTGAGGCTGATCGAGATGAGCTGGATGCGAAATTATTAGGAATACAGCATGAAATTCGGAGTAAAGAAAATGCATCAGCAAGTAGTTAAGGAGCTTCATAAGCCTGCACGTCGAAATTATCGTCGACGCAAGTTTATCGTACGTGGTTTAGATGAGACGTGGCAAGCTAATCCAGTGGAGATACAGCCTTATGCTCGAGAAAACAACGGCTATATGTATATGCTTACTGTCATCGATGCATTTTCTAAGTATGCATGGGCTGTTCCTGTAAAGCAAAAGACTGGTAGTGATGTCACAGCAGCAATGGAGTCTATCTTGCAGCAGGGTCGCAAACCAAAAAATTTACAAACCGATCGAGGCAAAGAATTTTACAATGCTACATTTCAAAGTTTCATGCAAAGTTATAGAATTAATCTATACTCGACATACAGTAATCTTAAAGCATCTATTTGTGAGCGTTTCAATCGTACACTTAAGCACAAAATATGGGTGCAATTCAGCTTACGTGGAAAGTATAAGTGGCTTGATATCTTAACTAATTTGCTAAATGTGTATAATAACAGCAAACATCGCACAACCGGAATGAAACCAAAAGATATAACATTAGTCAATGAAGCAGAAATACTTGCGAGGTTTAATCGACAGTCAAAAATAGTTACAAAACCAAAGTTTAAAATTGGACAAAAAGTAAGAGTGAGCAAGATAAAGCAAGTATTTGAGAAGGGCTATACACCTAATTGGTGATCAGAAATTTTTACAATCAGCCAAGTTATGGCTACTAATCCGGTTACTTACAAGTTAAAAGACTATCGCGATCAATCCATTGCTGGCGGTTTCTATGAACAAGAGCTGCTCAAGGCTAATTATCCAGACGTCTACCTTGTGGAGAAGGTGCTTAAGAAGCGAGGAAATCAGATTTATGTTAAATGGTTAAAATTTGACAATTCACACAATAGTTGGATAAGCAAATCAGATGTGTAAATGTTAAATAAATAAATAAATAAATGCCGAATACAAAAATAATAGTTTTTCATTATTTAATGCCCAATATTTTATTTATAATATACATGTATATATATTGAAGATTGACACACACACACACACACACACACACACACACACACACACACACACACACACACACACACACACACACACACACACACTCACACACACTCACACACACACACACACACACACACACACACACACACACACACACACACACACACACACACACACACACACACACACACACACACACACACACACACACACACACACACACACACACACACACACACACACGCACGCACGCACACACGCACACACGCACGCACACACGCACACACACATATAATATATATTTTATATAATGCCCCCACGGCAGAGTATCTGTTTCATTTGGCATGAGATATCTCTTATTGTCATGTGGACCCAGAGCTAATTTTGTTTGTTTCACAGTGCGCACTACATGAGCTTTAGACTGTGTGATACACTGCTGTCCGTATTGTGTAGTTGAATTAAGTAAACACTGAAGATAGTCGTCGAAATTGATGGTTTTGCTGACAACTCCACTTTTCACACCTTAAATTTTTTCATGTGGTCTTGGCCATTGACGCGTATGCTATACATTTTACTACGTAGTCCAACGATTTTTGTCATAATGCAACCATTGCACTCATCCTTCATTAATCCTACAACTTTCTTATTGGCTTGTGGAATTCCAAATACATTATTACATGAATAGTCCGAAGTATCAAAATTTGCAATTTCGCTCTTAATCACTTCATAAATATCATCATTTCTTATTTCGTATATTAAGCTGTCAGTGTCAGTATATAGCAGTTTACAGCGATCCTCGAACTTCGTTTTCAATAATTTGTAGTGAAAATCGTATACTAAAGTCTTTGATAAATCAAGTACACACAGTCCTACGTAAATTGGCTTGTTAATATACCCTTTAGTTTTTTGCTAACTCTACAATAGCAAGATTTTCATCGATGATAGTACTGCTATGAAATTCTGGCTGTGCTATGCGAGCTTCTGCTCCATATCGATTTTCCCATTTAGTTAGTAATTTAACATTAACTCTTTTTCTCACATTTTCCATCGTCTTTCCAAAAACAGCATTATTCATTAATTTGTAGAGATTTTTTTCAAAATCATTTTTAGATCCTTGTCGCATTCTACTGTTTAGATTAATGTATTTTTTGAGCCAGGGTCTTTGATTAAATTTCAGTATTCTATGAACTTTTTTGAGTTTTAATTCATTTTCTAGAGCTTGCTTCAAATTGCGATAGTGTAGAATGTATCGCGATTTCTGTTCAACAGTCGTGAGAAGTTTAGCTTGTGAGGTGCCTGGTGGTTTCTTGTGCTCTGGACAAAATGGTAGTTCTTTATGTGTATCGTGTAAATGTTCTGGATATTCCAAGTCCACTTCAAGTATGTATCCAACTGGGGAATTATTCGGAATATTGAAATTTATTCGTTCTACATCATCAATCCATTCAAAGTCACCGTAGGGTCGATATTGTTGCATAGCCCAGCCATAGAGATTATTTACATCAAAGTCATGAGATATTTGGACTCCATATCTACTTCATAATCATTGCCCATGTATTTGTTATTGGCTCGAGCATAACTGATTTTTATTATTTTTTTAACTTTAGATGTACCTTATTAAATATACTAATAATAACCAATTATTTTATGCGTTACTTACTCACTTTTCCGTGTAGCTGCTGCAATTTTACTTTCTATTTTATTAAAATTCGCTATCATAACTGATTTTTATTTTTATTTTTATCTTTGAATGTACCTTATTACATATAATAATAATAACAAATTATTTTAAGCGCTACTTGCTATTCTCTTATGTAGTTGCTGCAATTTATAGTAATATATACACATTTGTAATAAATTTAAAGAATATGTTTAATTTTTATTTTTTGAATGTAAGCATAAAATGAGATTTTTCTTATCGAATTTTTATCCGCTACTTAACGTTTCCATGTATAGTTGCTGCTGTTATAGTACTACATAATATTATGTTTTATTATTGTTTCAAAAATTGAAACATAAATAAAACATTAGATTTTATAAAATATTTCTTCGTAAACTATATTTTTAGCATAAATATTTGTCATTTCATTTCCGTTTTTTTTTTCTAAATCTGCTTTGTCCTTTTTATGTTCAGTGTATACTGATTCTTCAATCAAAAGAATATTTAAATTACTTTTTAAAGTTAATCTAGATAATGCAACAATAATGTCGCGTTGTCTCTCTGAAAACAAGCTGTTTAACGGCTATTTTTAGCTCTGTCTCGCTTGAGCGACCCCTCGGAAAAGCTTGAGAAGTGATGAGAGGGGTCACGCTTGGTTTCAGCGGCACGCGCCCGCGGCTAAGATTTTACACGTGTACTCAGCGGGAGGTGCTCCGAGGCTAGACTCTCGGCCGCTCATATATGAGCTTATAAGCTCCGCCGCCGCCCCGCCGCACGCCCGGGATCGCTAGTAAATAACAATTTGAGCGGTTTGAAAAACGTTACAATAAAATAGAGATAATTTTTTATTCGATGACGTCATTACGTAGGGGTAGAAGCTTCTCGAAAGTGGGCGGAGCCACACCTGCCCGTCTCAACTATCAGAGCGCTGCACAGGGCGGCTGGTGGGCGAGTGGTGGGGGGTCGCAGAACCGGCCTAGCTTATCTACTAAAGGTACTTCTAATGCCATACACCAGAGAAAAAGCAACCTCTCAAAATAGCAACGTAGCGGCGGCAAGTGAGAGTGACGGAGAGGATAGTGTGACTGAAGCAACTGGGTCTAGTTCCGTACCGAATGCGACGGAGGGCGATGAACAGCCAGCAACTGGAGCGAGTGAAAACGGCGGCAGCGACAGTGTAAAGGCGACGGAGTGATAGCGACAGAAGTAAACGACGAGATTTTGGGAGGTAACCCAAGTATAGTAGACGTACAAAAATTAAATCACAAAATATATGTGAATAAAAGTATGATATCAAAATTTAATAAAGAAAATCTAGCTAGTAAAAACGCTAATGAAAATTATACTGTAGCAATACAAGAGCAACTTCAAAACATCTCAACGCAGAAGATTGAGTTTAACTGCAAAATAAACGAACTGATGAGTGACAGCAAAGCGAAGGATGAGCGACTGAATCGAATGGAACAACGTTTGAAAGCGATTGAAGCTCAGGTTAGAAAACCCAATAATAAATTGACAGTTAGTAAAAACATTTTTTAAAGAAAGGATTTTCATAATTCTAGAGCGATAATTCCTGAATCAAATAGAATTCGCTCAGAAGATATCTCGCGTATTTATCTCGCGTAATTTGCTTTTGTACTATAGTACAAAAGAAAATTAAGAAACCGAATTTCGATACAACTAAAAGTAACAGTATTTCGACTGATGTATCGCGAGAGTTAAGGAATACAATCTGGGCTGAATTTAATACCAAAGACTCAAACATGGAATGGGATTATAAATTGACTGTTAAAACGAAATACGAACATTTTATGGACTTTTTGAAATCAGAGTTAAGAACGGAGGTTTAGTTGTACGTGATTGATCCGAGTCTAGATTTGATAAAACTATCAAAGAGAAACATAAGTTCATAGTTCGGAATATAATCATAAATCGGATAGATCAAGTATATCATGCGAAAGTAATAGAGAGTCAGAACCCGATAGAGTTACTCAAATGAATTAAAAAAATAAAAGTAAATGAAACAAACGTAACGTCTATCACATTACGTAGACAGTATTATAGTTTACAATACAATCCGTCCAACGAAAAAGCGAGTGGTTTTATCGACAGATTCGAAGAAGTGGTTAGATCATATAATAATCTGTCTGATGTCGATGATTTACCTGAGATTGAAAAGAAGGTCGCATTTTATAGTGCCATCGTAAACGCACTGCCGCAAATAATGAACATCGACTTCATGACAAAAAGCATGGCTAGTAAACAATTAACATACGATAGTCTAAAGTTGTATATTATGCAGATGGAGAGTATCAAAATGCAGACGGCGACAACGACGGATAACAAGTCTGCACACTTAAGCACCCTGGAAAAGGTCAGATGTTATGAATGCGATGGCTTTGGACACATGACCAAAAATTGTCTCAGGCTCGGCACAGGGTAGAAACAGTGCTTCGGATGTCAGTAGTTCTGCGATCATATTGCCGCCAACTGCTCACAACAACTGTAGCGACAAAGGGATCAGCAAAGCGACAGTCCAAGTTACGAGAATACGCGATATAGACCGAATAATCGCAGAGGTAGAGGTGGCGAGGAAAGACGCGGCGACTGATTGCGATAATAGTAAGTATTCGAATGCAGTCCCACAAAATGTAAAAACGCATCTTGCAACAGACAAGCTTGCATTAGATCAGTTGCAAAATAGCCATGTTCTATTATCTCGATTTTTTATAGATTTCTTTCTCAAAGAGAAAGCTTGGTAACGGTGAAATTTTTCGACACCAAGATTTTGATGATTTTCGATATTTCTGAGCTCACTGAGTCGAAATATGCGTTTTCTAAAAAGTGTGTGCGTGCGTGCGTGCGTGCGTGCGTGCGTGTGTGCGTGCGTGCGTGTGTGTGTGAGTGTGTGTGTGTGTGTGTGTGTGTGTGTGTGTGTGTGTGTGTGTGTGTGTGTGTGTGTGTGCGCGTGTGTGCGCGTGTGTGCGTGTGTGTGTGTGTGTGTGATGAATTTATCCGCGGCATAACTCGAAAATGGACAGAGGTATCAAGTTTATCTTTGGCAGATATCTAAAGTTCATTTTGAAGTTGTGCAAGTTCAATTATATAGTTGATTGGATAATAATAAACATTAAAAAAATAAAAAATAAGAATATTGTAAAATCAAATTTTTGTTTTTCGTCGCCGGGTTTGGATATCGGTCGGATGTAAGTTCATTTTCTTAAAGGAATTGAAATTACCTATCAATCCATATTTTTGTCGGACCAATCGGGTAATATTAAGTAGGTTAAAAAAAATAAAGAAAAATATGGAAAAATCGAAAATATTTTTTTACGGCGTTGGGTTTAGATATCGGTCGGAAGTAGTCACATTTTCTTAAAGGTCTTGAAATTTCCGATCAATCAATATTTTTGTCGGCCTAATCGGATAATATTAAATTGATTAAAAAAAATAAAGAAAAATATGAAAAAATCGAAAATATTTTTGTATGGCGTTAGAGGGGTTGGGGGTTTAGATATTGGTCGGAAGTAGTCATATTTTCTTAAAGGTCTTGAAATTACCTATCTATCCATATTTTTTTCACCTGATCGGATAATATTAATTCGGTTAAAAAAATATAGAAAAACATGGAAAAATCGAAAATATTTTTTTACGGCGTTGGATTTAGATGTCGGTCGCAAGTAGTCATATTTTCTTAAAGGTATTGAAATTACCTATCTATACATATTTTTGTCCGTCCAAACGGATAATTACTTTCTCAGCGGTTTTTTTTTTACTAGATTTAAGTGTTTGCATCATTATCCTATTCTGTAAGAACTAAAACATTTTTAATAATCGAATGTAATTATATTAAATATTTTTGTGTCATTGAAGTAATATTTATGTAAGTAAACTTTTCTATCAAATTTACTTTAATTTAATTAGGTTATGCTATTAATAATGACTTTACCTATACGAAATGAAGCTTAAAAACAATACTTAGAAGTTGTGAAACAAGTAGTTATTTATTGGGACACCAGAATTCGTACTATGGGTCAAGTGCCTTTGGTTTGTTATTTATTGGAACAAACGCACTCTTCATTATTTTCACTTTTTTTTATAAAGTTTAGTAAGAAAATCGAACCAATTTCCACTGTTATTCATAAACTATTGTAACTATTTATGAAATACAAAAGAAATTTTTAATTTACATGCGATTTATCCATAAAAATTCAGTATAAAGCCTCTCATCGACCTTAACGTGTTACTTATTGGTACTTTTACCTTATATATGCTAGCGGGGTACCCCCCTACTCGCTCCGCTCGTCAACCCCCCACCTTCGACAAAACGTTTAAGAGAAGCTTACAATTCTTCTTTTTTTTTATTGAAATGTTAAAAAAGTTCCTAACGTCACCTTTGATGTACTATTAACATATGTGTTGGATTTTTATTTAAAGTGGTATCCTTCGCCAATAGCCCTACATAACCACTTCTCCTATTAAAATATATTACAAATTATCGTTTAAGGAATAGCTTAAGGGAGTTCTTTCGATTTTGAATCAGAAAGCAGATTTTAACAAAATTTGAAGGACTGGTTAGTATAACTCTTAAAATAACTCAGTTAAATTTTTAGAACCAAAAGTTACCTAGGAAGCAAGATATTGATGTTTTCGTTTAAGTAATTTAACATGGAGTCTTATGGGAATTCGTACAAATTTACGTATTTTGCAGCACATTAAAAGTTGTTTGTAATGACAAAATTTTCATCCAAAGATAAGCATGCGACGGACAATTATTGCTCTTAAAAAGTATCACTGGGTACCTCTACGTATTAAAAAAAAATTAAGTGAATTAAAATACGGTACAATTAACTTCAAAAAATGAGGCAAATGAACTTCCTTACGAAATTTGTTATTGATCATTAAGACGAATAGAATTGTTTTGTTTGGATGTATAATTATTAATTAGTTAACCAGTATTTGTAAGACATTCTTGAACAATATTTACTTTGTAAATTAACAAATAGATCAATGGCCCTCATTTTTACTAGTTTGGTATCGAGAGAACTCCCTTAATGTTGAAACATATATATTTTTCGCTGATCGTTATAACCGATAATGGTAATGTTATAGACTTCAAGGAAATCTTATTTTAAGGAGGAGCTTTAAATTAAAGAGTGCTTGTATAGTATAATATGTTATACTTACACGTGTATTGGAATTAATTTTAATTTTATTGGATTGGATTAATATTTTAAGTAGAAGCTACAAAATTAAGGATGGACTGCACAGGAGCAGTGGTGAAAGTTTTTTGTAAATTGATGCTTAAGAGAAGCTTTCAACTCAGACTATTGACTCATTTAGTTTTTAAATTAATGCATTAGCAAATATATTGAAGAAGATATATTGTGTTCTATTTTTTTCACATCACTTTGGAGGTAAATAGAAAGATGTGTTTTATTTGTAAGTGGTAACCCCAGTAGCCCTAATCGACTGTCTATGTCACTATAAAATTTTGAAAAACATCAATAAGGTACAAATTTCTTTTTTCAGTTAAATAGAAACATGTGTTTGTACAATTTTGAGCAAAATCTAAATTTTTTTTCGAACTTTTAATAGCCGTATTGGATCAGCCATTTTGAATTTCGAAAGTCTCATAGCAAAATAGTGATCAGCGATCTCGAAAACCGCTGTACACAAACTTTAAGCAAAATCTAAGCTTCCTTCGAACTTTTGACAGCCTTATTGGAACCGCAATTTTGAATTTCGAAAGTTCAATAGCAAAGTTTTGATGAGCGGCCTCGAATTTTTATCGGCCCGATCGGATAATATTAAGTCGCAAAAAAAATAAAAAAAATATGGAAAAATCGTAAATAATTTTTTTTATCGCTTATACAGAAATTGTACTTTAACATCCTAGAGCTACCACTGCAAAATTAAAGAAAAAAAAACGCCTGAGTTAGAAGATATTTGAAACTTTCGGCGGGTTTTATGGTTTTTGAAACCACTCTATGAGTTTGTGGATTTTCGAAGTCTTCGCTGAGTTGGCGGGGTTTGAAGCAAACACCGAGTTAGCAGGTTTTCAAAGAAAACGCCGAAGAAATTTCGAAGAAATGCAATTAATTTATAAATTCAATAAACAGCATGTGATAATACCTTAAACTTTTTAATTTGCAATTTAATAAGTACTGCATAACTATTTTAAATATAATTTTCTTGATCATTTTGAATAATTATATTGATGGAAAATCAGATATGCAGAAAGAATGAAATTTTATATTAAAATGCACATTTAAAAAAATTATTTGATGTAATTTATCAATTCTCTTTGAGAAAGCATTCTGCTAAAGCAGGTAGCAGCGGTTTTTTTTCTCTAGTTATCAGGTGACAAAGAAAAAAAGTTTGCAAAATATGAAAATATTAAATATCAAATATCTCAAGAAGTAATCGAACGATTTTGATGAAAATTCAGGCATATATTATCTATACCACGTACAACATTGTCTATAAATTTGTAGCTGATACATCGAGCCGTTTTTGAGAAATTTGAAAAAAAAAAAACTTAAAAAATTATTAACCTGAAATATCTCTGAAATTTATGAACCAACCATTTTGCACAAATAACTCAATCGAGACCTACCCAACATCTACCCCTACAAGAATCAAGAAACTTTAAAGCGATTAAGCCAATTTTACTCCAGTTATCGTGCGACATACAAAACTTATTTTTTTCGGTTTTCAATTTTTTTCTCAAAAACTAATCAACAGAATGGATTCAAATTTGTACAGATTATAGCTATTTATATTCTGCATTATCATGATTTTTTTCAAAAAAATTGACTGTTTAGTTTGGAAGTTATAAGCTTTAAAAAAAAAACACGTTTTTGTTAAAAACAAATAAAGAACCGTTATAGCTACAGAATTTTTTTCTTTTAGAAAATAGAGGCATTTTAATGCCCTGTCGAATGCTTTTCATACGATTCAAATATCTCAATGTTATCATTAAAAAAAAATGAAAATTATTTTTTCAGAAAGTGAAAAATCGATATGAAAGAAATTATCCAAAAAACCACATAATATTATTATTTTCCAAAAATCTTGAAAAAAAAGAAAAATTTTAAGCGCTGTCCGAAAACGATTGGATAAAAATTGAAAAAGTTACAGCGTTATACACTTACGCACGCACGCACGCACGCACGCGCGCACACACATACGGACATTTTTTAAAAATAGTATATTTTGACTCCATATGACTTAAAACATCTTTCTGACATGTTATCTTGAAAACTTTTTTTTTTAGCGGCATAAAGCTTCCTCTATGGGGAAGCAATAACTTAATAGATATACTGATTACAGATGCTTTTTAGATTTACTTTAATTTTTAGATATTTTTTAGATTAAATATATTTTTAATATCCAATTATTTTTGCGCTGTTTTCTAGTTTTTGTGTAAAGTTGATGAAATTGTTCTTTTTATTATTAAAATTCGTTATCATATCTAATTTTTATTTTTATTTTTAAATATATTTTATTAAATATATTTACAACCACCAATTATTTTATGCGCTACTTACTCGCTTTTACGTGTAGTTGCTGCAATTTATAGTAATATATACACATATGGAATGAATTTGTAAATAATATGTTTAAGTATTATTTTTATACGACTTTATGAAATATATTAATAATAACCAATTATTTCTTGCGCCACGTACTTTTTTTTGTGTGTAGTTACTGCATTTTTACTTTTTACTATTTAAATTCATTATGTCTATAAAAATTATGATGATTATTTTGCCTTTACTATGATAAATTTATCATATCTAATTTTTAAGCGCTACTTACACGTTTTCATGTGTAGTTGCTGCAGTTATAAAATATAGTTATAAGTTATAAGTTATAAAATATTTCTTCGTAGACTATATTTTTAGTTTAAATATTTCTCATTTCATTGACATTTTTGCTTAAAAATCTGTTTTGTCCTTTTTATGTGCTGTGTACTGACAAGGAGAGGGTTTCAGCTGCGGGAAATGGATTCTAGCGGGCATTGGAAAGTCGATTTCTGGTACCTAAAAATGAAGCCCAATGCCCACGTTTCCGTCAAATGGGTCCTTTTTCTTGAGATATGGGAAATTTAATCTCAAATATCGTCTATTTCATTAAAAAATGATGTCTCTTTTATTGACTGTTACATTGCAAATATTTAATATACAAAAACGAGGAAGAAACATTATAAAAGTAGACAGTAAGAGCTAAAATTTAAGCCCTGATTCATTAAAAAATATTGATTTTTCAGGAAGTTACAAGCAATCGAAGATAGGGTACGAAAATGGTTAAAAGTATGATCCATTTAATCGGTTGAAATGAAGACATTATCGTTGCATTATCTAGATTAACTTTAAAAAGTAATTTAAATATTCTTTTGATTGAAAAATCAGTATACACTGAACATAAAAAGGACAAAGCAGATTAAAAAAAAAAAAAAACGGAAATGAAATGACAAATATTTATGCTAAAAATATAGTTTACGAAGAAATATTTTATAAAATCTAATGTTTTATTTATGTTTCAATTTTTGAAACAATAATAAAACATAATATTAAGTAGTACTATAACAGCAGCAACTACACATGGAAACGTGTAAGTAGCGGATAAAAATTAGATAAGAAAAATCTCATTTTATGCTTATATTCAAAAAATAAAAATTAAACATATTCTTTAAATTTATTACAAATGTGTATATATTACTATAAATTGCAGCAACTGCATAAGAGAATAGCAAGTAGCGCTTAAAATAATTTGTTATTATTATTATATGCAATAAGGTACATTTAAAGATAAAAATAAAAATAAAAATCAGTTATGATAGCGAATTTTAATAAAATAGAAAGTAAAATTGCAGCAACTACACGGAAAAGTGAGTAAGTAGCACATAAAATAATTGGTTATTATTAGTATATTTAATAAGGTACATTTAAAGTTAAAAAAAAATAAAAATCAGTTATGATAACCAATTTAAATGATAGAAAATAAAACTTAACAACTTCACGCAAAAGTGAGTAAGTAAGTAGCGCATAAAATAATTGTTTATTATTAGTATATTTAATATGGTACATTTAAAGTTAAAAATAAAAATCAGTTATGATAACGAATTTTAATAATAGAAAGGAAAATTCCAGCAGCTACGCGCAAAAGCAAGTAAGTAGCGCATAAAATAGTTGGTTATTATTAGTATTTTTAATAAGGTATACATATTTAAAAATAAGTATAACAATAAAAATTAGCTACGATAACGAATTTTAATAATAGATAATAAAATTGCAGCAACAACACGCAAAAATGAGTAAGTAGCGCATATGAAGAGCTCAGGGCAACAAACGGTCAGCTCACATTTCCAGATGGCCCCTGAATTTGCGGTTCATACTGTTTATCTAGGGGCCAACTCGAAATGTGAGCTGATCGTTTGTTGCCCTGAGCTCTTCATATATAATTGGTTATTATACAAATATTTAATGAAGTTTATCAAAATAATATATTTAATAAGTATATAATACCGACACTTTGGCGGAAGGTGCAGTCGCCACCTCGGCCGTTAAGAAGCGTTGGGCGCGGTTACTACTTGGATGGGTGACCACGTTTTTTCGCTGTCAAAATTTTGTGTGATCGGTTAGGTGTTGATTGTCTTCTCATAAACCGAGCGGGGAGGTGTGGAATATTACAGTTTCGATGTGTAAGCCTGCGGAATGTGACCTAGACATCCAAACTAAAATTTTTCCAATACACCGACCATCCCGGGGCGGGTTTTCCTAATAAGGATTTATCCCACGTGATTTGCCTATAGGTTTTCCCCACGCCACAGGCATAACCCTGGGCGAATATGGGATGGCAAAAGGTGGGGTTTTAGATTTAAGGTATAAGATTGGAATTTGTAAGAAGGTATGGATTAATAAAGGTGTGGCGATACGCAAAGCGCTAGGCCCACGAGGCTGCGTGGAAACGACCAAAAGAAAAAAAAATAAGTATATAATAGGTACATCTAAAGTATATACATTGTTTAAAGAATTTCAAAATATTTTAATGCGAGCAATTTGACAGTTTCTATTCTGTATAAATGCAAAGAAGATTTATTTGAAATAAACAATAATACAAAACATGATACCTCATCATTTATTTAAGTTTTTATTACTTAACCCTTTAATTAACTCGTTACGTAACTCATACTTTAACTTATCATTTTTTAATCTCTAGAGGACCGAAAGACGATATATCGGTTCGCCTGTGATATGAACTGTGTATATAGTTGATACATGATACCAGACACTAATTTGCACTTTTAAAGGGCGCTTTTAAATCTCGAATCCCGACTGTCTAAAGGTTAACCCTTTTTTAAAACCCTTTTTAATCCACTTTTTAAACCCTTTTTAATCCTTGAGAATTGTAGAATTGGAGGAATTGTATGCTGCCTCTACTTCCTCTACTTATGCGGCCGATACCTATACCTCCTTCTTCCCCATCGAGCCGGGCTCTTGAGAGCATCGGGTCGACATTCGGTTGGCTTTCGTCCGTTGTCCCGGTCGAGATTGCGACCTGGTAGAGCGCTGGTAGCGCCTGCAACTCGGATCTTGTTAGGCATCGCTGGATTTTGAAGTAATGATAGTTGCGCGTGTAGCTTACACAGCTCATCATGCAGCTGCCTCACCTCTTCACTTAGGCGCCTAAACTTCTCCTCCTCCAATTTACGCGTTCGATTAAATTTGCATTCACAATGACGCTTGACTTCTACTTGCGTTGATGCGTCGAGGCATTGAGAAGTAATCGGCGTTCTGTCCGCTCGTTGTTCAGTCGGCATGCTGTTGATCTCTGCCTCAGTGCTCCTTGGAAGGCGTGTCTGCTCTTCGTCTTGACAAGTCTGAGAGGTAGTAATACAGTCGTCCGATGCCGATGTATTCGATAAGTGAGCTATATCGGACGCTTCGGACAGTGGTTAGCTTGGGGAATCATCCTTCCCCCAGGCCGTATTTATTTAAAATATTGGTTTTTCAGGAAATTATAAGCAATCAAAGATAGCATAAAAAATGGTTAAAAATACGATCCATTGAATAGCTTAAAATGAAGACAAATTTTTTACCGTTCTTTAACACTATCTTTGATGGCTTATAATTTCCTGAAAAATCAATATGTTCCAAACGATTCAGAGCTTACATTTTAGCTTTTGCTGTCTATTTTTATAATCTTTTTTGCTCGTTTTCGTATCATAAATACTTGCAATGTAACAGTCAATAGAAGAGACATAATTTTTTAACGAAATCGAGGATATTTGAGATTGCCCATATCTCAAGTAAAAGAGCATATGAGATGAAATTAGGAACACTGAGTTTCACTTCTAGATACCAGAAATCGAATCTCAAATGCCCGCCGAAATTCATTTCATGGAGGGTGTGCACTCTCCCTGTAAGACTGTTGAAACTCAATATTCATCTACGATGGAATATAAATAATTCAATTGTTAGAAGAAGCTTCGAAATCCAAACGTTGAAATAGATGGTACTTGTCTGAGTAAAGGATTTGTTGACATTTTAGCATTTCGGTTTATCCTAGAAAAAGTCTAAGCAAGAAATATTCATTATTTTTTGGAAAATTATAAAATTACAAATTCGATAAATATAAATTTATGCATATTTAAAGTTTATATATTAAAGAATATAAGTTACAAATTATAAAAATAAATTTCCAGCCATTGGGTTTTTATCGAAAGTCTTTGAAGTTACATTGATATACATAATAATAAATTTGGTAGTTTGAAATTATTTATTTGTAAGTAATATAGTTAGAATAGATAGAAATGATAAAATTTCGAAAAATCCTTTATTTCATATGACACCATACATTTCAAAAGACGTTACGTAGGTCTAAGACTGCTGAAACTCAATATTTATCCACTATGGAATACAAAGAATTAAATTGTTATAAGAAGCTTCGAAATCCAAACATTGAAATACACGGTACTGAACCGAGTAAAGGATTTGTTGACATTTTAGCATTTCTGTCTATCCTAGAATAATTCGAAGCAAAAAATATTCATTATTTTTTGGAAAATTATAAAATTACAAATTCTATAATTATAAATTTATGCATATTCAAAGTTTATATATTAAAGAATACAAGTTACAAATTATAAAAATAAATTTCCAGCCATTAGATTTTTATTCAAAGTTTTTAAAGGTTCATTGATTGAAATCGACTTTCAAATGCTCGCTGAAATCCGTTTCCCGGGGGGTGTGCATTCTCCTTGTTAGACCTACGTAACCTCTTTTGAAATATTTTGAAATAAAATTTCAAAGAACCAAATTTATTCTCGATTCACTGTTGATTAATGTATCTGGTTAATTTAATATTTCGTTCTGCACAAAGCACAGACTATGCATGCGAAGCTTATATAATATTTATTATGTTTTTAGATAAATCTAACTGAATCTCTGAAACAATCAGCAATGAAAGAGCTATATGATACTGATGAAGAACTGCTTTAAACTTTACGAAAAGGTACAGATGACGTTTCTAATTTTGAAAAATTGAAACTTGATAAAAGAATCAATAGGGACAACTGTTAATAGGAGTAAAGGAGTGTTCTTTTAATGGCGCTTGCACGTATCGTGATTCGTAACGCGCCACGCGGTGCGTAAACGAGGCAGAGCAAGAAGAAGAAGAAGCCGCCGCGACGCTACGACAGCGACGCCGCTGCCATGTTGTCTAGCGCCGTGACACGAGAAAAACGTGCGAGAGTCACCGCCACGAGTTCCACTGTGTGAAAGTGTGTGTACCGTGCCTCCACCGCTGCACCGAAGTAGCCGCCGCGCCGCCGCTGAGCAGAGAGAAAGAGAGAAAAGGAGCGAACGACGAGCGTAAGGGAGCAAGTGGCGGAGAAACGGCCCAGCGTACGAGCCCCGCTGTGCAGCGAGTGAAAGAGCGAGAGAGAGAGTGAGAGAGAGAGAGAGAGGCAGTGGCCCTCCTCTACCACGTGACAGAGAGAGAGAGAGAGAGAGAGAGAGAGAGAGAGAGAGAGAGAGAGAGAGAGAGAGAGAGAGAGAGAGAGAGAGAGAAAGCGACCCGCTGGCCAGCCAAATGTGAGAAGGCTTTTATCGCATACCCGCGAACTCTTGTTATCGCCGCCACTTGCATAGCGGCAAGCTAAATCTCGCGTCAAAATTGAATTTTTGTCAGTCTGGGATGTCTTTATATGAATTTTGTTTCTTATTTTATAGATAATATTGTTCCAAACTAAGGGGGCCGAGCCTCCCTACGTGTCTTCGACACACCAACCCCCCGCCCCCAAACACACCTGCTCCTCGCTTCGCTCATAGCCCTCCCCCCTCCCTATGTAAAAACTTCGTTTTTTTACATAATAGGCACAACCGAAATGCTCTGAAGAGCCTTATAATTTTATTATTGCAAAAATTGTAATACTTTATTTTTATCGTTTTTATCATTAAAATAAACATAAATACATCTGCAGTAAAATTTAAATAAAAATTATCCATTTACTTTTACACATTTATTTCTTTTTTTTGTAAAAGGTTTGCATTTTAATTCTACATATATAGATATATGTAAATAACTTTTTAATTAGTATATGATTCATATAAATTTATTAAGTATTAATTGGTATGATCAAAGTGCATATAGTAATATTGAATGTAAGTATCATGATTGCAGGTATATTTAAAATTAAAAACTTGGTTTTCATCATTTTTATCCAAATTATAATAATCGTTTTTATTTTTATTTATGAAAACGTTAAATAGAAAACAAGTTTTGCTTCAATTATCCACAACTTTTGTCTTCGAAATCTTTGTGTATAGTCAAATTCTGTTAAATTATATGAGGAAAACTATTATTCATTACTCTCGATTAATAAAAAAAAAACATAGAGTTAAATTTCATACACTTCTAACGAATAGCTGCTCACGGGTGTTCCTAACTACATATACCTATACAATTTCAATTACGAAAAAATACTCGCTACATATGCACACATACACTAATACCGCAAAAAGGAGAAAAAACAGAAGAAAAAGCGATGCACATTAATGCATTCGGCAGTGGCAATCTGGCATTGCGCTGCGTGCATGAGTACTACTGCATTTGCAGCAGCCGTAACGGCTACCTCAGCTAGGCTACATTCGCGCACATAAGTACAGCGGAAAAACGCATGCGACCCGCATGACCGCGAGCGCTACCTGTGTATAAGATACACACACATATATATATATATATATATATATATATATATATATATATATATATATATATATATATATATATATATATATATATATATATATATAGACATGCTTATCGGGGTTTATGAGGCCCAACACTGTATATTAGTACCTACAGCCCAGAGTTCCCTATAGCAAGTGACTAAAGAAATAATGGACCCTGGGGTTATAGACTCTAGGTCGGGCCGCATAAACCCCTATATTTAGGAATATTATGAAGCCCGGGCCGCATAATCAAAATCGGGCTCGATAAACCCCTATATATAAAAAAACGGGCTTTATAAACTCCTTTAGAGATATGTATATATATATATATATATATATATATATATATATATATATATATAGGTATATGTGTTGGTACTTTTGGGGTATATATACACCATAGATTGCTACTTTTGGGGACTTTTGTCCTTTTTGGGGACCGGCTTCAAAAATACGATGCATCTATCGCTACTTTTGAGGTCCATAAGGCTTCGTCTACAATACATCTTAGGTACTTTTCCGGGCTTTTGTTCCGGAATTTCGGTACTAAAAGCGGGCGCTGCAGGCCCCCTGCGAATCACGGTACCCTTAGAGTCATTATTTCTTTAGTCAAGTGTATTTGTTCCGGTATTCCAATGTAAACTCTCAGAGTAAGAAACTCTAGGACCCCAATAGTACCGATGTATGTATTTTTATATATATATGTATATATATTATATAGTCGTAAGCGTTATTTGTGTCACGTAGACCCCCCTCGCCCCCCTCGCCCCCCTCAGCCCCCCTCAGCCCCTCCTCAAAATAACGTAAAATTGTGATTTTTTCTACGTTATTTTGAGTATGGTAGAGCCCCCCCTCGACCCCCTCGCCCCCTCGACCCCCTCGCCCCCTCAGTCCCCCTCAGTCCCCCTCAGTCCCCCCTCGCACCCCACTCAGACCCCCCTCAGAACCCCCTCATTTAAATGTTCACTTAAAAGTTTATTTTTTTCATGTATTTTTCATATGTTTTAATAATAAGGTATTATATACAGCTGTAACGTTTAAGAGTAATTTTGAATTCTTAATTTCTGAAATAAAAGAGTAAATTATTGAGAAAATTACATTAATTATACATAAAAATATATTTTATGTATATTTCATATATTATATAAAATTAATAATTTATATTTTTCATATGTTTTATTAATAGGCTAATATTTATAGATGTAACGCTTAAGAGTAGTTTTGAATTCTTAATTTCTGAAATAAAAGAGTAAATTATTAAGAAAATTACATTAATTATATATTAAGATATATTTTATTCTATTTTTTCCACATCACCTTGGAGGTAAATAGAAAGGTGCGTTTTATTTTTAAGTGGTATCCCCAGTAAGCCTAATCCATAATGAATTGTATCCAAGATTTAAATCTTTAAGAATGTCGATGAAAATTGTTACTCAGAGGTTTTCGGGGTCATAAAAATGATGCAACCACAGATATGTAAATTTACGAAGAAGTTAACGATCTCAAACATAATAAGAAGGTAGATATTTGAGTTCCATGGAAGCAGCATGGAAATTACAAGTATTTCCTTTATGTGGTAGAAGTCACACCGTAATATGTTTAGCAGTTCACACTGAAAATAAACAAAATATAATTTTTGAAGAAAATAAAGAGGAAAAAGCTTTAGATAACTGGAAAACTACATTAACTTCGTGGTTTGAATTAAATAAAAAAGATAAAAATGCAAAAAATACTAAATACGTTAATATACCAAAATATTATATTTTTAAGAATAATACTTGGATAAAACGTCAACGAGAACTAAAACATGTTGCTATAGGACGTTTAAATGTAGTATCTCCAAGAGATATTGACAGATTTCATTTAAAATTAATTTTAAATCGTGTTAAAGGCGCAACATCTTTTGAAGAATTACGTACATTTGAAAATAAAACATATAATACTTACAAAGAAACAGCAATACAAATGGGTCTAATCGAAGATAATTTACAGATTGACAAAATTTTTGAAGAAGCTTGCAATATAATGTTACCTGTTCAATTGCGTAAATTTTTTACTTCGTTTTTAATAACAGATAACATTAATGGTAATACTATTTGGACAAAATTTAATAAATATTTTACAGAAGATTTTGACAAAAATAAAAATAACCGAGCTCTTCATCATAGAAACGAAATTTTAAAAGTTGAAGAAATGTCTTGTAAAGATTTTGCATTACCTGAACCTGATGAAATTTTCGATACAAATAATGAAAATAATAAAGAAAATATTTTATTCTGTAAACAAATGTTTAATAATTACTATAGTCAATTAAACACAGATCAAAAAACAATTTTTACACAAATATTAAATAATGAACATAAAATTAACTTTATTGATGGTCCTGGAGGTTCACGGAAAACGTTTTTATATAAAACTTTAATTTATTATTTTTTGTCAATAGAACAAAAATTATATCAATGGTTTTTGTCAATAGAACAAAAAATTATATCAATGGCTGGTATAGCATCTATACTATTACCAAAAGGTATGACCAGTCATAAAACTTTTAGATTACCTTTAGATTTAAACAATATTGAAAGTGCATTTCTAAAATTTGGATCAGATAAAAAAAAATTTCGTGAAGTTTTTGCGATTATTTGGGATGAAGCGTCAATGATTCCACGTAAAGCTTTAGAAATTGTTGATAAAACTTTACACGATGTTTGTAATAATAATCTACCATTCGGAGGAAAATTATTAATTTTAGGAGGTGATTTTAGACAAATTCTCCCTGTTGTTAAAAATGGTTGTAGAAGCACAATAATTCAAGAGACAATAAAATATTCAAATCTTTGGTCATTATTTAATATAATGTATTTGAAAACAAATATCCGTTCAAAAGATATCATGTTTGCTTCATTTTTATTAGATATTGGAGAAGGTAAATTTAATTCATTTGTTATACCTGATAGTTTTAAAACAAACGATGTTTGTTTTAAAATATATGAAAATATAAATTGTAGTATATCAATAAATAGAGTTACATTAACATCACATAATGAAGATGCAAATATTTTAAATAATAAAATTTTATAACTATTAAATACTGAAGAAAATACGTATTATAGTTTAGATTATGCTACTCATAAAGATGTAGATTTATCTGATGATAACATCCATATTAATTACCCGATTGAAACTTTAAACAATATACGTGGAGGACTACCACCACATAAATTAAAACTTAAAATAAATACTATTGTAATGTTAATGAGAAATTTAAGTATTATCGATGGATTATGTAATGGAACACGATTAAAAATTACTAAATTATTTAAATACAACATAGAAGCAGAAATAGTAACAGGTGAAAACTCTGAAAACATAGTTTTTATTCCTCGAATTACATTAAACACTGGCAATTCTTCATTACTATTTATTTTATATAGAAAATAATTTCCTTTAATATTAGCGTTTACTATGACTATTAATAAATCACAAGGTTAAAGTTTTGATAGAGTTGGAATATATATTTAGAAGACCATTACTTTCTCATGGTCAATTATATGTAGCATTATCAAGATGTAAAACCCCAGATAACATTTTTATTAAAAATAATTCAGAAAATAAAGAAGAAATTATAAATATCGTTTGGAATGAAATTTTAGATAATTAATTTTCAAATATTTTTCTTTTTAGAATATGTCGGCTACACAGAACGAAAGTAAATTATAAAAAACAACAATATATTTATTCGTTATTCAATAATAATAATAAATACTTAATAAATTATTAGTTTTAGACTATCTAGAATATGAACAAAATTATATTGAATACATGATTAATTTAGAATCAGATAAAATTATTGAAAAAGATAAATTAAAAAAACTAAATCATCAGTCAAAAAAAAACAAGAAAACAACAGAACAATAAAAATACAAAACTCAAAATTGGAAAACTTAAAGTTGACAAAATTTTAGAAGAATTTAAAAATCTTTCTTTACAATAATTGAATTTTGTTTTTTTGGTAAATTTTTATATAATTATTAATTAATTAATTTTTTGAATTAATTTTTAGTTAATTAAAACAACAATATTTTTTCTTTCATTTAGGACAATGGAATATACAAATAACGTTGAAAAATTTTAAATAGCATATCAGAAAATATTAATTAAAAAAAATAAATAAAAAAAAATAAAAAAACAATTCAAAAATTGAATAAAACATTTCGAAGAATTTAACTTATTATCAGGTAATTCAAATCATTTAATTATTAAATTTAATTTTACAAATTTGTAACAATTTTAATGTTTTCTGAAATTTTATAGTGACAAAGACAGCAGATTAGGCCTACTGGGGATACCACTTAAAAATAAAACGCATCTTTCTATTTACCACCAAGGTGATGTGGAAAAAATAGAATAAAATATATAATTTTCAATATATTTTCTTAATATATAATTAATGTAGTTTTCTCAATAATCCATTCTTTCGTTTCAGAAATTAAGAATTAAGAATGACTCTTAAGTGTTACATTTGTATTAACTATCATCCATAAAAAATATGAAAAATCACAATAATCTATTCTTTCGTTTCAGAAATTAAGAATTAAGAACTACTCTTAAGTGTTACATTTGTATAAACTATCATCCATACAAAATATGAAAAATACCATATTAATACAACATATGAAAAATATCTACGTTGAAAATAAATAAATTATTTACTTATCAAAATTGGGGGTTGACGAGCGGAGCGAGTAGGGGGGGTACCCCTCTAGTATATATATATATATATTTTTTTTTTTGTTTTATGTTAGTTTCCAGGACATTCCAGATGTTTAACGTTGGTTTTGGGGACATTTGTTAGTTTTGGGGACAGTCCCTGAATCTGCATATGTTTAACGTCAGTTTTGAGGACATCGGCCCCCATAAGAGACATTTTTCTTTAGTCACGTATAGGTATACAGTAACATGGGGTCCTGGGAACTAACGTTGTACAAGTTTATATATATATATATAAATATATGTGTGTGTGTGTGTGTGTGTGTGTGTGTGTGTGTGTGTGTGTGTGTGTGTGTGTGTGTGTGTGTGTGTGTGTGTGTGTGTGTGTGTGTGTGTGTGTGTGTGTGTGTGTGTGTGTGTGTGTGTGTGTGTGTGTGTGTGTGTGTGTGTGTGTGTGTGTGTGTGTGTTGTGTGTGTGTGTGTGTGTGTGTGTGTGTGTGTGTGTGTGTGTGTGTGTGTGTGTGTGTGTGTGTGTGTGTGTGTGTGTGTGTGTGTGTGTGTGTGTAAAATAAAACCGGCGTTTTGAATGCGCGACGCCATTTTAGCAGGAAACTATAGGAAATCCCATGTGTAAGACGAAGATAGACGATCGCGTGACTAAAAAAATAATATCCCTATATATATTGACTTTTTGAATGCCGCATTCAAAACGTCAGTTGATTGCATTTTTAACATGGGAATATATAGAATCTATAGGAAGTTGCGCATTGAAAACACCAGATTTTGATACCTATATATATATTTATATATATATATATATATATATATATATATATATATATATATATATATATATATATATATATATATATTGTAACGGGCGCATGCATTAAGGGAATAATAGTAGGGCATACACCGTTGCGAGGTTTGAATCTAGCGAGCTTGCACGTATCACGACTGATAGCGCGCTGCGTGGCTCTCTCGGCAGTCAAGCGGAGAAGAAGAAGAAGAAGAAGCCGCCGTGCCGCTTGAGAAGCGACGTCGCGGCCATCTTCGTCCCGGCCAGCAACAGGTACACACGGGTGCTCCCCGCGCTCCGCCAGTGCCGCGAGTTCGCAGTGCCCCGTACCCCCGCGCCTTTGACTCCCCCACCGGAACTCCCGTCACGCAACGCCGGCTGCAGCTAGCCTCCGGCCAAGCAGCTAGGAGAATAGAAGGAGAGAGAGAGAGAGAGAGAGAGAGAGAGAGAGAGAGAGAGAGAGAGAGAGAGAGAGAGTTCACCCGCCAGCGCAGTGCGAGACGCCGCGAGGCCCAGCGCTCCACGCTTCAGCGCAAGAGAGTGAGAGAGAGAGGGGAGAGGTCCTGCGTGCGTGAGCTGGCCAGCTCCAAAAGTAAGTCTTGCGTTCTTTTATATACGCCGCGTAGGTTTCTGCGTGCGAGCGGCTCGCGAGTGTTTTGTGTTTGGCGGCAATCACATTGCGCACATTGCGGAAGCTAGGCCAGATCACAGCGTGCAATTCGAGGACACGTACACCGTCAACGGCAACAATGCGTGGATCGGTTCGCCATCGACACCACCGCCAGCTCGGCGCGATGGTCAGGCTGGTTTACAAGGTGTAAACACAGCCTGGGCGGGGGGGGTGTTCGGCGAGAGGCTCGAGCTAGCCGACATATGGCGCGCCAGGCGCGACAGGGAACTTCTCGAGGTCGAGTATGTTCCACTCGCGAGATATAGGCCAAGTCGTCAGGAAGTGGCAGATCCGATTCCATGGGGCGAAGAGCCAGAGTATCGATGTGTTCCTGGCGAGGCTTGAGGACTGTCGGGTCCTGGCGGACCTCTCCGAAGAAGAGGTGCTGTCGTCGCTGTCAGAGCTGTTCACTGATACAGCGGCCACGTGATACCGGAACGAGAAAGAGAAATGGGCCGCGTGGCAAGATTTTGTGACTGCAGTGCAACGCTGGTTCGGAACGACAAAGAGGTACCAGCAGCGGTTGACAGCAGAGGCTAACAACCGCACCCAAGGGGCAGACAAGGCCGTGAGAGATTATATCACGTGCCTCATCGCGATAATGAGGAAAATATCGCCCCCTCCCAGCTCGGAGCAACAGCTGGACCAGCTGCACCGAAACCTACGGCCGCAGCTGCAAGCGATGGTCCGTAGGACAGACTTCAGTACAGTAGAGGAGCTACGGAAGTTCGCAGTGGACGCGGAGCAAACTTTGGAGAACTCGAAGAGTTTCTGCCTCCGCCACCGCCAACAGCTGCGTTACTGCCTGAAATGGCGTATAGCCGCCCAAAAACATCGACGCCCCACGAAAGCCTAAAGGCGATGCCAAGGAAGGCAAAGTGGCTGCCACGGTGGTCAAGAAGGACGCCAAGCTGAAGGGTTTGGAGGAAATGCTTCGGCGAGTGCTAAGCGAGAGTTTTTCCGACCGGCGAAGCACCGTAGGAGAGCGCTCCGGGCGAAATGCGCCTCCTGGACCACGCAGAGATCGCGGTAACCAGCCATCTGGGCGTGGCGGGGCAAGGAGGCCCCAGGCAGGAGGCAAAGGCGACGAGCCCACCGAACGGTCCGCGCCCTCCGCAAGCCCCGAGGATAACCCTCCAAAAGGGCAAGGCCGCCGCTGAGTTGCTACTCATGCGGCCTTGTCGGCTATATGGCGCCCTATTGCCTTAACTGCGCAGGAAACGGGAAAGGGAGCGCGTAGAGGGGATCACTACCGCCCCCCTCCCCGAAGAGGTCTTCAAAGCAGAAAGATGCCTTGGTCGCGTGCGATAGCCGCCCTGCCGCGAAAGAGTCAGCGGCTCCCTGCCGCGAAAGAGTCAGCGGCGCTGTTGGATCCGGGAACATCCACGACGATGATGGGCTCTGTCGGACTCCAACTAGCGACAGCGCTGGACTGGGAGTTTGTAGCATCGGAAAAAAGAGTGGTAAGTTTAGCGGATGGAAGCTGCAGCCCCTTGCTAGGCCACGTGATGCTGTCCATCACTGTGGCTGGCCTCACTCGCGATATCCGAGTCGCCATAATGCCGAACTTAGATGCCGACTGCTACTTAGGGGTCAACTTTGTACGAGCGTTCAGGGCCGTACTAGACCCGGATACGGATAGGCTATTCTGTAAGGATACGGAAGCCTATGTCGAGCTAGAAGTAGCCAGCTTAACCCCCGATCCTAGCTCGATAGCGGCAATTGGGCTCGAGGACGCTACGGACCTTCAGCGAGAGGAGCTGGAGGTCATGGTGGACAAGGTTCTAGGCAAGCTCCCGCCAGGACTAGGTTGCGTCAAAGGCGTGAAGTATGAGATTCATGTAGGGAACGCTCGACCCATCAAAAAGCGACACTATCCAGTGTCGGATAAGGTGGAGGAGGAAATGCATCGCCAGGTGTGCGAGATGCTTAACCAAGGCATCATTGAGCCCTCCAAAAGTGGCTGGTCGTGCCCCGTCGTGATGACGCCGAAGAGTAACGGCACACGGCGGTTCTGCAATGGCTTGCGGAAGGTGAATGCAGTCACTGAACCTGACGCCTACCCTTTGCCATATATGCAGGATATTCTGCGGAAATTGAGGAAGGCAACGTTCATCTTCACGCTCTACCTTAAGAGCGCGTATCATCAGATACCGTTAGCGGAGGAGGCGCGGTCCATCACTGCTTTCACGGTGCCGGGGCTGGGCCTGTTCCAGTTCCAGCGGATGCCGTACGGACTGACGAATGCGCCAGCTACATTCCAGCGGCTCATCGACCAAGTGCTCGGACCGGAGCTAGAGCCTTACGTGTACGCCTACCTCGACGACATCATCATAGTCGCAGAAACGTTCGAGGAGCATAAGAGTTGTTGCAGGAGTGTCATGACGACGCCACCGCTGGTCATCTCGATCGAGAAAAGACGTTTGCCAGAGTAGCTCTGCACTACTACTGGCCACGTTACTACGCGGAAACGGAAGAGTACGTGCGCAACTGGGAAACGTGCCAGCGGTTCAAGGTGGAACAACGGGCTCCATCCGGCCTCATGAGTCAACGAGTCGTCGACAGTCCCCGGCAGGTCATCGCTGGAGACATAATCGGACCGCTGCGTCGCACCTCTAAAGGTTTTGAGTACATTGTGGTGTTCCAAGACCTTCTCTCTAGGTGGGCGGAGGCTTCGCGGATACGTAAGGCTAATGCAAAGGCGGTGGTAGGGGAATTGGATCGGAAGGTTTTCCTCCGGTTCAGTTGCCCAGAAGTGTTCCTCTCTGATAACGGCACAGAGTTCAAGAACCGTGTCGGAGAGGACTTCTTGGGGGAGCGAGGTGTGCATCATACCAACACCCCCACCTACCACCCGTAGGCTAATCCGGTGGAGCGCGCCAATCGTACCTTGAAAACGATGGTCGCCTTTTACCTTAAGGAGCGACACACGGCATGGGACGAGAAGCTTCTGGAACTTCTCTTCGTCATGAATACAGCTGTGCAAAGCTGTCAGCCCCGCCATGTTGCTTTACGGTAGGCAGCTAGAGCCCCCTGGCACGCAGCATAGGCTGCAGGAGGTTGCGACAGAGACACCAGCGCAAGAAGAAAGTTTGGCTCGCTGGAAGGAGCGGCTTGATGCCCTTCCAGACCTTCATCAGCGAGCCGCCTCGCAGGCGAGAGCGGTTCAAGACCGCCAAGCTAGCTATTACGATGCAGGCAGGCGAGAGCCAAACTTCAAGCCGGGAGACAAAGTCTGGAAACGCAGCCACACACTCCTCGGCCGCGGAGGGAATCGCGGCTATGTTGGCCCCTAAGTTTGAAGGACCGTATTGGATTACGGCCGTGCTAGGCTCCAACACCTATAGACTAGTAGGTGAGGGCGGCCAAATCAAGGAGGTAGTGGCTGCAGATCAGCTTAAGCCCTATCACGGCGAGTTGCCTTAGTCGCGTGAAGTCGACGTGGAAGGCGACTCAGAGACAGCGCGCGCAGGGGGACTACCCGTCTCTCAGGAGACAGGGGCGACCCCTAAATGTAAGCAGGGGAGACCGCTGAGAGCGCGTGGCGCAACTACGGCTCCTGCCGAGCTACCTTCGGTAGGACAGGGAGCCCCGAATGCTCCTCGTAGGGGACGCGATCGTCCCCGCAAGCATCCGTAGTGTTGCGAGCCCTGTGCTTCTTTCCTCCCCTAAAAATTTGCGATAAACTACGCGCTGATAACGTTACACTGGCCTAACTTGAGATCTCCTTTTTAGATGTTGGAGATTCCGGAGGGGACGCTAGAGCAGGCGATGGACGCCCTCATCTCCCTCGACATGGGCAAGCCAGTCGAGGGTGTAGCACAGGCGGTGCTACGCCTGCTCCGCCAACGACACCTTCGCCAGGAAGAGGAGGCCCGGGAGCTCCTGCAGGCGCAGCCCACGTTCTAGGAGGTGGACGCCGCCGACCGAGAGACTGCAAGCGTCAGTCCGGGGGTGCCCCACTCGTCCCCTCGGGAGGAGCTCTCGCCGCCGCCGCGCCACGCAATCCCCGCTGGTTATCCGCGGGGAGAGCGGGATGCCGCCACCCAGACAGACGACCCGACGTTGCCTTCCGCCCCGACTGGGACGACTTGCGCGCCGGGCTGGTAGGGCCCGCGCGATGGACCAGGCGGCCACCCTGTACCGCGGCGAGGTTTTCGATGCGCTCGAGCGCTAGCTGAGACGTGCGGAAAGCCGCACCCGGAAGCCGCTTACTGGCGCCGGATGCGGCGGCCAGGCGCGAGGAGGCTGAGCACCTCGTCGCCTGGAGGGCCGAAAGGCGATCCCGCCCCCAACGTCAGCGGGAGGAGGAGGAGGCGCAGCTCCGTGCCACGACCGAGCGCGCCATGGCAGAGGCCCGAGCGTACCGCCTGGCCGAAGAGGCCGAGTTGCAGGCCGTTCGAGCCCGATCAGGCACCCACCGAATCCTGACGCGCCTCCCCTTGGCTAGCCCAGGGAGGGTTAGCCGGTGTTAGGGCCCGAGATGCCCGAAGTGATTGTACATTTTTTTTGTAAAATATTTTGTATACATTCTGTTGCTGTGATTATTATTTTGTACAAATGTAAATAGGTGAAAAATGCCCTAGAGGCTATAATAAAGGGAAGAGCCTCCACCTACCTAGTCATACGCCTTATTTCTGCGCTCTACCTTTCCCAGATATTACGTCCAGGGTACGCTAAATCTGGGTGGGGAGTGTAACGGGCGCATGCATTAAGGGGATAATAGTAGCGCATACAGCGTCGCGAGATTTGAATCTCGCGCGCTTGCACATATCGCGACTGATAGCGCGCCGCGCGGCTCTCTCGGGAGTCAAGCAGAGAAGAAGAAGAAGAAGCCGCCGCGCCGCTTGAGAAGCGACGCACAGTGTTCTATTTTGAAAAAAAATGGACAAAATGAAATATCTCGCGAACGGATATCGATAGCCAGATGAATCCAACTGCATTTTAAAGTTGAAGTAATGTAGAATAAAGGAAAAATAGTCCAGTACTGATCATTTGACCCTGTGACCTTAGAAATGAAAAATGAAAGTCGAATAAATAACGAATTTTCGGCTTTTTCATTGTAGACTTTGTGTCTATCAATTTTTTCGATCAAAAAAATATGTACTCCTGTAGTGTTTGATGCAAGGAATCCGAATTTGATGTCAGAATTGTCCTATCGCACACCAATGTGTTTTTAAAGCTGAAAACTCCATAAAAAATACGGAAAATTCACCCTGGAAGAAATAGAATATTATTGAGTAATTTCGACTTCGGATTTAGATTCAGCTTATCATAATACATGGGTGCACAAACGCTTGTATTTAATACAATTTTATTAAAAAGCATGAAAATATTGTAAAAAATGCCATTTTTTAATAACCCTTAAATTTTAATAATTCATATATGCACCTACAAATTTGTGTACTTGTATTTATGTACCCATGTATTTTGATTCGCTGAATCCGAATTTGAAGTCGAAATTACTCAATAATGCTCCATTTTTTCAAGGTGAATTTTTCGTATTTTTTATGGAGTTTTCAGATTTAAAAACAAATTGGCGTGCGATAGGACAATTCTGACATCAAATTCGGATTCCTTGCATCAAACACTATAGGAGTACATATTTTTTTGATCGAAAAAATTGATAGCCAGAAAGTCTACAATGAAAAAGCCGAAAATACGTTACTTATTCGACTTTCATTTTTCATTTCCAAGGTCACAGGTTCAAATGATCAGTACTGGACTATTTTTCCTTTATTGTACATTACTTTAGCTTTAAAATGCAGTTGGATTCATCCGGCTATCGATATCCGTTCGCGAGATATTTCATTTTGTCCACTTTTTTTCAAAATAGAACACTGTGCGACGCCGCGGCCATCTTCGTCCCGGTCTGCAACAGTTGCACACGTGTGCTCCCTGCGCTCCGCCAGTGCCGCGAGTTCGCAGTGCCTCGTGCCCCCCGCGCCTTTGACTCCGCCACCGGAACGCCCGCCACGCAACGCCAGCTGCAGCCAGCCCTCGTCCAAGCAGCTAGGAGAAGAGAGAGATAGAGAGAGAAAGAGAGAGAGAGAGAGAGAGAGAGAGAGAGAGAGAGAGAGAGAGAGAGAGAGAGCGGACGAGTACAGCCGCCAGCGCAGTGCGAGGCGCCGCGAGGCCCGGCGCTCCACGCTTCAGCGAAAGAGAGCAAGAGAGAGAGATAGACAGGAGAGGTCCTCCGTGCGTGAGCTGGCCAGCTCCAAAAGTAATAAGTCTTGCGTTCTTTTATATACGCCGCGTAGGTTTCTGCGTGCGAGCGGCTCGCGAGTGTTTTATGTTTCGCGGCAATCGGACGCCGCTGGCATTGAGGCGAGCGGCCTCGTGTACGCGCGTGGCGGCCATTTCGTGGCATTTCGCGACGCGGTTATGCCGGCTGCGCGACCAGCCGGCTCCGCGTAAAGCCTCGGCCTGCGCGCGATAGTTTGTCCGAGCTTTGCGCCCCTGAGCGCGTCATATTTGATTTTAATAAAACCTTTCTTTTGCATTTTAATAACTTGAGTCACGCGTTCTTTATTTTGCGAGTAACCGTTCCCTATCTCCCCGAATACCGCCCTCTACCTCTTCAGCAGCTGCAGCTAGTCGGAGGCAGCACCTCCTAGAGGAGGATCATCAACGGGGAATTGTAAGTTAAAGTCGCTCAGGTTGCTCTGAGCGGCGTTGTCTGGGAACACCGGCGAAGGTGGGTAAGACTAGTTCATAGCTAGCCGCTGGTGATTCGTACGCCGAAGTTGGCAGTAGCGGCCGATCGGAGCGCCGGCTCTAGTAGAAAGCGGCCTAAGCTTTCTACAATAGAAGCCGGGCGCGCCTGTTCGGAACTTGTGCCGACGCGCTCCTGCCGGCCTACGGGTCCTGCTACAACGGTGAGCTGCCACGGGCGTAGTAGACGCCCGTATATTACCTTCGCGCACCTTAGAGAGGGATTAATACCCTCTCGTAAATTAATCCCGTTACTATATATATATATAATATATACACTTATCGGTGTTTATGTAGCCCACGACTGTATATTAGTACCTACAGCCCAGAGTTCCCTATGGCAAGTGACTAAAGAAATAATGGACCCTGGGATTATATACTCTAGGTCGGGCCGCATAAACCCCTATATTTAGAAATATTATGAAGCCCGGGCTGCATAATCAAAATCGGGCTCGATAAACCCCTAAATATAAAAAAACGGGTTTTATAAACCCCTTTCGAGAAATATATATATATCATTGGACGGTATTTTGAGGATTTCATAAAGAATTTGTACAATAGTGGTGACACAAATATAAACATTGTTATAAACAACCAATAAACAAGCGCGTGACTAAAGAAATAATGACCCTAAGGTTATTGACTAACACCACGACGCCTGCGGCGCCCGCTTTTACGGAAAAATATCACGGAATTTCCGAAATCGATGTATTAACACACTATTGTGGAAACCGCTGAAAAATCCCCAAAATGCCTCTCGAGTGCTTTGGACTTTTGGGGAGACTCCTCAAAATGCCTACAAAATCCTCAAAATTCGGTATATATGACCTATATAATCCTCAAAATGCGTCCCAGATGTGAATATATATATACAGGGTGTGTCAAAAGTTCCGGGACGGCCAGTTATCTCAGCGGGAATGCATTTTCGGAAAAAATGTTTCATACAAAAGATGTAGGATTTTTCCCTGGCTATCTGATGGTGACCTTGAATTTGACCTTGGGCTTGACCTTCAAGGTCATTTGAAGGTCAAGTCGAATTTTTTAAATGGAAAGCCCCCTTTTTTATTGCGGAAACCGAAAGAGGGAAAAATTCTCTTTCCACCGATATAAGATACATAAGGGGTCAAATGTGATCTAGAGGTCGTTTCAAGGTCAAGTCGGTAAAATGAGGTCAAATTGATCTTTGGCAGTCCATAGCATGGAAACTAAGGGCGTTGGGAAAAAACTTTCCATACGAAAGTTTCCGCAAATCGAATGGAGCATCTGATGGTGACCTTGAATTTGACCTTGGGCTTGACCTTCAAGGTCATTTGAATGTCAAGTCGAATTTTTTGAATGGGAACCCTCTTTTTGTTGCAGAAATGCGGGCTACGGACCCATGGGTTTTCGGGGTCGCTGAACCCGTATCTGGGGTCGGTTTGCCCCGCTGGATCGACCCAAGGTCGTTCCAAGGTCAAACTAGAAGGAATTGCAGAAGGTGCTTAAAACCATGGACCCATGGGTTTTCGGGGTCGCTGAACCCGTATCTGGGGTCGGTTTGCCCCGTTGGGTCGACCCAAGGTCGTTCCAAGGTCAAACCAGAAGGAATTGCAGAAGGTGCTTGAAACCACGGACCCATGGGTTTTCGGGGTCGCTGAACCCGTATCTGGGGTCGGTTTGCCCCGTTGGGTCAACCCAAGGTCGTTCCAAGGTCAGCGGTGATTAGCCAGGTCCCAGATCTGGGTTTTGATCCAGAAATGTTTGCACAAAAAATGTTTTTTAACGCCCTGATACACGAAATTCGTTGGGGTGTCCAGATGATCGGAGTATAAGAACGTTGACCTTCAAATGACCTTCGGCTCACTTTTAACCCCGTATGTATCTTACACCCCTGGAAAGGTAAGTTTTCCCGCATTTCTGCAACAAAAAGAGGGTTCCCATTCAAAAAATTCGACTTGACCTTTAAATGACCTTGAAAGTCAAGCCCAAGGTCAAATTCATGGTCACCATCAGATGCTCCATTCGATTTGCGGAAACTTTCGTATGGAAAGTTTTTTCCCAACGCCCTTAGTTTCCATGCTTTGGACTGCCCAAGATCAATTTGACCTCATTTTACCGACTTGACCTTGAAACGACCTCTAGATCACATTTGACCGCATATGTGTCTTATATCGTTGGAAAGAGAATTTTTCCCTCTTTCGGTTTGCGCAATAAAAAAGGAGGGTTCTCATTTAAAAAATTCGACTTGACCTTCAAATGACCTTGAAGGTCAAGCCCAAGGTCAAATTCAAGGTCACCATCAGATAGCCAGGGAAAAATCCTACATCTTTTGTATGAAACATTTTTTCCGAAAATGCATTCCCGCTGAGATAACTGGCCGTCCCGGAACTTTTGACACACCCTGTATATATATACATGGATCGCTTGCGCTTTCTGCCACTTCTCTCATGGCGAATAGCCCTAGTGACTAGTGAGTACTTAGTGCGGCGTGTCGTGTGCGCGCGTGTGTCCATGCTGTGTGATGTCAACCATCGCAACGCCTGGCTTCGATGCCCCCAGCGATGACAGCGGTTGCTGTAGTATGCCGCCCTGGTGAATGTCTTCCCTTTCATCGTGTTCCCCGGTTGATGATAACACAGGCACACAAAAAAGTGGTCTGTCACAGAACACTGACTATTATATCCTTATGTATTTTGACGTGCTGAACCCGAATCCACTGTCCGTTTGGTTCCATCAGCCCCTGATTTTGCGTAAATTGTACCTTAAAAGCGGAAAATGGCGGAAAACTGAATTTATAAAGTCCGTCAGTGAATAGTAGAAGGTATTCGAATCCAGTTGAGTCATATTCCCATATATTTTGCTCATTGAATAAGAATATACTGTCGATTCGATGCTTTTATCCTCTGGTTTTGTGCAAATCACTGTAAGTGACTGAAAATTGCGGAAAAATGCAAAGAATTGTGGAAAACTGATATCATGCATATCATCAGTGGTATTCCTAAACCCTTTAACCTTAAACCCTTAATCCTTAACCCTTAAATCCTTAACCCTTACACTCTTAACCCTTAAACCCTTAACTCTTAAACCCTTTAACCCTTAAACCCTTAACCCTTAAAGTCATCGTGCAGTTTCTTAAATGTTAATGAAAAAAAAGTTATTTATACTTATTTTCGTTTATAGCGAAACCTTTTATTCTCAAACGATCTGCGCAATGGGTCTCTGATTCTTTTAATACCTCTATTTTAAGTTTCTCTTTTTAACATCCAACAGTTTCGTTTATAGCGAAACCTTTTATTCTCAAACGATCTGCGCAATGGGTCTCTGATTCTTTTAATACCTCTATTTTAAGTTTCTCTTTTTAACATCCAACAGTAGTCCGCCTTCATAGTTACACCCCATACGCCTTGGTATCTTCTCTCCATTACTTTGAAATCTTGATGGAAACGTTCACCTTGCTCCTCATGATAATCACCTAAGTTGTCTGGAAAGTACTACAGATGAGAATGCAAAAAACGCAATTTAACACTCATCAAACAATCTAAACGTTGATAGAGTTATCGAGCAAATCATTGACAAGTTCTTCATAGTCGTGACTTTTATGATTTCTTAAAAAGTTTTCAACGATACTTTTAAAACTCAACCAGGCTGATTTTTCTATCTCATTCGTGTGATGTATAAAGTTTTGATCTTTAAACATTTTACGGATTTGCGGACCATCGAAAATACCTTCTTTTATATTGGCATCACTGAGTTTTTCAATCTGCTTATGTAAATGTATGAAACCTGGTTTGTCCAAAGCTTTCGTGAATAGTTACATTAGGCCTAGCTTTATATGCAATAGAGGAAGAAGAATTTTTGACTGTTCGATCAATGGTTCTCGAATAACGTTGTGACTACCTCGATTCAGTGCATTTCTATTTTGCTATTCTGTTTGTTTGTAATGCTTCATGTGATCCTTACTATCCCATAAGCACAAAAAACATGGGAACTCAGTGAATCCTGCTTGCTTTTCTAGTATGACAGAAATTATTTTTAAGTCCCCACAAAACTGCCATTTGTGATCTGCATAATTAATTAATTTTTTCTAAGGTGTATTTCATATTTTTATAAGATTCTTTGAGCTTAGTAGAGCGAGGTATTGGAATGCTCTCGTACTTACTTTCGCTGTGTAACAGAACTGCTTTTAAGCTACGTTGCAAAGAATCTATGAAAACTCTCCATTCATTGGGTTGCTTATACGTTTGCTTTCATTCATTTGGCAGACCTCTAACGTCCGCACGATATACTAATCTTTTATCTTCATCGACAGTAAAATATTTCCTTAACTCTTTTTCCTGCTCTCTATATATGAAAGATGTAGTCTCTGGTTGTGCCAAGCCACGCCTTACAAGTACTGACGACGTAAATCCAATACTTTTCGATACACCAGTACCTCGTATAAAATCGCTTAATTTAATGGTCTTCGACTATTGAATATATTATATATTATATTACAACATATTATCCCATAATTTTTAAGATTATTATAAAGAGCAATATAATAATAATAATGTCAACAATGTTTTAGTTTGCATAATATTTGTTTTTTTATATGAAAACTAGGGGGGCTGATGCGCTCCACAGTGGGCTAAATCGACTTTTTCTTTTTCAAAATCGTAGAACTTGCGATAGGAACATGCTAATCTAATGATTCTTGCTGGAAATTAAAGATTAAGGATAGCGGAATCTAGGAAAACTATAGGAAAAGTGATATTCTAACATTATAACCTCGAAAACACCAGTTTCAAAGCGTCGATTTTCTCAAAAAACTCGTGTAGTTGATTGGAGTATTCGATTTGACGCTATATAGCAAATTTTTAAAGTCATTTTTCGTAGATTATGGACAGGTAAATCAGATACCACAATTTAAATGGACTAGAAAATATAACCTCAATCATTAGTGTTGTTCTAATCATCAATAAGTACATTCTTTTCATATAAGTTAATGATTTATAGAGCTAAGTGTACTAAAATGTATTAGCATGCCATAAAATTCTGTCTAAAATATTAAATGAACAGTAGGGCATTCTGACCTCAATCTAGGTATGTTATGATTGTCGGAATTGTAATTACATCCGACCATACTCTTAATAAAAGTGAATATATTCTACTTTTTTATTTCTCTTCCACATTACGCATTACTGAATTTGATGCCCAAGTTTTGTTCGTTACAGCCATAATCTAAATAACAGGTCACCACTTGCTTTCCTTAAGCAAACCAGAAATCATAGATGAAACGTTTTATAGCAAATCTTAGAAGTTATTTTTCGTTGATTATGGGCAGCTGAATCAAATAACATAATTTATATTGACTAAAAAAATAATCTTAAATATTAATATTGCAGCCCTGGTGGAAATCCAAAACATTTTATAACCAATAACTGACCATTTATATTTGAGCTGGCCATAAAATTGGAATTTCTCTTGTCCAATTTCTAGCTCCTGATGAAACGCATTTTTTCCCATTATTTGGTCATTTAATAGATTATAAAATAGAATGAGTTTTTCGAAGACAAGCACAACCTTGTTCTTGCTTATTTTAAAGGTATTAAAACTGATCAGTTTTTATACTGTGAAAATGGCTACTAAAAGGCTTGCTGCTATGACAAGGAGTGAGAGAGACAGAATCAGATGGAGCAATAAAAGTTTTGTTTAATTATTCATAGAATTATTGCAATTAACGATTTATTAGTTAATGTTATTTATTTATATTTTGAAAAGCTATCCAATGCAGTTTAATACTCGTTCATCAAAGATAAAATTAATAAATTCATCAAATATGAATATTTTGTTTTTACGCCAATCTAAGAAATATGCAAAAAATGGGAGAAAAATCGTTTCATCACTGCCGATAAAATATCCATTTTTCCTGACCATTTTCTAGTTTTCTGGCCATTTCTAATGGAGGAATTTCTACTAGGGAGCTTTATTTATATTTCTATATCCCAAAACATATCCCACAGTTTCTGCCCAATCCGAGATCCGGACCCATGACCCTACTAGTAAATATTTTTTTAATTGAAGAAACACCTTTTTTCTTAATTTTATGAATTTTTAGTAATTTTTATCGTTTTTTCAATTAAAAAATACTTAATCACGATATTGTTTAATTTCAGAGCTTTATGAAAGGTAAATTTTATCATAGTAATTTGCGTCTCCTCTCGTCATAATCCATCGAGTAATTGCCGAAAAAACGTGCTCACAAGTTGATTTTTCTAAAATGACATAATTCTGCATAATGTGGGTTAAGAGATCTATTTTTTAGGATTTCGTATTAGAAATAAGTTATACTAGTAATATATATATATATATATATATATATATATATATATATATATATATATATATATATATATATATATATATATATATATATATATATATTTATGTTTTATTAGTTTCCAGGACATTCCAGATGTTTAACGTTGGTTTCGGGGTCATTTGTTAGTTTTGGGGACAGTCCCTGAATCTACATATGTTTAACGTCAGTTTTGAGGACAGTGGCCCCCATAAGAGACATTATTTCTTTAGTCACGTATAGGTATACAGTAACATGGGGTCATATGAACATCGACTTATGCTGACACCAATGTATAAGACCACGTGACCTGTCTGCATAAGTGTAGTACCGTTTATACAAGTGTCTGCACAAGTCTAGCGTGACTAAAGAAATAATCTCTCTACTTATGCTGACGTCTGCATAAGTCGGTCTCTGTCTGCATAAGTCTATTTAAATTTCGGAAAGTGTCTGCATAACTAGCGTTTCATATATTTATATATATATATATATATATATATATATATATATATCCGGGCCCATGACCCTACTAGTAAATATTTTTTTAATTGAAGAAACTCCTTTTTTCTTAATTTTATGAATTTTTAGTAATTTTTATCGTTTTTTCAATTAAAAAATACTTAATCACGATATTGTTTAGAGGCAACAATAACGTAGTATATATATATATATATTTAAGATAGGTTACATAGAAGAATTAACAGTTCTATAGGAGAATTAATTAATAAAATAAATTGAAATATAAAATTACTGTGAAATATATATATATATATTTCACAGTAATTTTATATTTCAATTTATTTTATTAATTAATTCTCCTATATAACTGTTAATTCTTCTATGTAACCTATCTCAAAAATGTATTATTCTTTTATATGCCCATTTTTAATTTATGTAATAATATAATTTAATATTACCAGTTTTTTTTTGTGTAATACACATCACCTAACTAATCGTATTTGAGAACGAAATAAATAGTACATTGTGCAACAAGGGGAGAAAATGAGCTATTTCTAGTGTTATGTGCTGGGCCTTAGATATAAATCGGTGTGAATTCTACCGAAATAGCCCTGACGTTCATGTGGATGCTATTTTGGATCTGAATCGAAATTTTTCGGAAGATAAATATAGTCCTTATTTTTTACCGAATCCTGGGAGGAAGTTGCGCCTTTATCTTCCGATCACGAATGGCAGTGCGTGGGTCGAACGTGGTGCGATGAGTTCTATGCCGGGTAGATCGTTAGCTGTACACACGTGGCTAGTTGTACAGTGACACGGATGTTACCCAGTTGATCCCCACGAACGTGGAAGCCCTCCCGTGACGAAAGGTAGGGCAGCACACTCCTGTGCTGTACACTGAGGTTGTATTCAAGGCCCGTTGGCCTAACCCAAAATTGACAAAGTTCGAAGTTCGAAATTCGGATGTTCTGTACACTGATATATTCGAGGCCCGGAGGTCTAACCAAAATTTGACAAAGTTCGAAGTTCGAAATTCAGAGATAATTAGAATGTGAATTTAATTATGTATAAATCCCAAAAAAATAAGACAAAGAGCGGAGCTGAATATTTCTTGAAAAACGGAAATTCGAATGTTCTTTACTCACATGAAAATAGGAAAAAAATTCGAAATGCCGAATTTATTTAGGATACCATAGGAGAAATAACTGATGGGATTTGGAAAAATAAAAAAAAACACGAACAATTTTGAATTTAGACAAAAATAACTTAAATTTATGACACAGTTTATTAAATTCAAAACAAAGAAAGAATTTTTGACATTAAACAATATTACCGGTTATTCACCGCGACCAAACTAATACAAGAAACAATCGTAAGGCAGTTACAAAGCTAATTTTGCGCGACGTGATTACAGAGATGGATTTTACGGTTTCGGAGTTCGGACGCGACTGACTGGGTGCACTGCAACTCCCCGCTCCTAGGACCTCTCCCCCATGGTGGTGCTTCCGTTGATTGGCTACAGTTGGTCAGTTGTCGCTTTCTGATTCGTAGAGAACAAACATCAGAGAGTGGACTTAGGCACGTACGCCCGAGTCCAGACGCTGATGTTGCAGCTATACGATATCTTCTTATCCGCCTGTTAGTATTTCGCTTCTACTGTACGTTATACTTTTATAACTTGATTTTTTTTCTCACGCCGTTATTACTACGTTATTGTTGCCTCTAAACGAATGTTGATAGCACGTACACAGAGAGAAGAAAATCCTTGTATAGAAAATGCATGATTTCATTTACTGTAAAGAAATATTGTTTAATATAGAGAGATTTCGTTAACTATTAAGGCCTATAATTTTGGCACAAACATCATAATTTTATAATGTGAAATTTTATGGGCCTTTATTTCCGATATTCAAGCTATTTTATGTCTAAAATGAACAGTTATCGATAAAAATGGGATTTCTTTCTTTAGTAATAGCTTTTTGAACATTTCAGTCATATAAATGGGCTAGAGAGTTTATAAAAGAAGGCAAAAAAGCTTTAATTTAAGCTCTGGTTCATAAAAAAATGTCGATTTTTAAAAAATTTATAGGCTATTAAAAATAGAGTAAGAAGATCGGTAAAAATTTCTAATTTTTTTGAAGCATTTAACGGGTGGTATTTTGAGCTATCTTCTTACTCTATTTTTAATAGCCTATAACTTTTTTGAAAATCGACACTTTTTAATGAAACACAACTTAAATTAAAGCTTTTTTCGCCTTCTTCTATAAACTCTCTAGCCCATTTATATGACTGAAATATTCAAAAAGCTATTACTAAAGAAAGAAACCCCATTTTTATCGAAAATTGTTCATTTTAGACATAAAATAGCTTGAATTTCGGAAAGAAGGCCCATTCACAAAAACCCCGAGACACGTGTCACATTATTTGTCACAAAGATGTACCTCATGCAGTTTTAGCCAAATCCAGGACCCACACCCCTGATCATCTCCTTGTAAGACTATACAATAACAAATCGGGAGTTGAGTAACCATGAAAAGTATTTGTTACCATGCTAGATACAATGTCTTAACGCGATAAAAGCAAAACTGCTACAAATGTAGTCAGTTTCAACTAAATATCGAAGCAATGTGGAGCACAGCGTAGGTTTATTCTGTGTAAACTCTCTGGAGCTCTTGGCGTAAAATTTAATAAATTTATACATGTGAATTAAAACTATAATTGAGTATATTTTGAGTTTACATTCATGGGTAAATGGGGTTTCTCGGAATCAATATCTTTATTTCCAAAAAGTATTAATAGTAATTATTTTGTATACTCTCTGATAGTAATCTTTCTGGTATTATTATTCGTAATATTGATTGTTGATTAAGTTTAACTGGCCTTAGATGTTTCATAGAGTGCACTATATTTATTTTCGTTAATGTTTATACATTTTAGATGCCAAAAAGTTCATGTTATAATTTTTTTTTAATTTTTTAAACACAATCTTTGAAGACTGAAAAATCAAAAAGTGCACGTTTTTTGAAAATTACCCATATACATAATATTTTATGGATAAGTAATGAAATATAAATCTTAACAGTATTGAATAACTAATTAATAAATATAAAAAAAAGTGGATAAATCTTATTTTCCATGCGTATCGATAATTTTTAATGAAAAAAATTATCGATTTGGAACACTAGCTTACTTTTTTCATAAACATATTTTCACCAAGAATAGGTTGCTATAGCAGCATGTAACAACATTCTTTTCGCTCGTATCATACTTTGTTTATATTTATTAAGGTTATACCCTACCTATAATACAGGAAGTACAGAAAGTATTTTATCCAGAAATTATAGTGTTTTTCGTATGTAAAGTGAGTACATTTAATCATCTTATGTAATCAGGTAAAACTTATACCTAATTTCTTTTCTGTGCATATGAGATTAATGAATACTTCGTTAAAAATTCAATTTTGAGCTACAATAATTAATTGTTGCCTGGTTTTTTTTACATTTCTCGAACATATTCATTTCTATTTACTGAACCACGATCCGGTAAGTAAGAACAATTTTTTCTGTTCATTTATTATTAGGCTAATTCCATTTAAATTCAGGCAGACTCACAGATCGAATTTTTTTCGTCTAAAAAACTATAATTGAATTTAAAAAAAAACATCTCAAAATGTTGAAAATTGACTATGTTAGAGCAGTTTGTAAATTGAGGTACTTCTTAAATTTCGTAATTTCTATTTTTTCGTCTAATATTGATTTGTCTGTGGTATAAAAAAAGAAATTCTTTAAGCGAAATCCTCAGACATGTGTCTTCTTGAATATGATTTAGAATATAATCATAGTTTTCTTCTCATAGTTTTTATAATTGTAGATAATTAAGATGTAATCAAATTAGCAGCTAAAATTGAAGAAAAAAATACTGATGAAGTTGATGTTTCTGATGAAAAAAATACACAGAGTCAGAGACATACAGATAAAAGTGCTTTAGCTTTTTATTTAGAAAATGACTTTTCTAAAGAAAGCTATAAAGCATTAGTTAGTGACACCAACAAAAGAGGTTGCTCAATTTATCCTGCATACGAATTTGTCAAAGGGGCTATGGTGGACTGTCTTCCAAATAACATTAAACGATCGGAGATTGAAGTTGTTTCTCTTCAAGATATATTAAATAAAACTGTTGAGCGTTTGTGTAAAAGTATAGCTTTAGAATGGGAAGAAGAATATTTAACAGACCTTGAATTAATTACAACTTTAGGCTTTGACAGCTCTTCAGGACATAGTAATGCGCATCAGCAATGTAGAGATCCGACTAATGAAGACCCTAATCCCCTTCAATCACTTTTTATTAGTAGTATAATAATTATAAACTTGAAGAGTGATAGTTGTAATGATTGTTCATGGATCAATCCAACACCTCAAAGTATCAGATTTTGTCGGCCATTGCGAATAGAAAAAGAAAAAGAAAATAGAGAAAGAGGATCATGCTGCAACAATCCGTGAACATGAGCGCCTTAACGAGGAAATAAGGACACTTATTCCACAGGTTCAAAATGTCAAACCATAAATTAATTAAAGTCAAATTTAATGTATATGAGACATTATTGGATGGAAAATGCTTAAATACAGTTGTCGGAAATAGTGCTAGTAGTCGATGCCTAATGTGTCTCCAAACTGCACATGAATTTAAAAATTTAGAAGATGATTTTTCTCCTACAAATTCATCACTCAAGTTTGGTTTAGGACTCTTACATTGTGAAATAAAGGCATTCGAGCATTGGCTTCACGTGTCCTATCGAAGTACACTTGTTTCATGGGATGTAAGAAATCATTTAAAAGGTAGGTTCATACATAGATGGATCAGAATAGTCTTACATCCAATTTTAAAGTTATGGTAGGTTATATTTATGCAATGAAAATGAATTAAAATATGCATAAAACCAAAGTGCAAAATTATGTAGTATATATCACTGTATTTTTATAACAACTAAAAATTTTTATAGTTTAAAAAAGAATTAACATTTTTTTTTATTTAAAGAAAGCGAGTAAAAATACATTTTCACTATTTTTTTTGTATATATCTCCAATTGTATGTACCATATCTCAAATGTAAAAGATCAACCTTCGAAGCGACCATTTCTTCAATATTTCTTTGATAATTGATCATCTTTTATACAAACTAAAGTACGCGTGAGAAGGTCGTCTTAAAGAGCGCGCCTCCTGGCATAATTGAGATAATTTCATTTTGGAGCCATATTTTCGCTTTATACGTATAAGCAGAAATCCGCGTGCAAAGCTTGTCTTCAATAGCTCTCCCCCTTACGCGTTTCAGCTATCTTCATATTGAACACTGATTTCAATTGATAAAAGCAAAAGCTCACGTACGAAGCTCATCTTCGAAAGCGTGACTTCTGGTATGTTTAAGCTACCTTTATTGTGGAAAAAGTTTTCGCTTTATTTCGAGAGCCCGCTTCATTGCACCTTTAAGCTACTTGTAGTGTAAGCCGTGATTTTCTTTTATAAAAGCAAAGGTACGGGGGCGGAGTTTGCCTTCGACACAGCTTATCTCCCCGTACGCTTAATCTAACTTGATGAAAGAAGATTTTTTTTATAAACAACAGTACTCGTGCTGATCTTGTCTTTCATCGAATTAAACTATTTAATTCGGCGTGCTCAGTTCGTATACTAGTTCCCTATTTCTGGCACGTTTAAGCTACCTTTAATTTGAGCCGTGATTTTCTTTTATACATGAATTTTGAAAGCTAGTTTTTTCAAGTTTGACTGAAGCTTGTTAAGTTCAAGATTTTTTTAATGACATTTATATTGCTTTGCAGTTTGAGTTGCCATCTTATAGAGCGTGATTTTAAATAAGAATCATATTTTATTGTCCCAAATTGAAATTTTGATGTGTACAGTTTCGAGTTAGAATCACGTTGCACGGAATCTTGAGTTGGAATAATTTTGCACAATATTTTAAGTTAGAATTTTGTTGCTCATCTTTTTTTAAATGTTTTTATATCGCTCGCAATTTTGCGGATAGAATTATGTTGTACCCTTCAGCGACTTAGAATTATATGAACAGAAGGCGTTGATATTTTAAAATATGACATTTATATTTATATTTTGAAATTATTAGTTTCGTTCCATTTTTTAGAGAAATTTGAAGAACGAAAATTAATTGTGCAAAAAAAGATTTATAATGAAATTGGAGTAAGGGTTGACCAAATTTTGCAAGGTCACGGAACTACCAATACAGGTAACATTGCACGAAGATGTTTTGACCAGCCAACTATTTTTTCGGAGGCTCTAGGTATAGATAAGCAATTAGTAAACAATATTTATAGAATTCTCGCAGCTTTCAAATCTAAAATGCCATTAAAACTTGAAATATTGGAGAAATTTTGTTGGCAAACTTATTGTTTATACTACAATTTATTTCCATGGGCTCGAATGAGTCCTACTGTGCATAAGCTGTTGAAACATGGCTGCGAAATTGCTCGACGATTGCCCCTTCCAGTAGCTTACTTTGCAGAAGATGCTAGCGAATCATGGCACAAATTGTATAGACAGAATATGATTATTCATGCCAGATAAAATAGTAGAAAAAACCGAATACTAGACTTCTTCCATAGAGCGGTATATTTATCCTATCCTGCAATATCAATTATTTTAATTGAAAAGCGAATGAAGTTGCATGAGAGAAGAAACCCTTCTACTTCTAACATTGATGAATTTCTTGACTATAAGTAAAATCTATACTTCTACATAGATTTACTATTATATGTAAGTCTATAGATTATGATTTTGTTACATCTGTGACGTATTCTTAAAATTAAATCTACAATTATATTTTCTCATCAGTAATTTTCTGAAACACACGACGTGTATACAAATTTCAATAACGTTGCGTTCCAATTCAAGCAGCATCACAATGGGGCAAGACAAATTATAAACTGATATGTCTGTGACGTTATTAAATCCCAATATTCATTGATCCACAAAACGATGCGAGGGCGAATTTTTACAGTACAGGAATTTCGGCTACGCAACAGCCAACGTGACGTAGCGAGCCACTGACCTTGTGAAACCAAACGCTCATCGCAACTTTGTTTAGAATCAGCACCTTTTAAGTATAAATTCGAAATGATGATATTTAAATGTTTACTAAATTAGTTTAAAAAGACGATTTTGACTCAGCGCACCGCCTGTACTGTCGTGTCCCCCACTCAATTTTTGGGTATAAATAATCTCCTGCGATGTCACCTATCCGCAGTCCTTCCTTGATAGCTCTGTTGGCTACCATCCGGGGAAAACTAGTAGCTTGACAACGGGTCAATGTATCACAGTTCCTGTCAGTTTTTAATTTTTCAACCATGGTTTTGTTTTTGATTTAGTAAGTTCATTTCATAATCGTGCGGTTCATGATTATTTGAAATTTACATTCAGCCGTCTAATCATAATTTTTTCGATTTAATTACAGTGCAAATATGACTTGCGTTAGAAAGAAAATGTTGAGAGAGCTACGTGTTCAATCTTTTTATATTGATGAGCAACATTGCTATGAAATTGGGCGTATGCGTTAGTTAATTTAATTAATTAGGTAAGATTTGTGCTGTGGTATTGTTTGTCATCATAGTTGCGCAATTAGATTAATACGGATTAAGTTACATCGTTGTTTTCTAGTCTTTGGAAAAGGGAATCCTACAATGATTCCGAAACGTCGACTGATAGTAAATTAATATAATAAAATACTTAATTGCTCAAAAGGATCCACATGTTTCATTACACATACGAACAACCTATTATAGTTGAATTGCGAGCAGTCTGAAAGGACGAAAAACTCATTTAACATAGAATAAGTCCGAGCTTCTTGCTTTGCAGTAAGAAGTTGGGGGGATCATTGTAGCATGAATCGCCCAAATTTCGGAAGATAAGCAAGTACGGCTCGTCGAGTTATTAACAACAAATTATATAACAAATTATAGATGAAAGAGCAAGTGAAAAGATTAATTTACAGAGTGAAATCAAGATATAATACGCGAAAAATAATAGCAGTCTAATACAAGTAAGAAATTGAAAAAAAAAATCAATAATAAAAAGATATAAAAGTAAAACCAAAAGAAAATACTACAATAGATAAAACAAAATATCATAAAAACAAATTATAATTACAAAAATTAAGATCAATGATCACATAAATCGAAAATACATTATGCGAAAAATAAACATAGAATAACGATCAACGCAGCTCAAGAAAACGAATAATAATATTAAACAAATCGTTCAATTAAATAATAATTGCATAAATAAACATTACATTTTAAACAATAAAAGATAAAACACTAAAAACTAAGCAAACGGAAAAGATTTATAAAAGTGACAAATAAATAAATAAATTATATCGTGACATAAACAATTACAAAATATATACAGAAAAATAGTGGAACTAATAATAAAAACATATTTTAAAAGAAATATTAAGTATATCATAAGCAAGAGAGTAATATGTCATGTCATATCAGAAAGACATAGGAAATAAAGGAAACAAAGGAATTATAACCAGACAGACGACACAACGCAAACCAGAACTAAAAAAGCAAGTAGATGATATAAATAAACAAATGAACATTTTTGCAAGAAGACCAAAAGTACCAAGATCACCTGCAAATACACAATTAAATAAAACTTCATCAGATATTTACGTTAACATACCACTGAACTCAAAAACACAGGAAAATGAGGAAATAGTTTCAATTCCATCAACTTCAAAAATAGACCCTAACGAACTAGATGCACAAACTTCAGTCAATTTAAACAAAAATCAGAATATTACAAACCCCACACAAGAACAAGACATATCAAATAAAAATATAAATAATCATTTAATTCCGGAAATAAAAAAGGATATATTATCACCAACAAAATTTCACACACCGAATACACCAAGTCAGAGCCCAGCATTTTTTGAAGAATCAATATATGTAGAAAACGGAAGGCAGCACGACTACACGATGTAACGGGCGCCGATATAAGTCGCGAGAATCACGTATACTGCATCGTGATATTCGAACAGCGCGCGATTGCTCGTATCGTGATCGGTAGCGCGCGCCGTGGCGCTCGAACGAGGCAGAGGAAGAAGAAGGCGAAGCAGCCGCGGCGTGATGAGATGTACGCCGCGGCCATGTTGTTGACTGCCGTGACACGCGAAGGTAGTCGTCCGTCACCGCCACGCATCATGTGAGGTTTAGTGCGAGTGTGACGCGCCTCCACCGCTGCAACCGTGACGGTTACGTCGCCACCACTGAGGAGGAGCGTGCGACCAAGGCAGAGGACACACAGCGTCACGAGGCCGGGGACAGTGAGGGTTGCTCCATCCCCGTCCCGACTTGCGGCGAGTGCGAGAAAGAGAGAGAGAACGAGATAGGACGATCTGCGATTAGCTTCGCGTGCGATGGCTGGCCAGCCAAGAGTAAGTAGGCTCTGACATTCTAGTAGCGGTTCTTGGTGAGGGGCGTGTGAGGTTATTCCCATCCGTCACCAGTGCATAAGCGGTTCCGCCGTAACCGCGAGCGTGCGAGCGACTTGGAAGTCTCGGCCTGCACGTTTTATGTTTAGTCATTGTTCGGGTCTCGCGCCCCATAGCGCGAATTATCATTCGTTTTAGTAAACCTTGTTTTTATCTTAACTTGTCGAGTCACGAGTTTTATTCAGCGAACCCTAACCTATGCATGAGTTCCCCGAATACCGCCCTCTACCTGTTTCAATAGCTGCAGTTAGCCGAGCACATCGTCTCCTGGAGGAGACAAGGTAGCAGGGTGTAAGTATCTCAATAGCCGCTCGAGAGGTTAGCCCGAGCGGCGTTGTAGGCGGGAAAAGCCGGCTGCGCGGGGAACGCTAGGTCTTAGCGAGTAGCCGGTAGTTCGCGGGCAGGAGTTGGCAGCAGCGGCAGAGCGCAGCGCCGGTTCTAGGGGAAGGCGGCCTAGGCTTTCTACAATAGAAGCCGGGCTCGCATGTTCGGAACCTGTGCTGTGGAACAGCTAGAAATTCAAATAAACGAAGATTTAATAAATCTAGAACCAGAAATGGCAAATCAAACATTAAAATTACCACTTAAAGAAATTGCAAAATTAGTACCGGATTTTGACGGGAAAAATATCCAACTAGAGGAATATATAGAAAAATTAAAACAAGCAAAATGAATAGTATCGAATAATGATGAATCGAACCTAGTACAGATCCTCAAAATAAAGCTCAAAGGAGAAATTTATAAAGCATCAGCAAATGTAGAAATTGAAAGTATTGAAACTTTTATTAAAACAATACGTAAAATATATCCATCAAGGGATAATATACATTCATTATACGGAAAACTAACACAACAAATTCAAAAATCAGATGAAGATGTATTATGTTTTACAAACAAATTAGAGCATTGGGTACACAAATAATAGAATTAAAAAAATTAGAACCAAATGTAACAGGAGAAATTTTAACAGAATATAAAACTGGATTAAAAACCGACATACTCAGTAGTTTTAAAAAAGGATTAAAACAACAAAATTAGAATTGAACTCGGAGAACACTAAGACATGGATAACGCAATACAAAAAGCAATTGAAATAGAATCAAACTTAAAAAAGCAAAATAGCTTAAGGAATGATACTACGAGCATATTGTTTAATTTCGAAACTCCAATTCCAACCACAATTAAACAAGTTTTTTGCCAATTATGTAGGGAAATAAATCACGAAGCATTATTTTGCATGAAAGCTTCATGTGTCTATTGTAAAAGTAAGAAGCATGTATCATATCATTGCAGAACAGCTAAGCATGTAATAAAATTAATTTGCAATTTGTGTAGTACGGAAGGCCACTCAATAGACGCTTGTAAATTAAATAAGATGTCGAGTAATCATTGTCAATACTGCCAAAATATGGGGCACGAGGTTACACAATGTCCTACTATTACAGAATACGGACTGTGTTGGAAATGTAAGCAAAGAGGACACGATCCGCTTACGTGCAATAATTCGGTAAGAATTACGGAAGCATGCGACACCTGTGGCAGCGCGTCACACACGGCTAAAAATTACCCGTCAGCATTGTGTTAGAGGTGCAACAACCTCGGGCATTTAATGAAATACAGCACGATAAACAAAGAAACGATATGGTGTGCGATATGTGCGGATGAAGGTCACGAAACCGCGGATTGTGAGAACGTAAAAATTTTAATGATGCAAAACAGACAACAAAACTTTCAGAATAGAGAAATTTGTCAATTATGCGACACACCAGGACATTCAGCAAAAACTTGTAGTAAAGGAGTAATAATCAACAAAATACATTCCAAAGCATCAACTACAACCCTTCAAATAAAGCCTATGAACATCGAGATAGAAATTGAAATTTTAATACACAAAGTATAAAATGCGAATATTGTAAATTCACCGGGCATACGTTGGAAAACTGTAGAAAATTAAAAAGTTTGACAGCACAAAGTAAATGCTCTTGTTGCAAGAAAGACGGACATCAAATAGACAATTGCCATGAAATCAAATTGCTACAAAATAAATTAGATAAATTTTGTAAGATTTGTAACAACACGAATCACACAACTGAGGAATATACTTCGCGATCAGTATTTAATCAACAAAATTCGGAAAACTAACAAATTCTTCTGGAAGTGAGTGGACTAGAAGGATTAACAAAAAACCACTCGAGATTAACGCAGATATTAAAGTAAGTACATTTAATGGCGATAATATTACAAACATAAATCGCAACGAAGGGAAAGATACGGACATTAATTTATTAGTTACAAATAATTTAAGCGATATGAAGAAAAATCAGGCAGCTAGCAAATCGGAAGGTGAAAATGTTAACAAAATGAACTCAATTGATTTTAACGAATCCGAAATAAATAGTGTTGAAAAGGAGAAAATACAAGAAAGAATAACGGCGACCAAGATTGCAATGTATTTTCTGAAGTTGGAAAACTCACTTCAGTATATCGAAATAGAGAATCATTATACAAATAAAATATGTAATTTACTCGTAGATAGTGGAGCTCAATTAAATATTATCAAAGGAAATCAGATACCTTCTAACATAATTTTAGAAAATTGGAAAATTCGTTTATCCAGTATCACAGATAAAACAATTGAGATATTAGGAGTAATAGAAATGAAAATCAATGGACTAAATTTTGATTTTCATGTTGCAACAGAAGATTTTTGTCTACCCTACGACGGAATTTTAGGAATTAGAATTCTTACTGAACAAAAATTAAGACTAGATGAAGATTATTTACATATAAATAATAATAAAATCAAGCTAAAACCAGCCCATAAACTCCTAAAAAGCGGATAAAGAAATTAAATCAAGAGTAACGATAGAACAAAAGGAATTTTTAAAGAAAATGTTGGAAAATACGAATGAAAAACAAAATTCAACACCCGTAATTCATAGGGATTGTGAACAACTAGTACAAATAAACGAAAAATCTGAAAATTTTCAAATTGAGGATGATATGGAGAAATCATCTTGTTTAATATCTTATGAACCCGAGTTAATGAATAAAAATGAAGTAAATATAAATTCAGAAATAACTTTTTATGATGACGTTACGAAAATTTTAAATACGATTCCAATATTAGAAGCAGAAGGAAAGGATTTACAAAAAAAAATGTTAAATGAAATTCTACCAGAAAATATAAATGATTTACATTATCAGAAAATTTTGGAAAATGACGAAAATAATATTAAGTCATTAATAAATAATATTAATATTGCTTTTGAAAATAATGACCAAACAATCGATTTTGAGGAAATCGGATCAACAGATTATAAACAATTTTTGACAATAATGAATAAAAAGATTGAAGTAGATTTAGAAGAATATAATAAACTCTATGGAAATGAAAAAGAATATAGCTTTAGATCTTATGAAATAGACAATTACCTGAAGGTTTTCAGATAACAGAAGACTTTAATATAGATGAAAATGAAATTTTAAATTCGGGATCAATAAATTTTATAGGAAAAGATGATTCAATACAAGATTTAAAAGAATATAATAGAGAACAAAGATTATTAGTAAAAATATGTTACCAAAACTTGCCTGAAAATAGTAAAACAATGATTAAAGAACTAGTATTGAAAAATAAGGATATATTTTGGCTAGAGGGAGATAGTTTAGGATCATGTAATGTAGAACAACATAAAATAAATTTAACAGATGATAAACCCGTATACGTAAAGCTATATCCTTTACCTCATAAATTAAGAGAAATCGCGACAGAGCAAACTCAAAAATTAATAACAAATGACCTAGTTCGAAACTCAAAATGTGCTTTTAATGCTCCAGCATGGATTGCAGCAAAAGAACAGTTAGCAGACGTGAAAAAACGATGGCGTTTAGTAATAGATTACAGAAAATTAAACGAAAAGACAGTTCCAGATCCATATTTACTCCCAAACATTACAGAAATATTCGATCAATTGGGAAAAACTAAGTTTTATCACGTTATAGATTTAAAATCGGGGTTCCACCAAATTCCTATGAAACCAAGTGATATACATAAAACTGCATTTAGCATTAATCCATTGGGACGTTTTGAATTTCGAGTATTACCTTTCGGATTGAGAAACTCACCGCGTACATTTCGAAGTGTTTTGAATACAGTTTTAGGCGATTTAATCGGTAAAATATGCTTCGTATTCATCGACGCTATTATTATTTTTGGTGAAACTATGACAGAAGCCAACGAAAGATTCAATACTGTTGCATAAAAATTACGGGAAGCAAATTTAACATTAGAACCAGAAAAATGTGAATTTCTAAAAAACGAAGTGTGTTATTTAGATCATATTATTAGTGAACACGGAATAAAACCTGATCCAAAGAAAGTAGAAGCAGTAAAAAGTTCCCAACGCCTAAACATGTTAATAATGTTAGAGAATTTCTAGGAATTTCAGGTTATTATAGAAGATTTATAAAAAATTACGCAAAAGTAACAAAACCCTTAAATATATTACTAGAAAAGGACGTAAAATTCCATTGGGAAAACGATCAACAAAAAGCTTTTGAGGAAATTAAAGAATTATTATGTACAGCACCAGTTTTACAATATCCGCGTTTTGATGAACCATTCATTATTACAACAGATGCTTCGAATTCTGCTTTAGGTGCAGTTTTGTCGCAACAAAAAATTGGCAAAGACCCAGCGATAGCTTACGAATCACGAAGTCTACATAGAGCGGAAACTAAATATCACACCTATGAAAAGGAAGCATTGGCAATAATGTTTGCCATAAAAATTACGTATATGGAAACAAATTCACAATAGTTACTGATCACAAACCGCTGTTATGGTTAAGATCAGCTGATAATAATACGAGAGTCGAAAAATGGAGACTAAAACTATCAGATTATGAATTTGATATCGTATACAAACCAGGAAAACTGAACGCAAGTCCAGACGCACTATCCAGAAATCCAGTAGAACTATTCGTAGTTACAAGAGCGCAAAACAAACGAGAAACAAACAACAAAAGTAACTAATAATGATGATAAAATTAAAGCAATAAATGATGAGAGAATAAGGCTAAAAACAAAAAGAGGAAGACCGAGCAAAAATAATGCAAAAAACCCCAAATTGCAAAAAGAAAAAGTTATAGAAAATAATAAAGAAAATACAAATACACAAAAGCTGAATGATATAATTTTTTCTATAAATTCTATACAATTCAAAAATGATAATATTGTTAATTTAATAAACTTAAACGGAAAATCATTAGATAAGAATACGGAAATATTAATAAAAAATAAGAATTTAGAACCAAGGCTATCATTAACAGAAAATAATATAGATATAATAGATATAGACAATAAAAAATTATTCATGTTATACATAGATACATCTGTGTCATGTAAATTAATTAAAGGAAGTTTAATACAATTATTAAATACGTAAACTAAAAGAGTTATTAATTACTAAAAATATATGTATTTATAGTATTTCTAAGGATATAGAAATTTTAAATATAAGTTGGTTAGAAATAGAGGAAATATTAAAAGAAATATTTAGCAATACAAATATAAAGGTAATATTATGTTTAAATAATATTGAATATGTAAGAATGGAAGACAGGGATAAAATTTTCAACATGTATCACTCCTCTACGATAGGAGGACATTCAGGTGTAAATAGAACGTACAATAGACTTAAGGAAAAATATTTTTGGGAAATCTTAAAATCAGACATTCAAAATAGAATAAAAAAATGTGAAGATGGTCAAAGAAATAAATTGAAGCGGAAAAAGACTAAACAGCCAATGATTATCACAGACACACCGGGGAAAACATTCGATAAAATCGTGATGGATGTTGTAGGACCATTTAACATTACTAAAAGTAATAATAAATATATTTTATCTATACAGGATCAATTATCAAAATTTGTAATCTTAGTGTGTTTAAAAGATCAAACAGCAGAATCAGCTTTTATAAAAAGATTTTTATGTATATTTGGATGTCGAAAGATAGTATTAACCTATAGAGGGACAAATTTCACGAGTAAAATAATGAAACAGATAGCTAAAAGGTTTAAATTTGATAAAATTGAAACTACAGCTTTCTCTCCGCAATCTAATGGTTCATTAGAAGGAGCACACCACCCGTTGTGTGAATATTTAAAAAATTTTTCTTCAAAAAAATATGAATGGAATGAACTGTTAGATTTTGCTCAATTTCATTATAATACTAGTGTACATACTAGCCATCAATTCACACCATATGAACTAGTTTTTGCCTGCCCTGCTAGAATTCCATCTAGCGAACCAGTAAAAAAATCTGAATTATTACCAACTTATAATGGATATTTAGAAAAACTGATTAATAATATGAGAGAAATTGCCTTAATAGCAAAACAAAAATTAATAATGTCAAAAGAAAAGTAAAAATTATATTATGGCAGATTTATTAACCCAAGAGAATTTAAAATGGGAGATAAAGTGTGGTTGATCAAAGAACCTAAACCAGGGAAAGGAACCAGGGAAAGAACCTAAACCAGGGAAACTTGAAAAAGATCATTATCATGGCCCTTTTGACATTATTAAAGTAAATAAAAATAATAATGTTGTCATAGGCTATAAAGGAAAGGCAAAAACAGTCCGTACAAATAAATTAAGCTTTGTTAATAATAATGAATAGTAACATAATTATCTTACAGGAACTGGACACATGTATTTTTCAATCATTGTACTACTAACGCTTTTTAAAGCCAATCACACTGTTTGAGAAATCGCAATTTGTGATGAGCGGAAACTGGGAAAGGCAATTTCACTGGGCGGGTATAAGAATGGAAGAGACACAATTCAACTATATTTAGCACTTTATTTATATCATTGAAGTGCTTCCACATAAGTACACTTGCGCGCTTAGTTGAGTACCTGCGTTGAAGGTTCGAGAGATAACCTCAAAAACTGCCACGTGGCGAAGCAAGCCGGCACACGCTGGGCCGATGATGAGGCTTGCCGATGGAGATGCTGGACCTTGGCGGAGTGATCTGCTGCTTATTGATGGTGATGATGAGTCGCCGCAACGAGCCGTCAGTGGTGAGCCGTCGGTGGAGATACTTTCTGGCGAGGAGCAGTGCTTCGGCGATGGTGCGTCGGCAAGCGTCAGGAGCAGAGCGCGAGAAGATGGCGTCGAGGGACTCCACGCTGCGCGAGTACGCGCGCGCGAGAGCCGAGCGGCCGCGAGGTGCTGCCCCGCGGCGAGTGAGTCGGTACTAGAGCTGGCGCGCGGGACATTTGAATGCTCAATCGCGAACATTCCGCCCGCATCACCAACGCCCTTGGTGATTGATTTGGCGAGCGGTTGAGCCAAGATGGGTCGTAAAGCCAGCTGTGTTGTGAGTTAGTGAGATGTAGTCTGGGGCGTAAATCCAGACTACGGAGAGCTAGTGAGCTGCAGTCTGGGGCGTAAATCCAGGCTGCTGATTTACTGCCGAGTCAATGGAGACTGGCAGTGGAGCCAACTTCGTGAGCGGTCTGGTCAGAGTGGTAGTGGCTGTCCTGAGCGTGACCACTCGGGTGAGTCCGTCTCTGCCTGGATGGAGTTGCAGAACTCGTGCGAGCGGCCATCTTGTTGGTGGAGTCCGTTCATCAGTGAGCAAGACGAGACTACCGACTTGCAGCACGTGAGATGGGTGATGCCATTTGGAGATAGCCTGTTGACGTTGAAGATAATGCGCCGACCATTGACTCCAGAAGGTCTGGAGCCTATGCTGTATGAGCTGCCATCTGGAAAGTCGAGGAATTGAGATATCAAGCAATGAAGGTTCTGGAACACTATTGAGAGCAGAACCAATGAGAAAGTGTCCAGGAGTGAGCGCTGAAACATCTTCAGGATCATCACTGAGCTGTTCGAGCGGCCGAGAATTGAGCACAGCTTCAATTTGCGTAAGAAGAGTTGTAAGTTCCTCAAACATGAGCAGTGTCTCTCCAATGGTGCGGCGCAAGTGAAACTTGATAGATTTCACCAGAGCTTCCCATTTTCCACCCATGTGAGGAGTGGCTGGAGGAATGAAGGTCCATGTTGTGCCACAAGTTGCCAACGTGGAAGTGAGGTTTTGATGTTCCTGTGATGCTTGAGTGAAAAGCCGCTTGAGCTCCGAAGCACCTCCTTGAAATGTTGTACCACAGTCGGAATGCATTTCTTGGACAATGCCTCGTCGTGAGACGAGACGTCGGTATGCGGCGAGGAAGCCGTCTGCTGAATAATCAGAAACGACTTCAAGGTGAGCAGCTGAGGTGACTAGGCAGATGAACACACAGATCCATCCCTTGTCGGTCTTACAACCTCGTCCCTTCCAGGTTTTAGCGTCACAGGTCCGGCGTAGTCCACACCTGTACGCAGGAACGCTCGTGATGGAGTGAGTCGGTAAACTGGAAGTTGTCCCATGAGTTGCTGAGCTCTGACACCACGCTGTCGAGCGCAAGGAACACATCTAAGTATGTGAGCCTTAACTGATGCTCTCCCACCAATGATCCAACACGTCTGTCGAAGTTTGGCAAGAGTGAGCTGCGTACCTCCATGGAGAGTGGCGCGATGAGCAGTGTCGATAAGCAGCGTGGTGAGTTGAGAATAGCGTGGTAAAATAGCTGGGTGCTTCTCTTGGAAGTTGAGCGTCGATTCGTTGAGTCGTCCTCCAACTCTGACGATGCCGTCAGCATCGATGAAGGCAGTGAGTCGAGTGAAGGCATGTCCAGATGGAAGACTTGAGCCTCGTGTGAGCGTTTGAATTTCGTGTGAGAAGTATGCTGTCTGAGTGGCCTTTATCCAGAATGATTGAGCGTGAGCGAGATCTCGTGCAGTGTACTGAGATGCTGGAGTTGAGTTGACTTTACGTTTGAGCACGTCGCGCACTCTAAAAAGCAATGCAGTGATAATTAACAATTTGCTGAGCGACGAGTACCTGTGTATTAGGTCCCAGTGATACGTGGGCTGTTGAGCCAATGCAATTAGCGTGACGCCAGGTCGCGCTTCTACATCATCGTGTGGAGGTGGTGCAGAAGGTTGAGGAGGCCACTGAGCTGATGAGTGCCGAATCCACTGAGGTCCCGTCCACCAGAGTGTGTGGGTTTTCAGTTGATCCGTGGTGATCCCCCTTGAGCCGCAATCCGCAGGATTTTCTATACCTGGAACATGTCGCCAAATGGTGTTGTTTGTGCACATTTCTTGTATCTGAGTGACTCTGTTTCTGACGTAGTCCTTCCAACGGTTCGCAGGTGAGTTGATCCACATGAGTGTTACTTGAGAATCCGTCCACAGATGAGTTGCCCCAATTTTGAATTGGAGCGATTCTTTCACTTGAGAAGTGAGTTTAGCAAGCAGTAATGCTGCTGTGAGTTCTAACCTGGGGATAGTTAGTTTTTTGAGTGGAGCTACCTTCGTTTTTGAGCAGATGAATGACGTCGTTGAGCCTGTGGATGGTGAGTTGACAACTAGATAAATAACAGCTGCCATAGCGTCTTGAGAGGCATCAGAGAAGCCGTGCAATTCGACAGTGGAGAAGCTCCAAGTGCCGAACCATCGTGGAATTGAGATGCTGACCAGCGAGGTGAGATCTTCTCTGATTCTGAGCCACTTTGAGCAGACTGAGTCTGGAAGTGGATCATCCCAGCCCAGTTTGAGCAGCCAAAGGTCTTGCAACAAGATCTTGGCGTTGATTACAACCGGTGACACAAATCCGAGCGGATCAAAAATCTGCGCCACTTCTGAGAGGATTGAGCGTTTTGTGATATGTCCAGATTGAGCCTTGAAGCTTAATTTGAAAGTGAAGACATCTTCTTGAGGATGCCAGAGTAATCCGAGTAACTTGATTTCGCAGTCGTCTAGTGAGAGTGATAGTGAGCTGGTATCAGTTGACACAGCTGTCAGTAGATCCTTGTGAGTTGCATGCCATTTTGATAGCGGGAAACCGCCCGCGTTGCAGAGCCCTTCCACTTGGTGAGCCACTTCGATGAGCTGATTTACAGTGTCCGCTCCACAAAGATGTCGTCAACGTATCTTCCCTGGTGGAGTGAGGGCACAGCGAGCGGAAACTTGTGACCTTCGTCCTCCACGAGCTGTAGAAGAGCTCTGGTGGCAAGGAAGGGAGCAGCCGTCGTCCCATAGGTGACGGTGGTGAGCTGCATCTTTACCTCCTCTTGGTGATCGTCCAGCCACAAGATGCGTTGAAGATTCCAATCATCTGGGTGAACGAGCACTTGCCTGTACATCTTTACGATGTCCGTAGCAAAGAGCTGTCGGAAGAGGCGAATCCATAAGAGCACGTGGACGATATTGAGCAGTAGATTGGCTCCAGTGTGCATGATGCTGTTAACTGATTTGCCCGATGATGTTGGACATGAGCCATTGAACACGACTCTGAGTTTGGTCGATGAGCTGTCAGGCTTGAGAACTCCATGATGAGGCAAGTAGAATGGTGAGTAGTCTAGTGAGCGCTCATTGGCTGGATCTACTTGCGACATGTGCCCCAAGGCCGTATACTCTGCCATGAATTGTCGGTAGAGCTGGCCAAACTCCGAATCTCGAGCTATTCGACGAGAGATTCGTTGCAAGCATCGTGAAGCTGTTGCTTGTGAGCTGCCGAGCACTGATGGAGATTCCTTGAGGGGAATCCTTACAATGTATCGTCCATCTGCATCTCTGGAGTGAGTTGTGCGAAAGTGAGCCTCACACTCTTCTTTCTTAGGGCTCAAAGTTGAGCTTGAGTCAGAGGGAAGCTCTTCTTGCACCCAGAATTTGCTGAGCAGGTCATAGATGTCCTCATCTCTTTGAATGACTCCATGGTGAGCAGATGCTGACTTCATGAGAGTTGCATTCGTTTGTCCCAAGATCAGCCAGCCGAATATGGATGACTGAGCGACCGGTGATCCTGGGTGAGCCTTGATGGGTCCAGGTGTGATGATGGGGCCGTAGTAATCGGCGCCAACTATGATGTCCACAGGACGCGGCTGATGATACTCGTCATCCGCAAGCGTGAGATTTCGTAAGTGCGGCCAATTTAGAATTGTTACCTTGCTGGACGGCACAATTGAGGTGACCGCTCGGAGAATATGAGCCTCAATTGTCACAATGTCCTGTGTGTGTCGTGAGCGGAGCGTGAGCTGGACCAATCCCAACGTTTGAGTTGACTTGCCTCCAATGCCATTAATTACCAATGAGGATGATTGACGTGGGAGGTTGAGCTGATGCACTAATTGTTCTGTGACGAAGCAGAGCTCCGATCCAGAATCGATGAGCAGGCATACTACTTGAGTGGTCAAATGAGTCTTGATATGAGCAAGAGCTGTTCCTAAGAGCGTTGCATCATTGTGAGAGTCGGCATGCGGTGAGCTGGACGATGAGCAGACGACTGCACCGACTCCTTAATGAGAGTCGTGAGTTGAACTTGATTGAGCGGTACTCGTCTGGGTACTGCCCGTGCTTGTTGACGGAGTGGTAGTTGAGCGTTGTTGAGTTGAGCGTTGCTGTGATCGCTCCTGCTGACGATGAAGCATCGTGTGATGGTGCTGGTCACAGACCTTGCACCTGTGAGCACTCTTGCAGGAGCGTGAGCTGTGACGGCCAAGGCAGTTGTAACACAACTTCTTGACCTCCACAATGTCCATTCGCATCTGGATGGGAAGTCCTCTAAAATGAGGACAAGCTACTATGAAGTGGCCTTCATTACAATAATCACAGGAGTGAGCTGTTGGTCCCTGTGTGAAGGCAGTTGTCCTGTTGGATTGAGTGGAAGGAGTAGTTGACGCTGGAGCTTGAGTCTGAGCGGACTGTGAGGCTTGGTGAGCTGACCTCTTGGGAATAACTCCCTTGTTGCTGGTGGGTTGAGTGGAGGCAGTCGGCTTGGGTGTAGTGACAGGCCGATCCACGCGCTCGAGCGCTCGAGCCTTGGCGTTGAGAAATTGCCCCAGTTGAGCAGACGTAGGGAAGTCTTGTGAGGACCCAAGTGACGTCTCCCAGGACTCCTTAGTAGAGCGGTCCAGGACCCTCGTTGCGAGATGCACCAAGAGCATGTCACCAAGATTATTGGTGGCATTGAGCGACTCCAAACCTCCCTTGACTTCGTTGAGCGTACCAGCAACATTGTTGAGCCCTTGAGCGGTCTTTGAGGTGAGCGGAACCAAATCGATGAGCTTGTCGAGATAAGACTGGACAATGAGCCGAGGATTGTCGTACCTGGTCTTCAAATCCTTCAATGCAGGCTCCAGTGAGCGGTCTGACAAATCATAAACTGTGACGATCCTCATAGGCTCGCCGGACAAACACGTGCGCAGATAATGCAGCTTCTGCACAGGCCTCAATCCAGGATTGGTGTAGATGAGGCTCTCGTACATGTCCCTGAAGTAAGGCCATTCCGCATACTTCCCGTCAAAGCGCGGCAGACTGATGTCCGGGAGCTTAGAGTCTTGAGCAGTGGCTGATTGAGCAGGAGCTTGCATGGGTGCTGTCGGCACCAAATCCCTTTTCTGAGCGAGAGTGAGCTTTAACTTAAAGCCTAGTCGCTGAGCCTTCAACAGCAGCTTCTCCTTGAAGTAAGGTAGATTCGTCACTTGAGAAGTCCACAGGAGATCCAGGGTGGCTCCCTCTGTTGTGAGCTCTCTCAATAAATCCTCTATTTGAGCCTGAAAGGCATCGACCAAGGACACTGACCAGGATGTCATGGTCTCGATGAGCGGCTCAATGTCCTCCAACAGGACCAACCTGGAGGCCTGTGCATCGCACATGACTGCGATGTCCGCAGGGCCAGGCGCCTTGGGCGCTCCCTGTGAGCGAGTGTGCGGAGACGTTGAGCGAGAGTTCGACTTGGAAGGAACCTTCTTCAGGTTTGATGCTCCATCGATCGGCGCGTCGTTGACGTTGAGCGTGGTCTTGGGAGTTGCGCCAGAGTCAGACGGCTTGTCATTCTCCTTTGGCAGGTCGTACTTCTCAAGACCGCCGTCGGCCATGACGATAGGCCGCGAGATGGTGAGCTGTCCGCGCTAGCGCGCACCCGCTGGGTGCAGCGAACAAGAGCGCTGAGCAGGGTCAAGAGCGCGCCGCCGGTGCAGCGAGCAAGAACGTCGCCGATGCAGCGAACAAGAGCGGTGATGGGAGCAGGCGTGGTGAGCTGGCGCTTGAGTGCGCGTCAGGTGCAGCGAGCAAGAGCGTCGCCGATGCAGCGAACAAGAGCGATGCCGTTGGCCTCTCGCGATTCCAAAATCAACCTGCGTAGCAAGGCATAATGAGTTGTGGCTCTGAGCACTCGCGAAGATTTACTCACATACCCAGTGCAAATTGCCGATCCGGCTCGAAGGACCAATGTTTGAGAAATCGCAATTTGTGATGAGCGGAAACTGGGAAAGGCAATTTCACTGGGCGGGTATAAGAATGGAAGAGACACAATTCAACTATATTTAGCACTTTATTTATATCATTGAAGTGCTTCCACATAAGTACACTTGCGCGCTTAGTTGAGTACCTGCGTTGAAGTTTCGAGAGATAACCTCAAAAACTGCCACGTGGCGAGGCAAGCCGGCACACGCTGGGCCGATGATGAGGCTTGCCGATGGAGATGCTGGACCTTGGCGGAGTGATCTGCTGCTTATTGTTGGTGATGATGAGTCGCCGCAACGAGCCGTCAGTGGTGAGCCGTCGGTGGAGATACTTTCTGGCGAGGAGCAGTGCTTCGGCGATGGTGCGTCGGCAAGCGTCCGGAGCAGTGCGCGAGAAGATGGCGTCGAGGGACTCCACGCTGCGCGAGTACGCGCGCGCGAGAGCCGAGCGGCCGCGAGGTGCTGCCGCGCGACGAGTGAGTCGGTACTAGAGCTGGCGCGCGGGACATTTGAATGCTCAATCGCGAACACACACAATTACTGGTTTTAATTGCGGTTCAGCAGATCCAGCTGCGTCAACATACTCATTAGTGGACACTGGAGAATGCGATTTTCACGAGGATGATCTACAGATATCGAACACAACGATAGAATTACTACAGTTAGCGGAATTTAAAAATAGTAGAGTTATTCAGTGCAAAATCGAAATTACTCGTACAGTTTATAATTGCGTAATGTATAGTCATCTAGGGCCTGTAGTAAATGGATTACAGGAATATTTATATGAAGTTAGTGCAGAAAGATATAAATTTATTCATGAAACGGGAATATTTAAATATGATAACTCACACACAATAGCCGACATTAGAGTAAATGAAACAAAAGCTATAGGAATTGATCTCGCGGAAAAAGTAACAGAAAGATCGTGTTCAGGAGGGACATATGCCGATAGCTCCGGAAGTTGGGATAAAGTTCTTGTTCAGGGCATTATAAAAATTACTCTTACCGAAGAATATGCCAAAGTTAATCTGAATAATAACAAAATACATTTAAGTTCAGGAACAGTTTGCAAATTCTCCGACGAACGTTACATAGATATACAAGCAGGTTATACATTTTGCACACATTTCTCAGATGAAAATTGCCTTAATAATAAATATGATACCTAATATAGTGGTACTGTAACAAAGACTTTATCTCGAAATAATGAAATTATCTATACTGTAAATACATACGATTTATCTTTCTCATTAACAGCGGTCGAAAAAATTAAATTCTGCGATCGAATCATCACGAAAACAGAACACCCAAAATTGTTTATTTATGAAAAGGTAGATAATGTTTTATTCTATAACGATATTAGACAAGAAAGTGATTCTGTCAATATAAATATTTTTTCTTACATTAATGCAAAATTCGTACATGTAGAAAGACATTTTGGAATGCAATTTAAAAGTATATATTTAAATATGTTGACAAAAATGTGCGAAGTAGAAAGGAGGGACATTCAAAATTCCTTATCATTAGCATCCAATTCCCCAGACGAGTTTGCCTACAATATAATGCAAAAACCAGGATACCTCACCAAACGTGCGGGAGAGGCTCTACATATAATAAAATGTACACCCACAAATGTGAAAATACATCACACCAAGGAATGTTACGAAGAGCTTTCAGTTGTAGCAGGTAACGCAACATGGTTCCTTACACCAAAAACACATATATTGGTGAGAACAGGAACACAGGTTAACTGCGACACCATAATTCTTCCTTACTATAAAATAGATGGAAATTGGATAAACCTGCTGCCGAAACCAAGAATAATAGAGACAAATATTACAATTTTTAAAACACGAATATCAAGAGACTGGGAACCAGAAAAGCTAAGCTGACTGGCCACCAGTGGAATTTACTGTCAGCAAGATTTAAAGAAATTCGAGGAAAGATTACTCTTCCCACTTGAGAAAAAAGCAATCATCAATACAATAACATATATAACACAGAGTTCAAGTTCTGTAAAGGATGATATTATGAAAAATCTTCTTACAGAAAACATACTGTCGCATATTGCCGAAAGCACCTGGAATAAAATTGTTAAAAAGTGCGAGGAATATGGCATGATAAGTTCTGGAATAATAATGACACTTCTAATATGCCAACTCACTAAAATGACGGTTGACTTAATAATTCGAGGATGTGCTCTACACACATTATACGGATGGTCAACGAAGTTACTCGGAGCCATCTTTAGTTCAGTGACACACCTGTTGGTAGCATTAAATAAAAATAATGTTGAACAAGATATAAGAAAACCAGCTAGAGAAGAAATTGAATTGCAAGAGGGAATGGTTCAAAGACCAATCCTATATAATCCTATTCTAAATAACTCAACAATTCAAAAAAGGGTAGAATTTGAACTTCAACCACCGCAAACACCAAAATTCCAAAAATTTAGACATTTACCCCAATTCCATTAACAGCTCCATCTACGGATGCACAAAAAGACGAAAATTCTATATTAGTATCTATATTTGAAATTTGATTTAAAATTTTATTTGATTTTAAAATTCTAAAATGTCAATCCTTTCATGAAATAAATATTATCTTAAGGGGGGAGGAAATATGTTGTAACTAAACTCCAACAAATGTGAATAATATTTGTTGAATAAAGGACACAACAATTGGATAGAATAAAAGAGTTTATTAAAAGACTTAAGCTAATATACAGTATGACTATACTCGGCGCGGGCCATTCTCGGTCTACCGACAAGTTTGCAGGAGCGTCGCGCTCGCCCGTCGGCTCTCACACGTTATGGGATGGGGAGACACACATGTGTATATACCTGTGTCTTGCACTGTACAATATAATATGTATATTCTCAACACGCCTCCTTACATTTATATTGTACTATTTCATCATTTTCATTTTACATTTAACAATTCTCTGAATTTAACAAACTTATCTTTACATAATGCTTTCGTGAATACATCGGCTTTATTATTTTCTGAGTCGATTTTTACAATTTCAATCTCTTTGTTTTTAACGCCCTCGTGTACATAATGGTAATGAATCTCAATGTGTTTTGAATTTTTCGTAAAATTTCCAAAGTTCGCTATATTTATCGCACCTGAATTATCTTCATAAATCTTTATTGGTTTTTCAATATCTAAGTCGAAACGTTTTTAATAATTCTTTTAGATATTTCAATTCGCTTACTATTTCAGATAACGCAACGTACTCTGCATATGTCGAAGCCTTCGTTATACATTTTTGTTTTCGCGATTTCCAATCAATTACATTCCCAAAAACTCGAATTACATAACCTGATGTGGACTTCCTATCAACATTGTCTCCAGCCCAATCTGCGTCTACATAGCCATCAATTATTTTACAATTTTTATTTCTCTTATATTGTAAACTTAATTTTTTCGTTAAATACAAATACTTCAAAATTCTTATGCATATTTCCAATGTGTCTCGGTGAACAATTTTGGAATCTACTTAAGTAATTTACGCCTTAAGACACCATTACACCAGATTAAACCATTACATTCAACTCGCGCGAGCCATGCGGATTCTTCCTATGACTAATGTCTGGTCGAGTGCCAGAACTAACATATAATAATGCGCCAATTAAATTCCTATATTTTATATTTGGTTGGAACTCTTTGGAATTTTCAATTTTTAAATTTGTCTCCATCGGAGTGCTATATAACTTACTATCTTTTATGTGAAATTTAGTTGCTAGTGACTCAATATATTTTTCTTGACTTAATTCCATCTTACCATTTATATAATCATGCTTTACGTTTATGCCTAGATACTCATTTATTTCACCTAAATCTTTCATTTTGAAACGATCAGATAACAATTTCTTTATTCTTTGTATTTTCTTTTCATCTTTTCCACAAATCATCAAATTGTCTACGTATATTAATAGGTAAACAAACTCTTTGCCTTTTCCATGTATATATTGGCATAATTCTACATTGCTCTTTCTAAAGCCAAGTTTCATAACATATTCATCAAAGCATTCATACCAGTCTCTAGGACTTTCTCGCAATCCATACAATGCTTTTGACAATTTATACACTCGTTCGGTTCCATCTTCATAACCTTTTGGTTGATTGACATATACCTCCGCAGTTACCTTTCCGTTTAAGAATGCTGTCTCTACATCCATTTGTTCTATTTTGAGCCCATTTTGGCAGCAATATGAAAATAAAATTTTTAACGTTTGATTTTTCGCAACTGGGGAATATATGTCATCAATTACATCTGTTTGTTGAAAACCTCTCACAACTAGCCTAGCTTTGTACCTATTATCTGATTTTCTTGTGTAAACCCATTTTACATCTATAACTTTTTTATTTTGTACTCTATCGACTAATTCCCAAGTTTTATTTTTATTTATGCATTCGATTTCTTTATTCATGGCTTCTTGCTAATTTTTACTCTCTTTACTATTCATCGCCTCCTCAAATGTACAAGGCGTATCTACTCTACAGTATCTTACATAAATATTATAGCTTTTCTTTTCTGGGTATCTTACAGGACTTTTCCTATCATGCGTAGATTTTCGCCGAACTTTCAGTGTTGCCTTTTCTGTATTTTTACATTTCTCCGAAGGTTGATGTAACGATAAATTATTCTTTTCTTTTACTTGACCTTGTTGCTCTTCGGATTCATTCGCGTTTTCAAAGACATTATCCGATAAATCATCGTTTGTAATTGCATCACTTTCTGCACTATCATCGTTATCAATATTATCTTTATAATCAATACAAATGCATTTAACATCTCTTTCTATAATATCCACATGCCTTGCAACAATTATTTTATTATTTATAAGTACTCTATAGCCTACATCACTATAACCTAACAATATTCCCATTTCAGCTTTTTGATCCCATTTAGACAATCTTTTTTGTTCCGGTTTTCTTACAAAAACTTTACTCCCGTACAAACGTAAATGTTCGACATTTGGTCTCTTTCTAAAAAATATTTCATAAGGTGTTTTTCTTTCAATCGTATTTGCTAACGTACGATTTTTCAAATACGTCGCGGCACATATTATTTCTGGCCAGTAGCATTTGTGTACTTTTGCCTCTGATAGTAAACATCGCGCTTTATCCATTATCGTTCTATTAAATCTTTCAGCTGTGCCGTTTAATTCGTGCACATACGTCGGACAATTATTAATAATAATACCCTTTTCTTTGGCAAATTTATAAAACCGATTATTTAAGTATTCTTTCCCGTTATCACATCTCAATATTTTTATTTTTTTTCCGGTTAAATTTTCAGTTTCATTTACAAATTGAAATAAACAATCAAAAACTTCCTCTTTAGTCTTTATGCAATAAACTTTAGCTATTTTACTATAATCATCAATAAAAGAAACGAAATATTTTTCTCCGTTAAACCCAGTAGTTTTAAAGGGACTACATACATCCGTATGTATAATTTCTAATATATCTTTTGCCTTTGTTCTACTATTAGTAAATGGCAAATTATGCATCTTATTTTCAATACAAGTTTTACATTTCATAAATTCAGATTCAAGTTCATTTGGAACGCCCGTTAATAACTGCTGTTTACATATCGTATCCAAATATCTAAAATTTACGCGACCTAACACTCTATGCCATCTTTCCTTTCGACTCATGTTATTATTCTGTTTGGTACTATTTACACAACTTATATTCCCTGCCAATTTACTTTTCATCTTATATGTATCATTAAATTTAAATGCTATTGCAGTTAATTTATTATCACTATCTATAATTTTTGCAACTTTTCCTTTCAAAATTACCGTATTCTTATTATTCGTTAATTTTCCAACACTTATTAAATTAGCATTCATTTCCTTAGCAAAATAAACATTATTAATATTAACTTTATTTTGCTTCCCGAAGGTGACAAAATAAAGAGATAGAGTTCCTATCTTTGTAGCTTTTATAGCTCTATTATCACCGAGATAAATATTTCCCGGTTCTTTTAAACTAATACATTTTTCAAAATACTTTTCGTTATTTATAATATGATCAGAACATCCGCTATCGAGTATCCACTCTATCTCGCTCATACCTGACCTGTTTGTTTCGTTGGTGTACGCAGCGTGTGTCGTCGCTATCCATGCGCTCGCACCTTCGCCGCTCTGTTCGGTCCTGCTGGTTCCTTGTTGTCCATGGAATTTTCCGCGTCCTCTGCCGTAATGGCCTCTTCCGGCTATGCCTCGGCTGCGACCACGTGTCGATCCTATCCATGAGCTGCCGTTGCTACCTGCTTGTCCTCCATCTTGGCAATCTCGTGCGAAATGACTAGGTTTTCCACACTTATAGCAGTTTCCCTTTCTTGCTTTCTTAAATACATTCGTACTTCTCTCGTTATGCTCTTTTCGATTCTTCATTTCAACTAGCTTAATTTTGTTTCTTATGTAATCAGCCGTTTGTTCTTCTTCTTTCAATGTATCAACCAAATCACCTATATAACTGTATGATTCTGGTAACGTGTTGAGCATATAATTCAATTTTTCTTTTTCGCTTATTTTAGCACCCGCGCCTTTTAATTCGTTTACTGCTTTTTCAAACTCACTGAAAAATGCCTCGGAATCACTATAGTTTCTCAATCTTAATTTCTCCAGTCTATTCCTGCAGACTATTTGTAACGCCGTTGATTCTTTTAAATACATACTGTCTAGCTTCTTCATAATTTTGTATGCTGTTTATTCTTCGCAAACAAATTCTAATTGTTTATCTGATATCGCACTATAAATTATATTTATTGCTCTCAAATCATTCTGTTTCCATTCTTCTACTTTGTCTGTTTCACTCTTTTCTCTTTCTATCACAATTTCACATTTTTTGAGCTTCATGTACATTTGGATCCTCCTTTTCCACATACTGTAGTTTCCGCCATCGAATACTGGTATTGAAACATCCTTTTTATCCATTTCGTCTTCTTGATTATTCTCGAACGTTCCTTCCTGTTCGGAATCTTCTTCTTCTTGCTTGACCTTCGGTGTTGTGGCTTCTTCCTTCGACTTGAGCGTTCCTTCGTGCTCGGAGTCTTTTTCTTCCCTTTTGTCAGGCGTCTTGGTATAAGCACTCTATCTTTTCCCAAAGGTTAAGATAGAGAGCTTAGAAAGAACCACTGACCTGCTACCATGTTGAATAAAGGATACAACAATTGGATAGAATAAAAGAGTTTATTAAAAGACTTAAGCTAAGATACAGTATGACTATACTCGGCGCGGGCCATTCTCGGTCTACCGACAAGTTTGCAGGAGCGTCGCGCTTGCCCGTCGGCTCTCACACGTTATGGGGTAGGGAGACACACATATGTACATACGTGTGTCTCGCGCTGTACAATATAATATGTATATTCTCAACATTTCAATAATTCAAAAACTCAACAATTCAAAAAAGGGTAGAATTTGAACTTCAACCACCGCAAACACCAAAATTCCAAAAATTTAGACTTTTACCCCCAATTCCATTAACAGCTCCATCTACGGATGCACAAAAAGACGAAAATTCTATATCAGTATCTATATTTGAAATTTGATTTAAAATTTTATTTGATTTTATAATTCTAAAATGTCAATCCTTTCATGAAATAAATATTATCTTAAGGGGGGAGGAAATATGTTGTAACTAAACTCCAACAAATGTGAATAATATTTATTTCATTTAGTAAAATAAGTTCAGATAGTAAAATAAGTTTCCGACCTTAAGGGTGCAAAGGAAATTGATCTATATCACTTAAACTAGAATCAAGAATTAATAAAAAGAAAACAAAAACTAATTTTTAACTTTAAACAATATTAATTTAAGGAAAGTATAATTAAATCATATCTTAATAAATTTATAAGAATAAAATAATAATAAATAAGAATAAGGACAAGTAGGAAAGGTAATTAAAAAAAAAAGGAACTGCACACAAATCAGTATCGTGGAAAGATTGCGAGCTCCGTACAACTCCAGCCGAGAATAGGAGCAGCTAATAATTATATACAGGCCTATATGAGCCTATAGCGTTTTACAGGGTAATATATTGATCGATTAATTTCAATTTCATTATCTACAATTTTTGATTCGCTAACCCAACGCGGTTTTATCAAAGTCTACAGAATAGATTAACTCAATTATTTGTACTTGCGATTTTGTATCAGTTCATTGTAAAAGATTATTATTTAAATTCATAATTAAATAAAAGTAAAGTTGTTGGAACAGCAGTGTATTTATTTCAAAGACCTTCACCAGGGAAAAAGGTAATATAACCATATCAAATAAATAACTAACTAAACATATAAGAATAAATTTCCTCGAATCTCAAGACTTAACAATTTATAAGAAAGTATTCAATTAATTCAAAAACAAAATTTAAATTCAATAAAATCTAATTAAGAATATGTCAACAGTGAAACAATTAAAATTGACCTTAAGGGAGACTTACACATAGTGATTTTTGAGCACAAAACTAACTAAAAAGAAGAAAAATGTAGTTTAAACAATATACAATGTATGTCCTATACACTGTTTCTGATATAATAGCCCAAGACATAATCTGTAGATAAATTTTATTCAGAGATATAGCATTTTAAATTTTTTGTTATTGGCGTTACTTAAAAAAAAACTATAGCATTAATTTTGATGGGAGATGGCCTAAATTACTTGAAATTCATCCAGTAATGGCCCGAAGAGATAATAATATGAGATTTTTAGGAGATAGTTTTCCAGATATTAATGAATTTTAAGAATTTTTTTATCTTTTTTTTGTGGTTTTTAGCATTTTAAAAATATTAGTTTCCAAAAATGTTATATTTTCAACTTTTCGGGCCATAACTACATAAATTTCAACTAAATTAGGCCCTCTTCCAATAAAATTAATGGAACTTTTTTTTTAAATAACGCTAAACTTTAAAAAATGACATTTTGAGAAAAAAGTTTGCAAAGAAAAGTATCATAAACTCCAAAATAATCAGCCATTAGGTATTCCATTTTCTTTCTTCTTGAAACTCAGTTACCTGTATACCTGAGATCCGTTTTTCCATACAAAATGGTTAAAACAGAAACTCTGGCAAAGATGCATGCAAGAGCATGCATACGTTCCATTAAGACTTAATGCTAAGCTATCCACTCTGTTAAGAGTCATTGCTAACAATCTGTCCTTCTTTTGCACTTTTATTCATCTACTGTTGGATCACTTTTTAACACATTGTACTGAGTTATATTATTGTTTATAATACTAAGATAAATGTAGAATATGCAGCAGGTTTTATAAAATGTGAAATTCCAATCGAAACTGGAGAAGCCATCCACAGTGAAAAGTACATAAATACACAGAAGCCGATAAACCCACTTTTTGATGATCACTAGATTACACATATTGTATATTAAATATATCTTGAATTTGAGCCTGTACACTTGTGTAAGCAGACTTGTCGCTTTTATGTGTATAGATACATCATGACACGTATAGTAATCAAAAAATCTTCTGAATTGAATTATTTTTTATAGTGAGCTAAACTCAATTATCTCACATTCATCTTTATTAGAAAAAAAGATGTATTTATTTTTATCCGATAAGAATTGTTACTGCTTCGTCTTCAAAATACGCACTCAACTCAATCTTGACAATTTACATATTTTACTGTATTAACTGTTGTACAGCATTCCCATTTTGATTTAAAAGTACTTTCCAAATTGAAATAAAACTGTCACTGTACACTTGTATTTTTATTACTCTTACACTTTTCCAATATATATCTTCACATATAATACATAAAATTTTAAGTCCAAAATTCACTTATGAATACCTACAAATAAACACCAAGAAAAAAATGTTTCTTTATCAGGAAGCTAAAACTCTACAGAACAAACTGTACAAATTACATGGTTATACATCTCTGCTTATTTTAACTTTTGAGCTATCAGCTGTGCAACTGTGTTAACAAGGGTACATTAGTTTTACATAAGTACAAATATATATACAAAAGGAAGTATTATTATTATAATAAATAGCTATCGAATTTCGGTGACGAAATGATCACTTCACTAGAACACAAGTACAAAATTGTCACAAGATGAGACCACTGGATTTCGAATTCCAGAATAAGATTTATTTTATTTTTATAGTAAATCCTGTAAGTAACTTTCATTATTTTTTTAGCCTTATACTAATATGTCATATATAATGCTTTTAATATTTTAAAACACATTCAAGTGAACGTTTTCCTATCAGAAACCTAGAAACAACAGTAAAAAAATTCCATTTTTTATTATCTTAAACATAGTAAGCTTTTTCATCTATATCTTTTTAATTTTTTAAACTTTTGATCCAAACTAGTTTTTCTAGGTTTAGAATAACATAAATAATTGAAAATACAATAACAAAACTTCGATTTTTTCAAAATGTTTAGGTGTAAGATCCTCTTAATACAATTAAAAATTCAGAAATCATATTATCTAAATATAAAAACCGAATTATTATTTCCAAATTTTTAGCTATGTTAAGCTTAATTGTAATGTTTTCACTGTCCAACTTGACATAACGTAGCATATATATTTAATGATTTCCATTATTTACACTATTTGAAAATACAATAATAATAAAATATCAAATCTAAATGTTTCAGTGTTACTATTATAGAAAGCGAAAATGTAGACGACTAATTTGAGCTCCGAAAAATTTAAATGAAATAAGAATTGAGGTAAAAACCAATTTTTAAGAAATAAGAATATATATTTAAAAGATGGGAGAGTGCAGAGAATGTTGTTAGCTATCCATTAATTACTTATTACTACGAAGATAAATTTTGCTGCGTAACAACAAAGAATTCAATGAACTGTTATACTTATATTTTGATGTATTAAACATGACATTTGTTGTTGGAGAATATGTTGAAATAATCATCATTAAAAATCATATATGATACAGCTATATCCATATTCCTTTTATATATAAATATAAATTGTGTTATCTGGTTTAGCTATCCATAATGTATGAAGAATCACTTTAAAAATTTGCTATGGAGCACTTAATCTATGAGTTTGGGTTATCTTACGTAATATAAGTAGGAATATGTTATTCTGGTTATGTTCAGAGCTAACAAAACTTGGTTATCTATATTCAGTAATGTGTAATGTGTAAGAGAAATTAAAAAGAAAATAAATTCACTTTTATTAAAAGTATGAACGGATGTAATTATAATTTCGTCTATCATAACTGACCTAGATTGAGATTCGAATACACTATGGTTTATTTAATATTTTAGAAAGAATTTACTGTCATGGCAATACATTTTAGTACACTTCTATAAACCACTAGCGAAGAAAAAAACCATTAATCATTAACGATATTGACTTATTAATATTAAACCATTCTATAAACCATTACACTTAGTTCTATGAACTACTGACGCGCTCCCGTATACATTCGGAACTCGCATCCCCCGCCTACTTAGGGTTAAGTATTATTTGAATAATTATTTTGCCATGTATACACGTCTAACGCACTCCCGTATACGCGTGGAACTCGCATCCCCCGCCTACTTGGGGTTAAGAATTATTAAAATAATTATTTTGCCATGTATACAAGTCTGACGCGCTCCCGTATACGCGTGAAACTCGCATCCCCCGCCTACTTGGGGTTAAGCATTATTTGAATAATTATTTTGCCATGTGTGCACGTCTGACGCTCTCTGGTATATGCGCAGAACTCGCATCCTCCGCCTACTTGGGGTTAAGAATTATAAAATAATTATTTTGCCATGTATGCACGTCTGACGCGCTTCCGTATACGCGCAGAACTCGCATCCCCCGCCTGCTTGGGGTTAAGAATTATTAAAATAATTATTTTGCCATGTATGCACGTCTGACACGCTCCCGAATACATGTAGAACTCGCATCCTACGTGTACTTGGGGTTAAGAATTATTTGAATAATTATTTTGCCATGTATACACGTCTGAAGTGTTCCCCTTTACACCTGGAACTCGCATCCTCCGCCTACTTGGGGTTAAGAATTATTAAAATCATTATTTTGCCATGTATAAACGTCTGACGCGCTCCCGTATACGCGTGGAACTCGCATCCCATGCCGACTTAGGGGTTAAGAATTATTAAAATCATTATTTTGCTATGTATACACGTCTGACGCGCTTCCGTATACGCGTGGAACTCGCATCCTCCGCCGACTTGGGGTTAAGAATTATTAAAATAATTATTTTGCCATGTATGCACGTCTGACGCGCTCCCGTATACGCGTGGAACTCGCATCCTCCGCCGACTTGGGGTTAAGAATTATTAAAATAATTATTTTGCCATGTATGCACGTCTGACGCGCTCCCGTATACGCGTGGAACTCGCATCCCCCGCATGCTTGGGGTAAAGAATTATTTGAATAATTATTTTGCCATGTATACACGTCTGACGCGCTCCCGTATACGCGTGGAACTCGCATCCCATGCCGACTTAGGGGTTAAGAATTATTAAAATAATTATTTTGCCATGTATGCACATCTACGCGCTCCCGTATATGCGTGAAACTCGCATCCTCCACGTAAATGGGGTTAGGAATTATTAAAATAATTATTTTGCCTTGTATGCACGTCTGACGCGCTCCCGTATACGCGTAGAACTCGTATCCAAATTGAGTAAAGCATAATGTGTAAGAGATATTAAAAAGTAAAATAAATTCACTGTTATTTAGAGTATGGACGGATGTAATTATAATTCCGAGTATTATAACTGACCTAGATTGAGGTTCGAATACGCTATGGTTTATTTGATATTTTAGACGGAATTTATTGTCATGGCAATACATTTTAGTACACTTAGTTCTATAAACCATTAACTTATATGAAAAGAATGTACTTATTGATAATTAGACAACCCTAGTGATTGGGGATATATTTTCTAATCAATATAAATTGTGTTATTTGATTTAGCTATTAATAATTTATGAAAAATCACTTTAATCATTTGCTATCTAGTGTTTAATCTATGAGTATTGGTTATCTTACAGTATTTAAGTAGGTATCTGGTATTTAGGTTATTTTTATAGCTAACAGAAATTGTTGATTTAAATTCAGTAAAGCGTAATGTATAAGAGAAATTAAAAAGTAAAAAAAAATCACGTTTATTTAGAGTACTGACGGATGTAATTATAATTCCGACTATCATAACTGACTTAGATTGAGGTTAGAATATACTACGGTTTATTTAATATTTTAGAAAGAATTTATTGGCATGACAATACATTTTAGTACACTGAGTTCTATAAACCATTAACTTATGTAAAAAAAAAAAATGTACTTATTCATCTTTAGAACAACACTAATGATTGAGGTTATGTTTTCTAATCAATATAAATTGTGTTATCTAAATTAGCTATCCATAATGTATGAAGAATCACTTTAAAAATTTGTTATGTAGCACTTAATCTATGAGTTTTGGTTATCTTACGTAATATAAGTCGGGATCTGGTATTAAGGTTATGTTCAGAGCTAACAAAACTCGGTTATATATATACATATATATATATATATATATATATATATATATATATATATATATATATATATATATATATATATATAATCATATGAACATCGACTTATGCTGACACCAATGTATAAGACCACGTGACCTGTCTGCATAAGTGTAGTACCGTTTATACAAGTGTCTGCACAAGTCTAGCGTGACTAAAGAAATAATCCCTCTACTTATGCTGACGTCTGCATAAGTCGGTCTCTGTCTGCATAAGTCTATTTAAATTTCGGAAAGTGTCTGCATAACTAGCGTTTCATATATTTATATATATATATATATATATATATATATATATATATATATATATATTTATGTTTTATGTTAGTTTCCAGGACATTCCAGATGTTTAACGTTGGTTTCGGGGACATTTGTTAGTTTTGGGGACAGTCCCTGAATCTACATATGTTTAACGTCAGTTTTGAGGACATCGGCCCCCATAAGAGACATTATTTCTTTAGTCACGTATACGTATACAGTAACATGGGGTCCTGGGAACTAACGTTATACAAGTTTATATATATATATATATACTAGGGGGTACCCCCCTACTCGCTCCGCTCGTCAACCCCCGACGATGATATAAGGACGTATATGGACACGTATGTAGATGACATACAAAAGTATTATATATATATATATATATATATATATATATATATATATATATATATATATATATATCCATATATGATCATATATAGTCATGTATGACTATAATTGTTTATACAAACATGTGTTTTTATATATATATATATGTGATCAAGTATGGTTATATATATACCCCCAGGGTGACGTGGAAAACTGTTCTTCTCTTCAACCACTCTTTATAGTCAAGTCAATTAAAAAAAATAATAATTTAAAAATAATTTAATATTTTTAGGGTAATATTTACAAGGATTGCATATAAATATATTAAACTGTTTCTTTTTAATTGTAACTCGTAATTTATATTTCCTTTTTTAAATTTTACCATTTATTCCTTATTACATATCCGAGATATCTACATTAGAGATCTACATTTGTCTTCGTAATTTATTTGTAATTTACATTTTCTCTGTTTCCTCTTTAATACTTCCTCTATAATATTTCCTCTTTAAATATTAATTACTTTCAGAAAAAGAGTGGTTATTTATGGCTATTGGCGAAGGATACCACTTAAAATAATAATCCAACGCGTCCATGAACTACTCCCAGGGTGACGTGGAAAACTGTTCTTCTCTTCAACCACTCTTTATAGTCAAGTCAATTAAAAAAAATAATAATTTAAAAATAATTTATATTTTTAGGGTAATATTTACAAGGATTGCATATAAATACAAAGGAACGATACATTATGATTTTAATATTCAACCAGTTTAGTGCTTATGTGTAGGGCTCTTAGCAAAGGATACCGCTTTAAATAAAAATCCAGCGCATCTGTTATCAGTACCTCTAAAATGACGTAGAAAACTATTCTTTTGCTTATGCTTATTCCCTTTATAATAAAATATTCCAATGAGAGAAAGCCTTTGACTATTAACACTCTTTTCAACAATCTGTAACAGTGAAAACTATTCTTTTGTTTATACCTATTCCCTTTATATTAAAATAATCGTTTAAGGAATAGCTTAAGGGAGTTCTCCCGATTTTGAATCAGAACAAAATTTGAAGAACTGGTTAGTACCTCTATCTCTTCGACTCTGTCTCAATGTCCTGTCTCTCCAACTCTGTCTTTACGTCTCTGTCTCTATGCATTTGTCTCTATGCGTCTGTCTCTACATCTCTGTCTCTTCGTCTCAACCTCCACGTATCCATCTCCACGTCTCTGTCTCTCCGACTTTGCCTCTATGTCTCTGTCTCTCCGACTCTGTCTTTACGTCTCTGTCTCTGTGCATTTGTCTCCTCGCGTCTATCTCTACGTCTGTCTTTTCGTCTTTGTCTCTATGTCTCTGTCTCCCCGACTCGGTCTCTATGACTTTGTTTCTGCTGGCCTGACTCTACGTCTCTGTCTCTACGTCTCTGTCTCTACATCCCTGTCTCTACGTCTCTGTCTCTACATCCCTGTCTCTACGTCTGTCTCTGCGTACCTATTCCCTTTATTAAAAGAAATATATCAAAATATAAATCTAACGCGTCTATGAATAGTACCTCCATGGTGACGTGGAAAACTATTCTCTTGCTTATGCTTATTCCCTTTATAATAAAATATGCTAATGTGAGGAATCTTTTAACTATTAACACTCTTTTTTTTTCTTTTAATAAAGGGAACAATTTATAAAAGTGAAAACTATTCTTTTATTTATACCTGTTCCCTTTATTAAAAGAAAATCAAGGGAACGATGTTGAGAATTAAGGGGGTGAATTGAGGGGGGTATGGGGGGGGCATTGGGGGGCGGCGGGGGGCGAGGGGGGAATTGAGGAGCCTTTGAAGAGTCTAAAACTCATATATAGAGACGTATTTTAACGGTGTTTTGAGGGGGTAGTGAGGGTGATGAGGGGGGGGGGCTGATCGGTCAATTTTCTGAAACAACTATATAATTTAGGAATATATATATATATATATATATATATATATATATATATATATATATATATATATATATATATATATATTCAGTAATGCGTAATGTATGAGAGAAATTAAAAAGAAAATAAATTTACTTTTATTAAGAGTATGGTCGGATATAATTATAATTCATATTAGCATAACTTACCTAGATTGAGGATAGAATATCCTATGATTCATTTAATATTTTGCGAATCATTTATTGGCATGCCAATACATGTTAGTACACTTAGCTCTAGAAACCATTATCTTATATGAAAAAATGTCTTTATTAATGATTAGACCAACACTAATGATTGAGGTTATATTTTCTAGTCTATTTAAATTGTGGTATCTGATTTAGCTGTCCATAATCTACGAAAAATGACTTTAAAAATTTGCTATATAGCGTCAAATCGAATACTGCAATCAACTACACCAGTTTTTTGAGAATATCGACGCTTTGGAACTCTGTTTTAGAGGTTTTAATGTTATAACATCACTTTTCCTATAGTTTTCCTATATTTCGCTATCCTTAATCTTTAATTTCCAGCAAGAATCATTAGGCTAGCATGTTCCTATCACAAGTTCTACGATTTTGAAAAAGAAAAAGTCGATTTAGCCTACTGTGCGGCGTTACACCATCACTGTGTGTACGCGTGGGAGCTCCCGCTCGCGCGGCGGCCGAGTGTAAAATGTCTTTTTCGTCTTGGTGCGCTTCCCTCCTCCACGCGGCACTCGAGAGCGGCTGATACTACTGCAGGGTATTGAACGACTTTTTCGTCTTTAGCCCTGTTAAGCCGCGGATTGAGGGCACGCTCTCCTTCGCGCGCGGCTAGAAGCGCTTGCGGCCACTGATTGGCGGGGAGCAGCTCCACAGGAGGGCATATAACTAGCGCGTTTCTCTCCGTTCGGTATCAGTCCGAGCAATGGACCTGATAGAACCAGACTTAGTCCGCGCAATGGACGAACCAACAGATTTCATCCAAGGTCTTCTCGGTGACAACGACGACGACGACGCTGTTCGTCTTGCCATCATGGAAGGACTAGAGGCTCTCGATGGCTGCGAGGAATTTGGCAAATCGAAGGACTCCCTGATTTACATCAGATGGAGGATTTCAATGTCTGGTTGATGGGGCTCGACGCATCGAGAGCATCGTCCCCAGTTCTACCACCGCCACACAGTGGGCGGAAATGAACATTTCTGGACAAAATAAAATATCTTCTCGAATCGACCGATTGGGATGGGGTTACGCTTAAATTGAAAATTATAGTAAGTACTTTAAGGGAAAATTATTAATAAAATGTTTAAAAAAATTTGAAGGTCAGTTCAAGATCAATATATAATAAATTAGTTTTTTTCAATAACCAGAAGGAGCTAGGCTGTTTAGGTGTATAGATTTTTCGAGTATTTTTGTATCGCTAATTACAAATCTGTAAAAAATATTTCAAATTTTTTTTGTTTGAAGACCAATTCTGAATATTTTTCTACAAAAATGATCTCGGATTCAAATTTTGCAAGATGAAAGTGGTTATTGAAAAAAACTAAATTATTATAATTGATCTTGAACTGACCTTGAAAATTTTTTAAACATTTTATTAATAATTTTCCCTTAAAGTACTTACTATAATCTTCAATTTAAGCGTAACCCCATCCTAATCGGTCGATTCGAGAAGAAGATATTTTATTTTGTCCAGAGATGTTCATTTCCGCCCACTGTGCGCCACCTATTTCACCACCGCCCGTCATGTATCACGCGGTGCCCGCCAACTATGTTCGGTGGAAAGGACGAGCATCGGCGATGGAGGTAGCGGCGGATGATTCATCAGTGATGGAAATCGTCGCCGAAGAGGAGGAGAACTCCACACTAGAGCTCATTATCATCACTGATGATGAGCTCAATGGCAAGGTTAAATGTGAAGTTTCTCATCCTTTGAAACGTAGACGATCGCCATCGCCATCACCACCTCCACCAGCACCAAAACGACGACGAGCTTCCATTTAATCGGTCCTTGTCAGGATCACACACACACACACACACACACACACACACACACACACACACACACACACACACACACACACACACACACACACAGACACACACACACACACACACACACACACACACACACACACACACACACACACACACACACACACACACACGCACGCACGCACGCACGCACGCACGCACGCACGCACGCACGCACGCACGCACGCACGCACGCACACGCACGCACGCACGCACGCACAACCCTTTTCAGGGCTCTATATATATTTTGATAATGGAACAATTTATTTATTATTTGTATATATACTGTAATCAGCTCTTCTCAGAGCTAATATATTTATTATTATTGGAAATATTGATATTGTAAAATCCTATAGAAGTATACATAGATGCTTGCATATAGGATGATATATATATATATAAATTTATATCTAAAACTTAAAATTAAACAGACTAAAGAAACTTGCATAAACTTAAACTAAAATTAAATAGATCTCCTTAAATTTCAAAATAATAATCAATAAATTATCTACAAATTGAAATAAAAAGTATAAGATTCAAGAAATTTTCTTTTAACATTTCGCTTAATATTTTGCTTTCTAGTTATTACTTTTAGATCATTTGGCAGATTGATAAAATATTTGTAGCTACAAACAACTTTTTTAATCATACACAGCCTTGTTCATTTAGATAGTTGAATTCTTTATATATCTAGTGTTTCGCTCAGTTTTTGTATGTTTTCTCGGAAAGCCTTAATGATAGGATAAACACATATAAGTGTAAATACTTATTTTACATTTAAAGGATAATTTTCACCTCAAAAAGTTTTTAAGTCAGCATTCGTATTTTTATACAATCGGTGTTTCCGGAGCCTAAATACACACACCCGCTGTTTTATTTAAAGAGCGCTTTACATTTGGAATTATTTTTTAATTGTAAACGATCGCAGACTGAATTTTCTTTTAAAATAACTTTGAAAGTTGAATTTAAAAAATTTGTATAGCGTTGTTTTCTTGCGATGAGGAATGTGAGAATTATTTTCGCATTCTTTACCTCCACCATTGCAGCGGCGGCGCCTCAGTCCGCGCTTTGGTTATAAAAGCAAGTGTGTTTGACTCTCCTATCTCATTCATTTCCAAATATAGAGAGCGAAAACTCATCTATGTTGAGTAGTAATCTCAACGAGATGCAGTGGGCCGACGACGACTTCAGCTGGACGTCCGATTTGATGATGGATAGCGACAATGTACTGTCAGCGGTGGTATCTCCACCACTGGCTACGTCGTCGCCAATTCAGTCTCCGCCAGCATCATCATCATGGTTTACATCACAGCGGATGCCGCACTCGTCGGAGTTGTTTGCGTAACAATCGTCGCACTGTCCGCTGCTCGATTTGCCGCCGTCTTCGCTTTCGCCGGTGCCTTCGTGCTTTTCTCCGGGGTTTCTGGAGAAGCACGAAGTTATCGACTCCTCGGGCACGATGTCTCCGCGGAAAAACTTCTCCACGATGCCGGAGAAACGGACTCGTGACGACGACGGCTGTACACCAGCTCTAAAGGCTCGACACCGTCGTGACGACGACGATGATGCTGCACCAGCTCCAAAGGCTCAGCGCCGTTTAAATTTCACTATTTAAACACTTCTTTCAGGACTAAACCAATCGGCCCTTTTCTGGGCCACAAATATTTCATAACATTGGAACAAATATTCATATTATTTATATGGATATGAGTATATTCAAAATAGTCGAACTCAAATTTAAAAAAATGATTATTTATTTGAGTTTAAATAATTGACAATAATACAATTTAAATGTACGTAAAATGAAAGGATTCATTGATATTTTTGCTATGCTGCTGCTCGAGCATCCATCTTTTCATAACCAGCACGTTTCGAAGTGCGCATACTGGAAAGTTACAGGCAGTATGATTGCTACATGAGACTGATTCTGTAGGTATACTTCTCAATGAAGGACATCCCATCTCCTCGATATTAGTAACTAATCTGTAAATTAATATTATGAGAAAACTTTATTTATGAAAATAATTTTATAACAAAAAATAGCTTACTGATCGGGGAACAATCTCTTCAGCCATTTACTTTTCTCCAGTCCCTTCACATAAATCTCTGCTCCGAAGAGTACACCTCTTAGAGTGTTTTTTAATTCGTCGTATGGGATGTTGCCGGCTCTCCACATTATTCCATGGAAATTTTGTTCAAGCCAGCGATTTTTAGACTCGTTTTTGTCCAACAACTTATCCCATGCATAAGGCGGTTTAAACAGGAAAACCGATGGTGTAGGATCTTCCTCGAGAGGGATGATGACTACTTCCATGAATACGAATTCATTAAAGGTAATCTTGAAACCTTGGACATCGCAATATACTTCATGTTGCTGCTGCGGTGATTGTTGTCGAACGAGAGCAAAGGAGCGAATAAGATTTTCAACGTGTCGCTGCTTATTTTGTAGTCACCTCCTCCAATTGTTTAACCAATCACGGCATTTTCCCGCTACCACGACGCCTACAACCAATCAGAAACGATCTCTTCTCGCGGATTTTTAGATAAAAGGAGCCGCGCGTACGGCGAAGAGTCTGTCGACTGCCTTGCGCGGTCCGTAGCTCAAGATGACTTAGTATTTCAAAAATACCGCTCTCGTGCTATGTATATCGTATCGGCTTGCTTTAAGTGGTGCGGCTGACCAAGATGATGTGAGTAATTGGATTGCACTTGACCGTGGCGCTCTAGTGGAAGCTGAGAAATTGGCTCAGCTGAGGTCTGAGTTAACAGACTTAACAGTGGCCGATAGGCAAAAGTTGCAAGCTGCTATAGCGCTTATAAAGAGTGTTCTACGCTTGTTGAGCGAACATCGTGTGGTTGCTGGACTACAAGATAGTGAAAATGGCCCCTCGGTGAGCTGGGATGATGTTGAATCAGCTTTCGAGAATAGAATAAAGACGGGTGTCATTACAAACCGAAGACATCTTGATTTATTGCCATTTATGAGAGACGCTAAAAGGAATTCATCGAAAAAGTGCGTGAAACTCTTAGAGAACCATTGAAAGTGAACACACTGCTAGCGACCGACTATGTGATAGTTAAAGATGGTGAAAAGACGATTGAAATAAAATATTTCAACACAAAAACAGCTCCGATATATTCGACTACAGACTTAAATGAGTGGTTTGTTATAAATGTGCAAAATTCAATCGACACGGAAATGGAAGAATTCCAAGAGCGCGAGTCAGGCTGGTCGCTTAAATCAATTTTACATTTAGTTGTGAATATTTACACGTTTAATCCGATGGGAGGAAGCTCGTACATTGATTCACCGCCATTCGTCAAGAACAAGAAGGCCTGTATAAACGTAGAAAATGAGGGTGATGAATGTTTTAAGTGGGCAATTCTATCGGCACTACACTATACTAGGATAAATTCTAATTGAGTGGCGATATATATACCTCATCAGAACGATCGCAACTTTAAGGGAATCGATTTTTCAGTTGATGCCAGAAAAGTGACTAAGTTTGAAAAACAAAATGACATTTCTGTTAATGTGTATTATTTAAAAAAAAAGGGAAAATTGTTTGACATCTTACCGCGGCACTTGTCAGCTGACAAAAAGAAACATGTTAATTTACTTCTCATCGAAAATAACTATGTTGACGAGGATGAAGATGGCTCGTCTCTCGATGATGATGATGTTAACATCGAATTTAAATTCCACTATGTGTGGATAAAAAATTTATCAAGACTGTGTAGTAAACAGCTATCTTCTCATGGACATAAAATTTTCATCTGTGATCGATGTCTGCACTATTTCGTAACCGAAGAAAAACAAATGAAGAATGTGACTGACTGTGAAAAAATTAATCAGTTCAAAATTACTCTTCCATCAGTGAAAAACGATACTCTGTAGTTTATAAACTTTGGTTTTAAGAATCGTGTGCCTTTCGTAATATACGCGGACTTTGAATGTATATTGAAGCCTATGATTGACGATGAACGAGCTTACCAGCATCACGTGCCATTTAGTGTTGGTTTATTTATTAAATGTAGTTATGATGATAGTCTCTCTGAATATAAAAGTTATAGACAAGAGGACGAACAAGCCGAATCTCCAGCGAAATGGTTTGTACAGTCTTCACTCACTGGCTGTGAAATTGAATGACTCGTACAAAAATCCAAAGCCAATGAATAATCTAACATCGCTCGAAAAAATTATGTTTGACAGAGCACCTATATGCCACATTTGCGAGAAGCCATTTACTAAGGATGATAAGAGAGTACGCGACCACTGCCATTTCACGGGAAAGTGAGTATTTATTTTTTATATTTTTCATAGCCTCTCTCTCTCCCTCTCATAACTAAAAAATTATAATTTTTACAGATATCGTGGACCAGCACATAGTAAATGTAATCTTGGCTTCCAGGACTCGAGAACGATCCCCATAGTTTTTCATAACTTGAGTGGATACGATTCTCATCTTTTTGTAAGAGAAATAGCCACATGCTTCCCAGTATGAGTTTCGCTACTTCCACAAACAAAAGAGAAATACATATCATTTACAAAGTTTGTAGAAGGTATAGACATAAACCTGCGATTCATCGACTCTGTCAAATTTATGGCCTTGTCTCTGAATAAATTATCATCGTATTTGGTGAAGCTCGATACTTTAGAGTGCATGTTTAAGCAAGATGGCCTATTCGATGAACAGATTGCACTTTTAAAAAGGAAAGGAGTATTCCCTTACGACTATGTCTCATCATTTGAAAAGCTGAAGGAGCCGAATCTTCCTTCAAAGGATGCTTTCTTCAGCAGTTTATACAACACTCACATCAGCGATGAGGATTATGGGCATGCTCGAAACGTTTGGCAGAGTTTTAACGTTCAAGACCTTGGGCAATATTCTGACTTATATCTCAAGACAGACGTTATACTACTGGCTGAAGTTTTTGAAAATTTCAGAAACAATTGTCTTGAGGCTTATGAGTTGGATCCTGCTCATTATTACACGACGCCCGGATTGACTTGGGATGCTATGCTTAAATATACTCAGTTATTTTTTTTCGATGATATTTATTTATTTTTTAATTATGGAAATTCACGTTTATAACATTTATATAATTTATAACATTCACGATTAATCTTTTTACAGATAATACTCGAACTTCTCACCGACGTTGATATGTTGCTGTTTATCGAGAGAGGCATACGGGGAGGGATTATCCAATGTTGCAATCGTTATGCAAAAGCGAACAACACATACATGAAGGATGTTTACAATACTAACGAAGACGAAAAATATTTGATGTACTTCGAAGTCAAAAACTTGTATGGATGGGCAATGACTGAACCCTTACCCTACAGCGGCTTCAAGTGGGTGGACAACGTAGAAAATCTTAACTTCATGGACGTCCCCGACGATTGCGATTTCGGATACTTCCTGGAATTAGGCTTGAAGTATCCCGAGTCACTACATGATGTTCACAAGGATCTACCGTTCTGTTCTGAGCACATGGCAACATCAGGTTCCAAGCAAAAGAAATTGATACTACGCTTTGCGACAAACATCGTTACGTGCTACACTATCGAGCACTGAAACAAGCGTTGAAACATGGCTTAGTTTTAGTCAAAGTACATCGAGCCATTCGATTCAATCAAGAGTCCTTGGCTCAAAAAGTACATTGACTTAAACAGTGCAAAACGGAAGGAAGCCAAGAATCAGTTTGAAATAATGCTTTTTAAACTTTTCAACAACGCTGTTTATGGAAAAACAATGGAGAACGAGAGAAAACGTGTTGACGAAAAGCTAGTTAGCAAATGGAAAGGACGCTACGGAGCAGAAGCCCTTGTCGCCAAACCGAATTTTCACAGCAGTGATATTTTTGATGAGGAAATTTGCATAAGCAAGCCAATTTACATCGGCTTGAGCGTATTGGATTTGTCGAAAACAGTCGTGTACAGATTCCATTACGACTATATGCGAGATCGCGTAGGTGACAGCGGAAAATTGTTGTACACTGACACGGATAGTCTGATATACGAGGTGACAGGTGTCGATATGTACAATGTGATGCAACAGGATATTCAAAAATTCGATACATCAGCCTATCCGGAGATCAACTCGTTCAACATGCCACGAGTCAATAAAAAGAAGGTTGGCTTGATGAAAGATGAATGTAACGGTCAGATCATGTTGGAATTCGTCGGCCTGCGAAGCAAGATGTATAGCGTCAAAGTGCAGAATCAAAAACCTATAAAAAAGGGAAAAGGAGTCAAGAGTTCTGTGGTTAAAGCAACCATCACCTTTGACGACTACATCAAATGTCTTCGTGAGAACGTCATCGTCACTCGAGAGCAGCGAAATATTCGATCACGACATCACCATCTCAACACCGAGAAAGAAAAAAGATCGCCTTGAGTGCTCACGACGACAAACGCTATCTACAGCCTAGCACTACTGATACGCTGCCCTGGGGGCACTACCGCATAGTGGAGGAAGAGGCGTCCAATGGGGAAGCACCTCGAGTGGAGGGGATCGAGCCGCCGAATACCGCAGAGGTAGCGTCCAATGAGGAAGCATCTCGAGAGGAGGGGATCGAGCGGCCGAATACCACAATAGGAGGAAGCCCGCTATATAACGAGGCGGTGCGAGAGCAGGAGCTCATTCGCACAGTCGAACTACCTAGGAGCAATCAGCAGCAAGCTCTTGAACATCTAGATATCTCGCTCCCCGTAGCTCAGCAGCAGACTTCCGAGCATCAAGACGTCTCGCTCCTCGCAGCTCAGCAGCCGCTCCTTCTTGCTCAGCAGCCACTGCTCGCCGCTCGACACTCGCTGCTCAAGAGATCTTGTGAGACGATACTTGACGAATCACTCAACAAAAAACCAAGAGAAATCTAAGGTTAGTATCGTACATTGAGAATTTTTCATTATTTAATAAACAAAAAAAAATTAATCAACACAATTGTATATGTTAGAGATGGATCTTTTAAAGTTGAACGCCATCGCTTGTGAAGGATTTCTCCCTACGAAAAAACTCTCTGATCTACCACTAGATGTCAAATTGATGGTTACAAAACTAAGAATCGTGACGACAAAATATGGAACGAAGGCGTAGCTGAGCTGGACAGCGATTTTGAGGTGTTTTTGCCCAAGAGAGTATCAATCACCTTAATAAACGACGAGAAGCTCTTCAATGAGTTAGCAGATGCACCAAACAAGTACGAACTCTTTTTGACTTGTTTCAACGCGACTAATATTAAATTTAGTAGAAAATAAGTGTTGTGAATATTTAGTTAATATTTAGTTAAAATTAGTTCTTGTAAATAAGTTAAAAATGAGTTAAAGAATAAAAAACATTGTTCATGATTTAACTTTAAAACTAAAAATGTTGCAAAACTAGTCTCGATGCGTTTAATATTGAATAAGTGATGTAAATGTATAGTTAAGCATTGTGAATAATCGTTAAAAATTAGTTCTTGTAAAAACGTATGTTAAAAAACAAGTTAAACACATATGTTAAAATAAGTTGAAGAATAAAACATTGTTCTTGATTTAAAAAAAATTGTTTTTATTAAACATTTCATTTGCATGATTACATATCTTTTTTATCAATCCAACTATTATGTGAATTATCAAAGCCAATCCATTTTACGAAAATTTTACTTCCTTTTTTTTATTACTTTTTCTACAAGATAAATATCTGGATACTTGGCTTTGAGTAGTTCTTGTTCGTAGAAGCCGCCAGAGACGGGATGATCTTGATAGTCCTTCAGATGGTAAGTTGTTGGATTTGTAGCTGCTATACGTACAATTGTATATATCTCTGTAGACCAATTGGGAGTATATCCTTTATTAAATACTGCTTTAGCCTTGCTCACTCGAACTTTATCACCAATTTAAATTTTGGCTTAATCTTCTTAGTTATTTTACGCGCTGTTACTGGCTGTTACATCTTTGGGTTTCACACCGATAGTACGATATTTACAATTATTGTACGTGGTAAGTAAATCAAGTAAAATATCTAGCCACTTGTAGTTGCCTCTCAAACTGAATTTTTTCTACATAGCACTTTTTAGCTTGCGATTAAAGCGTTCACATATCGATGCTTTTAGATTACTAAAGGTTGAGTACAACTTTATTTTGTATGTGTTCATAAGTTTTTGAAAATTTGCGTTATAGAATTCTTTGCCTCTGTCGGTATGGAGATTTTTCGGTATTCTGCCTTTAACCACACTATTAAAAATTTCTGTATTAAATTTAATGCACATGTATATGAAGCAACATTCATATACATGTTGAAAATGATAATCATGTAACATGCCGAAATTTCATTTTAAGTCAATGAAATTTCAAATGTATTTATATTAAATTTAATGTTTTGAGGCACTGAAAAATTAACGAAATTTATCTTAAATTTACCCAACATTCGTGTAATTTTAATAAACACGTGAGTAGGTAAGCTGGACGGGTTCTGGGACAGTGTCCCAGAACCCGTCCAACGTTCTAGGACACTGTCCCAGAACCTGTCCAACGTTCTAGGACACTGTCCCAGAACCCGCCCAATGTTCTAGGACACTGTCCCAGAACCTGTCCAACATTCTAGGACACTGTGCCAGAACCCGTCCAACGTTCTAGGACACTGTCCTAGAACCCGTCCAACATTCTAGGACACTGTCCCAGAATCCGTCCAACGTTCTAGGACACTGTCCTAGAACCCGTCCAACGTTCTAGGACACTGTCCTAGGGCCAACCCACCATTTTTGGTCATGATTTTCGCCGAGCGAAAATTGACCGTAACGTGCGCGACAACTTAACAGTCGTGCGCATCGACAATTTTAAATTGAACGCTCAAAGCGAGAGCGCGAGCACCGAGAGAGAGTGCGCATGCATACCGCGAGAGTGCATGCGTCCGATCACAATTTATTTTAATCTTTTATACTTATCGCGTTCGGGTAAAGAATTGGTATTCGTGGAATACTTTTCAGAATATTGTTTCCATTTTGAATCCTCCTTTTTCTCCTATTTAGAATCAAGAAGAGGAGTATAAGCGCTTGAACTTGTGTTTTGACCCATCTTGTTCGACGTCAGGGACACGAATGAAGCATTTACTCCCAATCCATAGACGTCTCGCACGTTTCGTAGAATTTTTTCAGCAGTTTAACGTTATGAAGAGCACAGCTGATTTTGTAGGCGCCCTCGTGGTTTGGGCAAACTGTCACAAGCTTGATCTTGTCCAAGGGTGGAAAACCCATCTCCGTTACATCGTGGACATTGAATTTGAAACGTTCGAGCCATTTTTTCTTGATGGAGCCCATAACGAGTATCTGACTAGCATCACGCTGACATTCTCGAAGAACACTTCCGATGTCGGTGTAGCGACGGTCACCTGACTTCCAAGAAATACCATGATAGAACTTCTTCAGCCAAATATTTTCTCCCTGATACTTATCGGTGAGCTGTTTCCAAGGAAATGGTTCCTTGAATAAAAAGATTAGAGGTTGGGCATCTTCGCTCAACGGAACTATTGCCAGTTCTTTCAAAACGAAATCATTATCAGGCTGTTTGAATCCCTGCATATTGACGATGTATTTCATTTTCACACAAGCTTCTTCACGTCACCACTGATGGGACTATACTGAACGATACGGTCGTGCAGAATGAGACAATACGCGGATGTTTCAGCTGGAAAATTATCTCTCGATTCAAATTCTAAACGCACGTCCACGGGAGCGTTTTTCAAAGATTCGTTTTGTTTGGAACAATCGATCACTATCAAAGGTAAGTATTTTATAAAATCTACTTTGTTCAAAAGAGGTACAGGATTTTTTTCATAATAAGCACTCTGAAAATTTGCATACATATCATACAGTATAGCGTACTGGTTACGATGTATATTTAAATTTAAATTTCCATACGGATAACATTGCGAATTTTTTAAAAAGAGTTTAACATTACTTACGTGGCCATGATCGAACTGACTCGCGTTTACCTGCCTCCGAGATTTTCTATTCGTTTAAAAAGTGAGATTAATGAAGCGTGATTTTTCCAACTGATTGGGTGTTTTAACAGTCAAAACGTGTTTCGGAGAAGATGGAAGGAGGGGATGTTCGTAGAATTCCCAACTGCGGTAGCTCATAACCACAGGTCTGTTTTTCTCGATGTAATTGAATAGAGGAATCTTTCGCTTATCGGAGAGAAATATGTATGGCATCAACCACTCTATCTTCGTGAGCTCAATTTTAAATTCTTCATAAATATTGTCTGGTCCTGCTGTTTGTATGATGGCATTGATATCATTTCTCGATCTCGTGAGTATGAGTTCCTGTTTAACATTTACTAAAATTTTTCTATAATCTTCGGCAAATCCAAGAATCATGCAGAGAGGTATAGACAGGTCGAAGTAACTATCATCGTTGGTAAGTTTTTGCGTTTCTTCTACATCGAGCCAGCCAGCGTTCTCGATGACCAATTTTTGACTAGGATTGAGAGAAACCCAACCTTTCATGAGAGTAGTTAACCCTACATTTTTACATTTATCAATTTCAATGACATTTATCTCGTATCTGATTTCTTCATACATATGACATATGGCGTTGTTGACTAACATAGAACGTTCGAGTGGAGTGCCATTCGGCTTAAGTAATTTACCACATACATGTATTGAACTTCGTGATGGTAGAAGACATAAATCGTGATGTTGAATGGCAATGCGAATTTTATCGCTGTTTCCAAACGATGACGTGGTGTAGGGCTGATGTACATGAAGTTTGTAGTGAGTTACTGACTCATCGAATGTTACAGGTGACTGAATGTTTAGAATTTCTTCCATCTTTTTGTAGGCAACAGAAAAAAATACAGGTTATTTTCCACCAGCGACGATTCTTAGACCGAGACTTCTCAGGAACTGAATGTTTTGTCGTGTTAGCGCTCTGCTTGCTCGCGGACGACTGATGGTCTGTCGACATGTTGACTTCTTTATATAGCCCCTACCGACCTTGCTATGCTAAACGATCCCCATCACACTTGCTTGATGTGAAGTCTGATTGTGATTACTTCTCCTCGAAAATGAACTAATCGTCCGTCTTGATCGACTATGCGTATTTGTAAGTGATCTATGCTTTTAACTGTAACTGGAAGGTAAATGACCTGTGAGGGTACTTCAATGATCTTATATCCTGGTGGTACTGCTGGAAAGAATTCGTGTATCGTATGAACCTTAGAGCCGTTTATATATGCGCCTGAAGTTATATTACACTCGACTCGCAACGCGTTGATCTTGAGGATAGTTACAGGCAAATCTGAATTATGTATTAAATTAGCTTCTAGAATGCGTTTGGGGAAGCCAAGTAGTTGACCAATAGAATCTTGATGACGAAAATCAATAGGCTGACTACACTTAATAACACTGCGAAGTGTATTATTGTTTGGCTTCAGACTGAATGAAATACCTTTGGGTGTTAAAGTTTCACGGAGAAAATTTGCTATATCCTCTATCTGGTAACTACCAGTTCGTTAAAATAATTCTTCTTTACCCACGTTAAACTTATTATTGCCTATATCGATATTTGGTATGCAATTGAAGGTTAAAAGTTCAACTAAACCGAGAACGAAATTTTTGTTTGCTGAAAGTTCAATAGGTGGAAAATACTGTACTTCGAGAACTGATGAATTACCGGAGAGACTTAACGTCAATGTATTCTCCATGACTATTCAATGTAGAATGATTAAACTATCACTGTACTCACCTTTATATAGTCCGACCTAACTTGTTACACAAGAACTTGAGGCAGAGGTGAATGTATTTCACACAGTTTAATGTATTGTAATCTTGATATCTCTCGTGATTATATTTAACCTCATTCACACGTAGATACAGCATTAAATCAATAGGTGGTTGAAGGTCTCCAAAACTATCAAAGTAAAGTACATTGTCGCCATGTTTTCGATATGCTACCCAATGCGTTTCAGGCCCATCTTTATCATCTAAATTTACAATGGCCGATTCCCGATTATAAGTCCCGCTTGCAGTAAGGCATTTCGCATAAAGACTCCACGAAAATATGGGATTTTTAGAATTGTAGCATACTTAATTAGATCGAGATCTGTGATAGCTCTTTGTGGTAATCTCAGTTCGGGGTTCTTTTTTTTTTCTTCAACCTGAATTTTTTTTTATTAGCGCCTATACGAAGACCTGCACCTCTTTTATACGGTTTCAGAAAGAGACCCTTTCCCAATGCTATTTCTTCCATTTTCATGTTATGCCTCTGTTTCTCTTCTAATTGGTTTTTAGCTGTACTCGCATCATTAACCGATTTTGCTATGCCAGCAGCACCACCAGCCATAGCCCCAACAGCACTCAGACCAGCAAATATTGGTACGAGAAACGGTAGGAAACCACCTACTTTTGAGGATACCGGTAAGACTCGTGGAATGATAATTTTACGGTTTCCACCTGCTTTTTTGAGAGCAGAACGAGCACCTTTCAAAGCAGAGAGAATTACCTTACGAGCAGAGTTACTTATAACCATTGATTTTGAAGCAGCTTTTATTATCTTGTTCAGTATCGTTGGCTGCTTTTTCTCCACGCCCATTCCGAGTTTTGATTTGGCTTTCATAATATTTGTAATTGCGTAAGCAGCTACTTTCTCACCAATACTTGAATCTTTAGCCTTAACTCTCTGTCACGCCTTATCTGCTAAAACTCTATCCGCGTTGTTTCTAGACTCAATGTTTTCTCTGTTCTGAGAATAAGTTATGTCGTGCTCTTGACAAGCTCTATCAAGTAGATTGATACCTTTATCACCTCGAGCTAAACGTTTTGCTAACTTAGTACCTGGTCCGCAGTACTGATATCCTGGTAAATGAAGTTCTATTGGAAGACTGTTGAGAATTTTATTGATTAAACCGCGACCTCGACGTCGTCTGTATACGATCATCACATCACGAAGGTTCGACGAAGACTGAACCTCGCGAGTATAAAAGCGCTCTATTTATAGTTGAACGATCAGTTGCGATCGAGACCTGGTACTGTACACATGAATTTCAAGGAACACTCTGTTCAATTCCCGGTATTTAATTTCGATAATATCGTGGAGCAAGAAAAAAAGACAAAGCGGCATGGAGACTTACTTCCAAACAGCATTATAACTGTATTTTGTGGATCGTCAAATTGTGGAAAAACTAATAGTTTGCTTGCACTCATTACACATCCCAATGGGCTTCGATTTGAGAATGTTTATACATATTCAAAGTCTTTGAATCAATCGAAGTATAAATTTCTTCAGAAACTTATAGAACCATTAGAGGGCGTGCAATATTTCCCCTACAGCGAACACGATGAAGTCATAGCTCCTGAAAATGCGCTTCCGAACTCTATCATTATACTTCGCGACATAGCTTGTGAAAAACAGAACCCTGTCAAAGCATTTTTCTGTATTGGTAGACATAAAAATGTAGACTGTTTTTATCTTTGTCAGTCATATGCTCACATTCCAAAGCATCTCGTCAGGGATAATGTAAATCTTTTGGTAATTTTTAGACAAGATGACGTAAATTTAAAACACTTGTATGAAGATCATGTTAATTCCGATAAGACTTATACACTTTAAAGATTTGTGTGTTAAATTTTGGAGAGATGAGAAATATGGTTTTCTAATGATTGACAAGGATAGTCCAATCAATGGAGGGAGATATCGTAAGGGCTTTGACTGTTTTGCTATAAATATGGGAGGCACTTAGTCTCTCATTCACAGTCTACAACTGAACGGTGAAGCGTCAACATGGCACAATTCAGTCGAAGAAAGGATATACTTCATGAGCTTGTAAAAGCTCGCAATGCAGTTAAACGTAAATATAATTTGTTGAAGTATGGAAAAGATACTTTTGAGAAAACAATGGAAGATACTTTCAAACCAATCGTTGAGCCGCTTGAGAAGCTCGGAGCCAAACAGTCGAAAGAAGCATTGAGTAGAGCTATTCAACATGATGAAAAGTATAATAAATCTATTAAACGCGATGAAGAGCATGATGATGATATGCAAGAGCAGGATGATACATTGCAAGTAGCCGACACGTCTTTTGAATCAGCTATGAGCAATGATGGTTATGATGATGAAAGCAATAATAAATATTTGCAAATGCTCAGTCAAGATCAAAACATAGACAAAATTTATGGGGTACGCAAAGAGAATGGGCGATTCATGATTGGTAATTCCCCTGTAGACTTGGAGGGTAGTGATATCGAGGTAAATGGGGTGAAGTATGCGAAAACTCATGAATTACTCGAATTACTCATTACGGAACAGCCCAGTGAAAGCCAGATCACTAATAGTGATATGCACAATTACCGGAAAAGACTTGAAGCATCATCAGCACACAAGAGACGCTATGACAGTAATGAAAAAATTCGTTTCCACAACAGCAACAAATTCAAATACATCATTGCTCCCATGTTTGAAAATTCGAAACAAGATGCTGGTGTATTACCACGATATAAGTTGGCAAGAATCAATACGAGTATGGATTATGTGTATTGGGACGATCCCAACGATCTGGTGGAACGTTTGAGGTTACTCATAGCTGAACAATCAGCTGACAATTCCAGCCACGTTAATGAGATTCACTTGATAATTGAGGAATTGCGGGAGGGAGGGCATATATATTAGATGAACCTTCTCTCTCTTTTCAGTATCAAGATGAGTGTCGCCGTGTCCGGACGAAATGTAAAAGAAAGAGAAGGTATTAGAGGTCCTCCAGGTGTGGCATATAAAATCACATCCGATGGACAGTTCGATCTTGAAAAGAAGAGATTATGCAATGTAGGAGCACCCAATAATCTACACGATGCAGTTAATGTGCAATCATTACAGCGTATAGTGGATGGAGAAGTTACGAAAGTTGTAAATGTTATAAACGGATTGAGAAATGATTTCAATAATTTAGATGAAATAGTGGAAGCTTATCGAGATGAATTAAATATAAAAATTGCTAATTTTGAGAGGGAAATGGAGAGTATACAAGTGATGGTACTTCAGTTGTCATATAACAGTATTACGCTGGATACGAAAGAGTCGACATCGAAGCATTGATCATGGTAAGAAAGTAGTAGTAGAAGAGTTGCATAAACCTGCTCGAAGAAACTACCAACGTCGGAAGTTTGATGTAAGAGGCCTGGATGAAACTTGGCAAGCTGATTTGGTTGAAAAGCAACCTTATGCTCGAGAGAACATAGGTTATAGGTATTTTCTCACCATCATTGATGTGTTTTCAAAGTATGCGTGGGCTGTATCCGTTAAAAGTAAATCAGGAATAGATGTTACAACAGCTATGAAGAATGTGCTTGTTCAAGGACGAGTACCGAAGAATCTACAGACAGATCGAGGCAAGGAATTTTACAATTCAAACTTTAAAAAGCTGATGGAGCAATATAAGATTAATCTTTACTCAACATACAGCAATCTCAAGGCATCTATCTGCGAGAGATTGAATAGTTTGCAATTTAGTTTGCGTGGAAATTTTTAATGGCTTGTTATTTTATCTGATTTGATTTCTACCTACAATAGCACAAAGCATAGAACTATATGTATGAAGCCGAAAGATGTTACGACAGTGAACGAAGCGCAGGTTCTAACTCGATATTCAAACCAGTCTAAAGCTGTAAAGAAACCAAAATTCAAAGTTAATGATAGAGTACGAGTAAGCAAAGTAAAGCAAGTATTCGAGAAAGGATACACACCTCATTGGTCAAATGAGATATTTACAATATATAAAGTATCGAAAACAAATCCTATTACTTACCGTTTGAAACATTATCAAGATCAACCCGTTTCCGGTGGATTTATGAACAAGAACTTTTAAAAATAAAATATCCGGACATATATATATCTTGTGGAAAAAGTTATTAAGAAACGCGCTAATCAAGTTTTCGTAAAGTGGCTCGGTTTTGATAGTTCTCACAACAGTTGGATTAATAAACAAGATATGTAATTTCTTAATAATAATTAAATAAAGAGAAAGTGGTGGGAGCACCAATTCACGCTCCCTATCTGTGAGGGACAACCATCAAATTTTTCGCCTCCACAAACTTTCTCTTTATTTTTATTTTTGTATTAACTTATAAATCTTTACGAAACAGAGCAGCCCACTGAAAGTCAAATCACTAATAATGATATGGAGAATTATCGAAAAATACTTGAAGCGTCGTCCGCGCATAAGAAATGCTATGACAGCAATGAAAAAATTCGTCCTCACAACAGCAACAAATTCAAATACGTCATTGCTCCCATGTTTGAATATTCGAAACAAGGTGCTGGTGTACTATCGCAATACAAGTTGGCAGGAATGAATACGACTATGGACTATGTATATTGGGACGATCCCAACGAGATGGTGGAACGTTTGAGATTACTCATAGCTGAACAATCTGCTGGAAATCCCAGCCATGTAAACGAGATTCACTCGATAATTGAGGAGCTGCGTGAGGGATGGTATATATATTAGTCAAACTGTCTCTCTCTACTCAGTATCACAATGAGTATCGATGTGTTAGGACGTAAACTGGAGCAACGCTCTGGAGGAGGAGGAAGTCGTGGCCCACCTGGTGTAGGTTACAAACTCTCCGCCGATGGCCAATATGACGCTGATAATAAACGACTATGCAACGTGGCTTTGCCTAAACAATTGAATGATGCAGTCAATTTGGACACTTTACAAATGGAATTACGTAGTGTATACGAAGTGACTGCCCGTTTACGTACTGATCTCGATAGCTTAATCGGTGACAATCGCAAAGACGATATCGATAAGAAGCCGCAAAAACTTTTTGCAGACGTTCGAGCTATAAAAGAGGCCATATACGAGCCGTGGAGCAGTGAATGAAACGACATTCAAGCTATGGAGCAACAAATGAAAGTAGTAGTGGATGAGTTGCACAAGCCCGCCCGATGCAACTATCTACGTCGAAAATATGATATTCGTAGTGTGGATAAGACGTGACAAGCTGATCTCGTCGAAATGCAATCATATGCGTGAGAAAATAAAGGTTACAGGTACATGCTGACAGTCATCGATATGTTTTCCAAATACGCATGGGCAATTCCTGTGAAAAAGAAAACAGATGAAGATGTAACAGCAGCTATGAAGTCTGTGTTGCGCGAGAGTGGTCGAGTACCGAAGACTCTCCATACTGACAAAGGAAAAGAACTCTACAACAAGAATTTTCAAACACTTATGACAATGTATAAGATAAATCTGTACTCCACGTACAGCAATCTCAAAGCTTCGATATGCGAACGCTTCAATAGAACGTTGAAAACTGAGATGTGGAAGAAATTTAGTCTACGTGGAAGCTACAAGTGGTTGGATATCTTGCCCGATTTAGTGACAGCTTACAATAAGAAAAAACATAGAACAACCGGAATGAAGCCCGAAGATGTGATAAAGAGCTGTGAAAATAGTGTAAGATAGAAATTTGCAAGTGAAACGCGTATAAAGAAGTCTAAATTCCAAATCGGTGACAAAGTACGTGTGAGCAAAATCAAACAAGTTTTTAAAAAAGGATATACTCCAAACTGGTCAACTGAGATATTTAGCATAATAAAAGTAGCTTCTACAAATCCTGTTACTTATCATTCGAAAGATTATCGTGAACAGCCTATAAGTGGAGGTTTCTACAAAAGGAACTACAAATGGTCAAGTATCCCGATGTGTACCTAGTGGAAAAAACGCGGTAATAAAGTTTACGTTAAATGGCTGGGATTTGATAATTCCCACAACAGCTGAATTAATAAATGAACCCTGTGAAAATTTTTAAAAATTTATTTTGGAAGTGTTCAGAACCCCAACTATAGCTTTCACCTGTGAGGTTGAACCATTAGCAGCTACCCCTCTATAAACTTCCTTTATTTATTTTTCCCAAAAAGGTGTTACTCTTTGATATAAAAGTTCAAAAAGGTGTTACTCTTTGATGCAAAAGTTCAAAAAGGTGCTACTCTTTGATCTAAAAGTTCAAAAAGGTGCTACTCTTTGATCTAAAAGTTCAAAAAGGTGCTACTCTATGTCATAAAAGGTGTTACTCTTTGATATAAAAGTTCAAAAAGGTGTTACTCTTTGATATAAAAGTTCAAAAAGGTGCTACTCTTTGATATAAAAGTTCAAAAAGGTGTTACTCTATGATATAAAAGGTGCTACTCTTTGATCTAAAAGTTCAAAAAGGTGCTACTCTATGACATAAAAGGTGTTACTCTTTGATATAAAAGTTCAAAAAGGTATTACTCTATGACATAAAAGGTGTTACTCTTTGATATAAAAGTTCAAAAAGGTGCTACTCTTTGATATAAAAGTTCAAAAAGGTGCTACTCTACAACAGAAAAGGTGTTACTCTTGGATATAAAAGTCCAAAAAGATGCTACTCGTTGATATAAAAGTTCAAAAAGGTGTTACTCTATGATATAAAAGGTGTTACTGTTTGTTATAAAAGTTCAAAAAGGTGCTACTCTATGACATAAAAGGTGTAACTCTTTGATATAAAAGTTCAAAAATGTTTTACTCTATGACTTAAAATGTTTTACTCTATGACATAAAAGGTGCTACTCTTTGATATACATGTGTTACTCTATGGCATAAAAGTATAAAAAGGATGTTGGCTGTATATTTATTCAGTCGATGCGTAACTATTGAAGCATAAACATGTCACACGCACAGGATGTTATTAGAAATTTTCAGGATTCCATAGTGCAAGAATCACAGTCTTTATTAGGGTTGACAAAAAGTGCTGAATTTTTTGATACAGCTGATGATATGGAAACTTCTGAAATCGAACCATCTAATATGAGATATAGCCGTAACAATATTGGTAGCTCCAATAATCGTAAAATTAGAAAAATTGTCAAAAAATATGTAACGAAATTGAACGAAAATTCTAGGAGATGTCTCGATAATACTTATGGCGTTTACAAACGTGGAAATTTACTTATGATCGGAAATTCTCCAATAAAGTTTGAAGGTGACTTTGTCCAGGTAAAGGAGTGGAACTATCGTTTGTTTGTAGGATTACTGCAATTATTATTCAAAAAACTTCCGAATGAAAGTCTTATCATTTCGGATGATTTGGGTAATTATCGTATGATTCCTGAAGTTTCGAGCGCTCACAAAAGCACTATTGCGTGAATGAGTGGATTCGAAAACTAAAGAGTAAGAAATTTTATAATTTTATTGCTCCGATGTTCGAAAAGTCGTTTGTAAAATGTCACTCATCATTATCTCGAGAAGAGGAAGATAATGTTAACGAAGTTGAAAATGCAAGAAAGAAACAAAGGGTTTAGGAAACTAATGAAGCGGCAGCAAAAAAGATATTTGAACCAATATTCACTCCCCCAAAGAAGCTTGTAATTGTTGACCCTAGAATTAACTCACCTCTTCAAACATCCACCTACTCATTCTAGTGAACCTAATCATTCTAGTGAAGATGCATCAGATATCTCAACCAATGAATATTGACCTAGAAGAATTCATAATAAAAAGAATTATAACTGTATTAATCGGAGATATCAACGTGAAAGTAAAAGGAGACATTGGACAAATGACGCAGAAAAGGAAGAAGTTGCAAATGATACTACTGCATACGAACTGGGCGTCTGGGATGATCCTAACAAATTAGTTGATCGCTTACGAGTACTCATTGCTAAACAAAACGTAGGAATAATAGCTAACTATGATGAAATCCATTTTATTCTCAGCGAACTTCGCAATGCCGGAATCATAAAATAATGTTTGAAATGTTATATTGTATTAAATTATCTAGCAATGGTAATATTCGCTAAGTTTAAGCTATAATGATGTTTTTTTCTTTTTTTTCAATAAAATATTTTAGTAAATTCTATGTTTATAAAAATTATTAACAAATATTTTCATAAAAAAATAAGAAAGACAGAGAAAGTTTATAGAGAGGAAAAATGTTCGGTTGTTCCTCATAGGTAGGGAGCGTAGGTTGGAGCTCTCACCATTTTCTCTTTCATTCGTATAATTTCCTAATCATTCATTTACATACATATTCATTCATTCATTCACTCTCATTTACATACATATTCAGTATTCATTCACTCTCATTTACATACATATTCATTCACACACTCTCATTTGCACACATTCTCATTTACATACATAATCATTCACACACGCTCATTCGCATACGCACTTCAATCACACACTCGCATACTCTCATTTATATATGCATTCACATACGCACTCACATATTCTGATTTATATATACATTCAATCATTTACATTCAATCATACTCTTACATACTCTCATTTGTATATATACATTCAATCATTTATATACACTTTCATTTACATACATAATCATTTACACGCTCTCATTTACATATACTTTCACATACACACTTCAATCATTCATCTTAAAGTTAAAATAAGAAAAAACATGATTTTTTTTTCAAATAATTTGATGAGACAGTGACTGACTACGAACTTCATGCACATCAGCCCTACACCACGTCATCGTTTGGAAACAGCGATGAAATTCGCATCGCCATTCAACATCAGGATTTATGTCTTCTACCATCACGAAGTTCAATACACGTATGTGGTAAATTAGTTAAGCCGAATGGCACTCCACTTGAACGTTCTATGTTAGTCAACAACGCCATCTGTCATGTGTTTGAAGAAATCAGATACGAGATAAATGCCATTGAAATTGATAAATGTAAAAATGTAGGGTTAACTACTCTCATGAAAGGTTGGGTTTCCCTCAATCCTAATAAAAAATTGGTCATCGAAAACGCTGGCTGGCTCGATGTAGAAGAAACGCAAATACTTACCAACGATGATCGTTACTTCAACCTGTCTATATCTCTCTGCATAATTCTTGGATTTGCCGAAGATTATAGAAAAATTTTAATAGATGTTAAACATGAACTCATACTCACGAGATCGAGAAATGATATCAATGCCATCATACAGACAGCAGGACCAGACAATACTTATGAAGAATTTAAAATTGAGCTCACGAAGGTAGAGTGGTTGATGCCATACATATTTCTCTCCGATAAGCGAAAGATTCCTCTATTCAATTACATCGAGAAAAACCGACCTGTGGTTATGAGCTACCGCAGTTGGGAATTCTACGAATATCCCCTCCTTCCATCTTCTCCGAAATACGTTTGGACTGTTAAAACATCCAATCAGTTGGAAAAACCACGCTTCATAGTTCTCGCTTTTCAAACGAATAGAAAATCTCGGAGGTGATGATAGACGGCGTTGTTGACTAACATAGAACGTTCAAGTGGAGCGCCATTCGGCTTAACTAATTTACCACATACATGTATTGAACTTCGTGATGGTAGAAGACATAAATCCTGATGTTGAATGGCGATGCGAATTTCATCGCTGTTTCCAAACGATGACGTGGTGTAGGGCTGATGTGCATGAAGTTCGTAGTCAGTCACTGTCTCATCAAATTATTTGAAAAAAAAATCATGTTTTTTCTTATTTTAACTTTAAGATGAATGATTGAAGTGTGTATGTGAAAGTATATGTAAATGAGAGCGTGTAAATGATTATGTATGTAAATGAAAGTGTATATAAATGATTGAATGTATATATACAAATGAGAGTATGTAAGAGTGTGGTTGAATGTAAATGATTGAATGTATATATAAATCAGAATATGTGAGTACGTATGTGAATGCATATATAAATGAGAGTATGCGAGTGTGTGATTGAAGTGTGTATGCGAATGAGCGTGTGTGAATGATTATGTATGTAAATGAGAATGTGTGCACATGAGAGTGTGTGAATGAATATGTATGTAAATGAGAGTGAATGAATGACTGAATATGTATGTAAATGAGAGTGAATGAATGAATGAATATGTATGTAAATGAATGATTAGGAAATTATACGAATGAAAGAGAAAATGGTGAGAGCCCCAACCTACGCTCCCTACCTATGAGGAACAACCGAACATTTTTCCTCTCCATAAACTTTCTCTGTCTTTCTTATTTTTTTATGAAAATATTTGTTAATAATTTTTATAAACATAGAATTTACTAAAATATTTTATTGAAAAAAAAAAAAAACATCATTATTGCTTAAACTTAGCGAATATTACCATTGCTAGATAATTTAATACAGTATAACATTTCAAACATTAATTTATGATTCCGGCATTGCGAAGTTCGCTGAGAATAAAATGGATTTCATCATAGTTAGCTATTATTCCTACGTTTTGTTTAGCAATGAGTATTCGTAAGCGATCAACTAATTTGTTAGGATCATCCCAGACGCCCAGTTCGTATGCAGTTGTATCATTTGCAACTTCTTCTTCTTCTTCTGCGTCATTTGGCCAATGTCTCCTTTTACTTTCACGTTGATATCTCCGATTAATACAGTTATAATTCATTTTATTATGAATTCTTCTAGGTCAATATTCATTGGTTGAGATATCTGATGCATCTTCACTAGAATGATTAGGTTCACTAGAATGAGTAGGTGACTTTTTGAAGAGGTGAGTTAATTCTAGGGTCAACAATTACAAGCTTCTTTGGGGAAGTGAATATTGGTTCAAATATCTTTTTTGCTGCCACTTCATTAGTTTCCTAAACCCTTTGTTTCTTTCTTGCATTTTCAACTTCGTTAACATTATCTTCCTCTTCTCGAGATAATGATGAGTGACTTTTTACAAACGGCTTTTCGAACATCGGAGCAATAAAATTATAAAATTTCTTACTCTTTAGTTTTCGAATCGACTCATTCACGCAATAGTGCTTTTTGTGAGCGCTCGAAACTTCAGGAATCATACGATATTTATCCAAATCATCCGAATTGATAAGACTTTCATTCGGAAGTTTTTTGAATAATAATTGCAGTAATCCTACAGACAAACGATAGTTCCACTCCTTTACCTCGACAAAGTCACCTTCAAACTTTATTGGAGAATTTCCGATCATAAGTAAATTTCCACGTTTGTAAACGCCATAAATATTATCGAGACATCTCCTAGAATTTCCGTTCAATTTCGTTACATATTTTTTGACAATTTTTCTAATTTTACGATTATTGGAGCTACCAATATTGTTACGGCCATATCTCATATTAGATGGTTCGATTTCAGAAGTTTCCATATCATTAGCTGTATCAAAAAATTCAGCACTTTTTGTCAACCCTAATAAAGACTGTGATTTTTGCACTATGGAATCCTGAAAATTTCTAATAACATCCTGTGCGTGTGACATGTTTATGCTTCAATAGTTACGCATCGACTGAATAAATATACAGCCAACATCCTTTTTATACTTTTATGCCATAGAGTAACACATGTATATCAAAGAGTAGCACCTTTTATGTCATAGAGTAAAACATTTTATGTCATAGAGTAACACATTTTTGAACTTTTATATTAAAGAGTAACACCTTTTATGTCATAGAGTAGCACCTTTTTGAACTTTTATATCAAACAGTAACACCTTTTATATCATAGAGTAACACCTTTTTGAACTTTTATATCAACGAGTAGCATCTTTTTGGACTTTTATATCCAAGAGTAACACCTTTTCTGTTGTAGAGTAGCACCTTTTTGAACTTTTATATCAAAGAGTAGCACCTTTTTGAACTTTTATATCAAAGAGTAACACCTTTTTGAACTTTTATATCAAAGAGTAACACCTTTTTGGAAAAAATAAATAAAGGAAGTTTATAGAGGGGTAGCTGCTAATGGTTGTACCTCACAGGTGAAAGCTATAGTTGGGGTTCTGAACACTTCCAAAATAAATTTTTAAAAATTTTCACAGGGTTCATTTATTAATTCAGCTGTTGTGGGAATTATCAAATCCCAGCCATTTAACGTAAACTTTATTACCGCGTTTTTTCCACTAGGTACACATCGGGATACTTGACCATTTGTAGTTCCTTTTGTAGAAACCTCCACTTATAGGCTGTTCACGATAATCTTTCGAATGATAAGTAACAGGATTTGTAGAAGCTACTTTTATTATGCTAAATATCTCAGTTGACCAGTTTTGAGTATATCCTTTTTTAAAAACTTGTTTGATTTTGCTCACACGTACTTTGTCACCGATTTGGAATTTGGACTTCCTTATACGCGTTTCACTTGCAAATTTCTCTCTTACACTATTTTCACAGCTCTTTGTCACATCTTCGGGCTTCATTCCGGTTGTTCTATGTTTTTTCTTATGGTAAGCTGTCACTAAATCGGGCAAGATATCCAACCACTTGTAGCTTTCACGTAGACTAAATTTCTTCCACATCTCAGTTTTCAAAGTTCTATTGAAGCGTTCGCATATCGAAGCTTTGAGATTGCTGTACGTGGAGTACAGATTTATCTTATACATTGTCATGAGTGTTTGAAAATTCTTGTTATAGAATTCTTTTCCTTTGTCAGTATGGAGATTCTTCGGTAATCGACCACTCTCGCGCAACACAGACTTCATAGCTGCTGTTACATCTTCACCTGTGGTCACAGGAATTGACCATGCGTATTTGGAAAACATATCGATGACTGTCAGCATGTACCTGTAACCTTTATTTTCTCACGCATATGATTGCATTTCGACGAGATCAGCTTGTCACGTCTCATCCACACTACGAATATCATATTTTCGACGTAGATAGTTGCGTCGGGCGGGCTTGTGCAACTCATCCACTACTACTTTCATTTGTTGCTCCATAGCTTGAATGTCGTTTCATTCACTACTCCACGGCTCGTATATGGCCTCTTTTATAGCTCGAACGTCTGCAAAAAGTTTTTGCAGCTTCTTATCGATATCGTCTTTGCGATTGTCACCGATTAAGCTATCGAGATCAGTACGTAAACGGGCAGTCACTTCGTACACACTACGTAATTCCATTTCTAAAGTGTCTAAATTGACTGCATCATTTAATTGTTTAGGCAAAGCCATAGTCGTTTATTATCAGCGTCATATTGGCCATCGGCGGTGAGTTTGTAACCTACACCAGGTGGGCCACGACTTCCTCCTCGTCCAGAGCGTTGCTCCAGTTTTCGTCCTAACACATCGATACTCATTGTGATACTGAGTAGAGAGAGACAGTTTGACTAATATATATACCCTCCTTACGCAGCTTCTCAATTATCGAGTGAATCTCGTTTACATGGCTGGGATTTCCAGCAGATTGTTCAGCAATGAGTAATCTCAAACGTTCCACCAGCTCATTGGGATCGTCCCAATATACATAGCCCATAGTCGTATTCATTCCTGCCAACTTGTATTGCGGTAGTACACCAGCACCTTGTTTCGAATATTCAAACATGGGAGCAATGATGTGTTTGAATTTGTTGCTGTTGTGAGGACGAATTTTTTCATTGCTGTCATAGCATTTCTTATGCGCGGACGACGCTTCAAGTATTTTTCGATAATTCTCCATATCATTATTAGTGATTTGACTTTCAGTGGGCTGCTCTGTTTCGTAAATATGTATAAGTTAATAAAAAAATAAAAATAAAGAGAAAGTTTGTGGAGGCGGAAAATTTAATGGTTGTTCCTCGCAGGTAGGGAGCGTGGATTGGTGCTCCCACCACTTTCTCTTTATTTAATTATTATTAAGAAATTACATATCTTGTTTATTAATCCAACTGTTGTGAGAACTATCAAAACCGAGCCACTTTACGAAAACTTGATTAGCGCGTTTCTTAATAACTTTTTCCACAAGATATATATAGGTCCGGATATTTTATTTTTAAAAGTTCTTGTTCATAAAAACCACCGGAAACGGGTTGATCTTGATAATGTTTCAAACGGTAAGTAATAGGATTTGTTTTCGATACTTTATATATTGTAAATATCTCAGTTGACCAATTAGGTGTGTATCCTTTCTCGAATACTTGCTTTACTTTGCTTACTCGTACTCTATCATTAACTTTGAATTTTGGTTTCTTTACAGCTTTAAACTGGTTTGAATATCGAGTTAGAACCTGCGCTTCGTTCACTGTCGTAACATCTTTCGGCTTCATACATATAGTTCTATGCTTTGTGCTATTGTAGGTAGAAATCAAATCAGATAAAATAACAAGCCATTTAAAATTTCCACGCAAACTAAATTGCAAACTATTCAATCTTTCGCAGATAGATGCCTTGAGATTGCTGTATGTTGAGTAAAGATTAATCTTATATTGCTCCATCAGCTTTTTAAAGTTTGAATTGTAAAATTCCTTGCCTCGATCTGTCTGTAGATTCTTCGGTACTCGTCCTTGAACAAGCACATTCTTCATAGCTGTTGTAACATCTATTCCTGATTTACTTTTAACGGGTACAGCCCACGCATACTTTGAAAACACATCAATGATGGTGAGCAAATACCTATAACCTATGTTCTCTCGAGCATACGGTTGCTTTTCAACCAAATCAGTCTATACCTCTCTGCATAATTCTTGGATTTGCCGAAGATTATAGAAAAATTTTAGTAAATGTTAAACATGAACTCATACTCACGAGATCGAGAAATGATATCAATGTCATCATACAGACAGCAGGACCAGACAATACTTATGAAGAATTTAAAATTGAGCTCACGAAGGTAGAGTGGTTGATGCCATACAAATTTCTCTCCGATAAGCGAAAGATTCCTCTATTCAATTACATCGAGAAAAACAGACCTGTGGTTATGAGCTACCGCAGTTGGGAATTCTACGAATATCCCCTTCTTCAATCTTCTCCGAAACACGTTTGGACTGTTAAAACATCCAATCAGTTGGAAAAACCACGCTTCATAGTTGTCGCTTTTCAAACGAATAGAAAATCTCGAAGGTAGGTAAACGCGAGTCAATTCGATCATTGCCACGTAAGTAATGTTAAACTCTTTTTAAAAAATTCGCAATGTTATCCGTATAGAAATTTAAATTTAAATATACATCGTAACCAGTACGCTATACTGTATGATATGTATGCAAATTTTCAGAGTGCTTATTATGAAAAAAATCCTGAACCTCTTTTGAATAAAGTAGATTTTATAAAATACTTACCTTTGATAGTGATCGATTGTTCCAAACAAAACGAATCTTTGAAAAACGCTCCCGTGGAGGTGCGTTTAGATTTTGAATCGAGAGATAATTTTCCAGCTGGAACATTCGCGTATTGTCTCATTCTGCACGACCGTATCGTTCAGTATAGTCCCGTCAGTGGTGACGTGAAGAAGCTTGTGTGAAAATGAAATACATCGTCGATATGCAGGGCTTCAAACAGCCTGATAATGATTTCGTTTTGAAAGAACTAGCAATAGTTCCGTTGAGCGAAGATGCCCAACCTCTAATCTTTTTATTCAAGGAACCATTTCCTTGGAAACGATCCTAGAACGTTGGACGGGTTCTGGGACAGTGTCTTAGAATGTTGGACGGGTTCTGGGACAGTGTCCTAGAACGTTGGACGGGTTCTGGGACAGTGTCCTAGAACGTGAGACGGGTTCTGGGACAGTATCCTAGAACGTTGGACGGGTTCTGGGACAGTGTCATTAAATTTTTCGGTACGGTATTAATAATTTCTTCATTAAAATTGATGTCCATATATGAAATTTAATGCAAGTGTACATTAATTTCAAACAGTCTAACAAAAATTTTAACATTATTAACCGATAATATTAACAACAATATAGATAAATAGATACTGTACAATATTTATAACAAATAATATAATTGAAAAAAATACAAATAAATACAATAAATAAATACAATAAATTTTAGACCTAACGGGGATTCGAACCCTAGACGCTCAATTCGCACGCAAACGCTCTAACCATTACGCTATACAATACGATACACGTTGGAACTCTAAATTGCAATACATTGAAACTTTGAAGGTTCAAGAATTATAATAATAATTCCAATTATAATTTGAATATGTCAATGATGTTTTGTTAAGATTCAAAATATAAGTTAAAATATTATTGAAAATTAAAAGCGATGTCGGTATAGTAGAAATCGTTTTCGTATCCGATATAAGACTAGTGCAGAACATTAAATCTAAAGTGAATGCTCATGAAATTTCAAACACCTTATGTGCATTACAATAATTTTCACATTAATAAAAATTGTTATTAAAAATAGTAACGTACTTAATTAAATATTAAATATTTTAAATATACTACATTAATGTTAATCATTATAGATTACATTTAAGTTTATAATGCACATACTATCACTCTAAACTCAAAAGAGTAAAAATTGACGCAGAAATATACAAATTAAGTAGTTTACTCTTTCTTAAGGCTGTGTTCAATCCAAACGTAGATCCCTACTTTACCGGCACCTAAATTTTATCTTTCGTTTCCTCATAGAGGAACCTTTGTAAGGGTGAAAAAAAAAATTTCGAGACAAAAAATGTTAAAAAAGATGTTTTAAGGTGATAGATGTCGATATTTGTTGATTTTGAGAAAATTTTTTTTAGTGGATGCGTGCGTGCGTGCGTGCGTGCATGTGTGTGTGTGTGTGTGTGTCTGTGAACTTTTTATATCTCGGACACGAATCGACCAATTTTCGTCTGACAAAAGCTATTCGTCTCGCGAAAAAAACTCGGTACCCTGATGGATTTGAATTTTTATTGATTTTCTTTTTTTTATAACCAAAAAACGATTTTGAATTTTTAGTGTTTCTGATTTTTTTATATCTTACAGCAATTATTATATAATATAATATACTTCTCTTGAAAGGTATTTAAATTACCTATATTTTCTTATTTTAATATTTAAATTATCTTCACTCTGTCATTTGTTATTAATGAAAACGTTTCTATATTTCATAAATTATTTTCTTAAAAAATATTTTATTTATCGACTTTAAATTTTAACCACTTATTACACTCATTGAAGACTATATTTGGTTTAAATTTCAAGAGATTATCTTCATTTGTTTTTTAGAAAAAAATTATTTTAGAAAATATTTGCGTTTTCGTTGTCGCATGATAACAAGAGCAAAAATTATCCAATCGTCCTGAAATTTGGTTCAGATGTAGCTTTTATATATCTTCAGATCGAGTTCGTTGCCCAAAAAAATCGGACCATTACGAAAAAAGATATTTGAGGTTAAAAATTTTTAGATAAGGTAATATCGATGTTAATGAGTTCAAAATGATGTAGTTTTTATTTGTGCAACGTTTCGGTAGCTGATTCGCTACCCTTATCAAGCACTGAAATTTATTAATACAAAATAGATACAAGGCCACAGATAAAAAAAATATAACATACAATATCCAAACTGCACGTCGGGCTTACCTAAAAATTTCTGTTAAATAATTAACACCGTCATATACAAAATACTACATACATTCTTCGTTCTGCAAAAATAGAGCCAATAATGTGAAATATATAAAACATTTGCACAGAGATCAGCCTCAAATAAATATAATTGTTACCTGATTTCTTAGGTAAAAATAATCTAAGTTTTAACGAATTCATTTCCACCTTTGTAAATCGAATAAATTAGAACGACACAGTAATAAATTAATAAATATAACACAACAATGTAATAAATTAACACAGAAGAGAAAACAAAAACAGTCAAAATAAATAAAAGGAACGTAAACAAGTGGCTGTCTGATATACTATTTAAAATTATGGCAGCTGATATACTGAATCAATAACTAAGTAATAACAAAGCAATTTACCCAGTACATTGCAGTCATAATCTATAAAACTTATTCGACTATTAATTAAATAGATAATAGAAGAGTTTCCTGTTAAAAGTCCTATTTTATTAAAACGAAGGTCTATACTATTATAAAATAATAAAATACATCAAGTCAAACCTTTAAAAAATTTTTCTTTTTTACACACACAAAAACTCATTTCAAATCTCACGGTCCACTGCAGGACACTACACCTTTGCACTCGCACTACTACCCAAAATCATGCGCACGAAGATACGCAGTGCCCCGAGTGACAATAGTACAATCATGCTTATAATATATCTAACAAATCAATAGTAACAATTATATTCATTTTCTATCTCATTTTCCTTATTTTGTATAAAAGTTGTTAATAGTCACTGCTTAAATTTTGTGTATCTTCTTTTATATTTATTGGGTTATCTTGTAATTTTATGTTTACCATTTCTGAGATTATTCTTTTTTTCCAACAGCTTTCAATATCTAGTATTTCTGTGTTATCAAAATCAAATTCGTGTTTATATTTTTTAATATGATTGTTATTTACGAATTCTTTGGCATCATCATTCTTAGTATTTGCAATATGTTCCTTAATTCTTGTGCCAAGCATACGTTTACTTTCTCCTATATAACACGCATTACAATCTTTACAGGAAATCTTGTACACAATGTTAGTATTTTCATTTTTATCTTGCTTGTCTTTCCCTCTTGCCATTATTTTGCTAAGATTATTGTTGATTTGTGGTACCGTTTTTATGCCATACTTTCTTAAATTATTAGAGACCTCTTCAAAGGTGTCTGGAATATATGTATTATATATATATATTTTTTTTTCAAAAAATTGTAACTCTTTTCCCTTTGCTCGGCCAACATTGACCAAAAAAGCATTTTGAGGCGTTTTCGAAGAAGAATCCAAAAAAAAATTTGTCGAATGAAAAAAATTTGGCCGCTGTCTCAATATTCTTTGATGAAGGTATATCAAAAAGCAACCAATCAGAAGCTTTCAAAAAGGGTTCTAAAAAAAAATACTGGCACATTCTAGAGATAAAATGCAAACTTTTTGCCAATCAATGTCCTATACAAAAAATTTCAAATTTTTGAGTAAAAAAATCATTAAAGTTGAATTATAACCAAAAAATGGAAAAAATTTGAATTTTCAATGCTCCATAACTGGCTTATTTATGAAAATTTTGCTCTCAAACTCTATGAACATTATTTTTTCATGAAAAACTAGAAGTAAACCAATTTTCAGCGATTTTAAAATTTTGAACTGCTGACTTCACCTGAAATATCCCATATATATATATTGTAACGTGGCAGGTGTCGTCCTCAGCGCGCTAAATTCTCCAAGCAGATTTGCCGATGAACGGTGCAGCAAGAGTCGTATGCGCGAGCACTGGCTCGTGCAAACCCTCGGCGAAGTTTCCTCACTGATACTGTCTTCGTCGGCAGCCGTACCTACCGGCGTTACAACGCGCGACTTCGTCGTCTTTCTCTGGAGCTTGCTGCCCTAGCTGCTCAGAAATGCGCGAGCATGGTGCACTCGCGCCCGCGGAGGCCGGTGGTATCCTATACCCCCGTGCCACCGACTAGAAAATAGGACTGGAAAGGGCGCGCTAGATTATACGCGAACACGTGTTTAATAGAAATACTAACGTTTATTGCCCCTGGGGCAGATAAGGTTACATACACGCGTGGCGCTTACTCTCGATATGCGCCGGTACAGGTGGTGCGCCCGCGCGTGCGAAGTACGTGTGTGTTCGATCGCACATACATACGCGCAAAAGCGGCTCGAACCGACGTCGGCCGATCACCGCGCACGATCGACGCTCGCGCGCTCATTGGCTGCCTCGCTCGCTCGTCCGCGAATCGCTCCCCGGACGCACGTCGTTCACGGGGAGAGAACGCGTTCGCCTGGCCAGGACTTACCTCCAATGGAGTGTGAGGCCTCGCTACGGAGACGGGTGTCGGCGCGTCAACGCTGACTCGTCTGCCTGCGTCCCTCTCTCTCTTTCTCTCCTTCGACGGCAGTCCGGCCGTAGCTGGCTGTCGGCCGCGCTCTCTCTCTATTGGCCACAGTTGAGCGTGGCTCTCGGCAACGAGGAACGCACCGGGCTGCGTCTCTCTCTCTCTCTCTCTACGCCTCCGCTGCACTGCTGCGCCGCTCTCTCTCTCGCTCTCGTACGCTGCACCGCACAGTACTCGATGCACTCTCCTGCACTCCTCTCACTCTCTCTTCCTTTCTCGCCGGGGAAATGCCGCAGTTATCCGAAGATGCGTGGAGAAGGCAACGTTCACACCCTATAGCCCAGGCGATACTGCCCGCCTGTTCCCTCGTCGGCACGCGCAAGCATCTCTCGGCCTTATCCTTTGCGCAAGAGTCAAAGACTTTGTCGACTAGTCGTTGAAACGTCGCTCCGACCTGGGACAGGCCATACGGCATCCTTGTGAACTGGTACAGGCCCAATCCGGGCACTGTGAATGCCGTCAGCTCCTTTGACTCCGGCGTCATCGGAATTTGGTGGTACGTTGAGCTGAGGTCGAGCGTCGATATCTATTTCGCGCACTTCAGCTTGCGCAATATCGCGTGCATGTACGGCAGCGGGTACGCATCTGCCTTCGAAACTGCGTTCAGTTTACGGAAATCGATGCAGAAACGGTACTTGTTGCTTTTCCGTATCATTACGACAGGGCTCGACCAGGCGCTCGTTGAGGGCTCGATTACCCCAGTTTCGAGCATCTCGATCACCTGACGGTGCATATCCTCTTCGAGCTTCTTGAACACCGGGTAATGTCGTTGCTTCACAGGGCGTGCACTCCCCACTTCAATGTGGTGACTCGCCCACGTGGTGTGGCCGAGAGTTTGGTCTTCTCCGCCGAGAATTCGGCCGACAAGCTCCGCCATCTCTTGACGCTGTCCTTCCGAGACGTCCTCGAGGCCGATCGACGATACCTCGAGCGTCTCGACGGATGATACCCCCGCGACTTCCAAGTCAACGCGCTTATCCGCCGCGTTCACGAGTTGATGGGGTCTTGGATTGTGCCAAAGGCTCTGACAAAGTTATCGACGAGGTAACAATCCACTTTATCATCCGGAAGCACCGCTACCCTGATGTGTCGCTTGACGCCGGCTACTTCGAAAGGTAGCTCAACGTAACCGGCGATAGTCGCCGTCTGTCCTCCGACGACGTCCGCGCGGCGGCCGTAGCTCGGCATCACTGGCCGGCCGAGCGCGGAGGCGAGCTGTAGGCCTACCGCCTTCATTACGGTGCGTAAAACTCCGGTATAAAGAGGGCGCGGAGTCTGTAGTTTCCTATCGCCACCTGCAGCCACCACCTCGATTCCTGATCCTGGTCGGCGCCCGGCCCAGCCGTCGTCTGCTCGGCCGTGGCGTTCAGTTTTGGTGTGGGGACTTCAGCAGGCGACGCAGATGCCCCGCTTACTTCGCCTGCGGCGCGTTTCCCGAGCACTTCGGGCAATTTCGGTGAATTGAAGTGCGACAGCGGGTTAGTCAATGGCGGCGGCCTTTCTACCACCAGGGGCTGTCGTAGCCTCGGAGAAGGTCGTTGTATCGGGGTCGGCAGCCCCCGTCCGCCGATGCCTTGTTAGGAAGGCACGCTCCTCCGCTGCGCTTATACCCGCAGATTCTCTACATTTTGGCCGGCGGGCATGAGATCCATAAAAGTCAGCCGCCGCATCCCTTAGGCGTTTTCCCGCTGGGTGCTATTTGCATTCGGATGGTGAGTTGAGTTGGCGGCCATGATCCACGTCGATTCTTCGATTTGCTGAAGTTTCTTATCGACCGCGGCCATGTGCATGGCCCAGTCGGTTGGCACCTTCAACGTCGTGCCGTCTGCCATCGACATCTCGAACATTGCCGGCCCTTTTTTCGCCGTGTTTTGTTCGCTCTCCTCTGCATCTCGGTTGTTCGCAGTCTCCTCGTGGTACGTTGTTTCTTCTTCACTGTCGATTCTGGTTGTTTCGGCTACCCATTCGCGACTGCGCTCGAGGTTTTTCTGGACTACGTCGTCTTTTTTTAAAACCTCGAGCGGATGCGGCTCGTCAGACGTGGAGTTTGCCCACGATATATCGTGTTCCAAGCTGGACGTTCGATCCAGGAACGTGCGGCGGGCGTTCGCGCGTTCCACCCACGTGGAATGCTTGTCGGCGGCGGCTACGCCTTCAAAATCTTCCGGGTCGTAGTCGCTGGCTAGCCATTTGCTAATTCGTTCCAATTTCAGGAACGTTCCGCCGTCCTTCTTCAGCCCGAGCTCCTGAGTGTAGCGCAGTGTCTCATCCTCGGTGAGACATCTGCAGCAATTATCAATCGCCTTGATTGCAGAGTCTCCCATGGCTGCGCTACTTCTATTGCAGTGCTGGCTGTTCTGCCGCTCCGAAAATTCACTCACAGAGTCGTCGACTCTAACTCTTCCGGAGTATACCTGTGCGCGGCTAAACGGATACGCTCGCGTATCAGATGGGCGTACCAAAAATATAAATAAAAGGGAAAAAAATACAAGATAATTTTCGCTCCTATCCAGGTATACTCCGATTGAACGCGTGTGTGTGTGTGTGTATCCCGGTTTGACTCTCAATTGTGGCTCACAATCTCTCCGTTACCGCTGAGAGACGACGAATCGCTCCCTTTTGTCCCTTTTCCCCTCGGCGGCAAAGGTTGCCGAAAAGTAATTAAAAAAAAAACAACAAAACCCAAAAAAGAATTTTAATCGTAAAACAGAAAAAAAAGGTTATTTGTAAAAAAAAAATTTTTCTCTATTCTGCTAAACAATCCCTTATTTTGTTAATCAATCAATCAATCAATCAATTTAAGCGACAAGAGGAAGGGACAATGACGACTAAATACGCGTCGTACAGTTAGTATTTACTTTGCTGTCAGCTCTCTTACGCTGACTTTCTCAGAAAAGGGAAATACTATTCTTCGCGCACACACACGCTTACACACGCAGTTTATCGTGCGCTCGCGAAAATTCGCACGCGGCGCGTCGCGGTTATACGCACCACCCGATACTACACTCTGTAGAAAAACCAATTTGATTCACTCAAATTTCGAATTCCGAGTTTTACTTCCAATTTTCGAATTTCAAAAAAAAAAAACAAGAAGAAAAACAAAAATTTTCCCAACCTATTTTCCCGCACGCTCGTCGGTAGCAGGTATTCGTGTTTCACCACGTTAAGGGCGCCAGTTGTAACGGGGTAGGTGTTGTCCTCAGCGCGCTAAATTCCCGAAGTGGATTTGCCGATGAACGTCGCAGCAAGAGTCGTATACTCGAGCACTGGCTCGTGCAAACCCTCGGCGAAGTTTCCTCACTGATACTGCTACTCGCCGTCGCTCGCCGTCGGCTGCCTTCGGCGGCAGCCGTACCTACCGGCATTACAACGCGCGACTACGTCGTCGCGCTTTCTGTCTGGCGTGCTGCCCCAGTTGCTCAGAAATGCGCGAGCATGGTGCACTCGCGCCCGCGGAGGCCGGTAGTATCCTATACCCCCGTGCCGCCGACTAGGAAATAGGACTGGGAATACGCGAACACGTGTTTAATAGAAATTCTAACGTTTATTGCCCCTGAGGCAGATAAGATTACATACACGCGCGGCGCGTACTCTCGATAGGCGCCGATACGGGTAGTGCGCCCGCGCACGCGAAGTATGTGTGTGTTCGATCGCACACACGTACGCGCAAAAGCGGGTTGAACCGACGTCGGCCGGTCGCCGCGCACGATCGACGCTCGCGCGCGCGTCGTCTGCCTCGCTCGCACGTCCGCCAATTGCTCTTCGGACGCATATCGCCCGCGGGGAGAACGCGCGTTCGCCGGGCCAGGATTTACCTCCAATGGAGTGTGAGGCCTCGCTACGAAGACGAGTGTCGGCGCGTCAACGTTGGCTCGTCCGCCTGCGTCCCTCTCTCTCTTCCTCTCCTTCGACGGCAGTCCGGCCCGGCTGTCGGCCGCGCTCTTCTCTCTCTCTCTCTCTCTCTCTCTCTCTCTCTCTCTCTCTCTCTCTCCCTCTCTCTCTCTCTCTCTCTCTCTCTCTCTCTCTCTCTCTGTCTACGCCTCCGCTGCACTGCTGCGCCGCTCGCTCTCTCGCTCTCGTACACTACACCGCACAGCACTTGATGCACTCTCGTGCACTCCTCTCACTCTCTCTCTCTTTCTCGCCGGGGAAATGCAGCACTTATCCGAAGATGCGTGGAGAAGGCTACGTTCACAGCCTATAGCCTAGGCGATACTGCCCGCCTGTTTTCTCGTCGATACGCGCAAGCATCTCTCGGCCTTGTCCTTTGAGCAAGGTTGAGAGATGTTTACCTCTCCGGTATTAGCGCATGCCGTCGCGGTGAGCCGAGGCTCACCTCATGTCTCCTTAGCGCATACCGAGACAGACATACATGCGCGCGTACACGCGCCGACCGTTACAATATATATATACACATACGTTTCTCGAAAGGAGTTTATAAAGCCCGTTTTTTTATATATAGGGATTTATCAAGCCCGATTTTGATTATGCAGTCCGGGCTTCATAATATTTCTAAATATAGGGGTTTATGCGGCCCGACCTAGAGTCTATAATGCCATGAGGAACTCTGGGCTGTAGGTAATAATATAGAGTCTTGGGCTACATAAACCCCGATAAATATATGAAACGCTAGTAATGCAGACACTTTCCTGAATTGAAATACACTTATGCAGACAGAGACCGGCTTATGCAGACGTCAGCATAGAGAGATTATTTCTTTAGTCACGCAAGACTTGTGCAGACACTTGTATAAGGCCGAATCCATCTCAAATCAGACAGCCCGCGTATGCCTATTTCACCTATCATGTTGAAATAAAAATATTTATGTTCTACTCGAAAAAATATTTTACACGTGTTTTTTTATTTTTTTGTTTCATCAAAATTTCATGCGTTCAGCGATACCGAAAAATTCCGAGAAAATTCTTTCATTGAGAAAAAAAATTTTCAATGTGATTTTCAGACTGCTATTATTTCAGCAGTTTTTCAAGCTTTTAAACGTGTAACACATAATTTCACTCAGTTTTGAGCCCTCTTTAACGGCCTTAATGTCATTTTCAAAAAAAATAAAAAATCCACGAGCTATGCACTTTTTACTGAAAAATTCATTTTTTAGAGAAGTGCCTTTTTCTCGAAAACCCCATGTTTTTTTTGCACAATTTTTGTTGTCGTGATAGAGGACGGTAATGCCTAGCTAGACGTATTTGTGAGATTCGGTACTTTTTTCCTGGGATAGCGATCACTAATGAGATAACACACAAACAAATTTTTCACGCTTAACGCTTATATATAGTCAATGATATTAGAGTCAATGTAAAGGTATTTATCTTTGTGCGTATGTAATATACATGTACGTGCGCCTACTTATAGGAGTATATGTACTAGTACATTTGTCCGCTAGATGGATATGGTTTGACTTAACATTTACAAAGAAAAGTTCGGTTTCTGCTATATATCACACATCTCGTCTTATTTAAAACCATCATCTTTTGGAAAATTATTACATATTTACACCTTATCAACTCAACTACGATGTCTCAATATTACTCAACAGAGAGAATCAAATGTGCAGAATTTTTAGACAAACACAAACAAATTATTTACAAATCTAGTTCCGTACGTTTAAAACAACTTGAGAATCTTGCTCATCCATTGAAGCACCTCTATCCTCATTTACCTTTGACACCTTCTACATATCTGTGTCAACATTGTTACAATCGTGCTTTAGAATTGGTGAGTAGTACTGACAATGAATTTATAACGGATAATGAAGTTACCGATAACGTAGTTGATAGAGATGAAGATTTTTTACCAAGTACTCCAGAACGCATTGAAGAATTTAATAATGAAATAAGTACATCTTTCTTAGGTTCTGTATCGCCTCTTAAAAGAAAAAATCTTATACATGAAAAATCAATTGAAAATTACGTAACAAAGAAGAAAAAAAAAATACTTTCAACATTGTCTAATACCCTTGATGTGAAGTTGAACAATGTTTATGACGTTTCTATAACAGCAAATGAATCAACTGTATGCCATTGTACAGAATGGATACAAAATCTTGGTCTAGCCTTGCAAAAGTGTTCTACGGTATCAGAAAAAATAAAAATTCTGACTTTGCTACCTTCATCCTTTACAAAACATGAAATTTTATCTTTATTTCCAGAAATAACAATGTATATGATCAACAAATCGAGAAATCTTGTTAAAGAAAAAGGAATTTATTCAGAACCAGATGCATATTCAGGCCATCCGATTGATGAAAACATGGAAAAAATTGTTATGGAATATTATTTAAATGATGATTTTAATTGTTCAAGACAAAGTCCTAATAAATGTGACGTTGTTACAATTAAAGTTAACAATAAAAAAGAGAAAAAAGTTAAGCGTTTTCTTACTCGAAGTTTAAAAGAGACGTATAAAGTATTTAAAAATGATTATCCAGAATTGAGAATTGGAAAATCGAAATTTTATAGTTTGCGACCAAAGTATGTCTTACTTAGCCCCATCAAAGAAGTTTGTCTCTGTATCTATTGCGCAAATTATGATTTATTTCTTACGAGCTTAATTAATTTTAGAGGGAGTAACGTCACAGAGTTGGATGAAAGTCGGTCACAAATAATAAATGCAACAATGTGTTCTGAGCCATCTGATTTATGTTATTTACAAGAATGTAAACTATGTCCAGGGATTAAGGGAATTACGTTTCATGTTTTAAAACTGCAAGATGTAGAAGGCACAGAAGAAATTACATATGCTTTGTGGGATAATGGAAACCTGATTAAAAAGACACTATCAATTTCTGCTTTTAAAGATGAACTTTCGGTTTGGACCATGAGGGTTAGTACTCACATGTATGTAAAAAATATACAACGCAAAGCTATAAAAACAGAAAGAGAAAGTGCTAAAAAAGACTCACATCATTTAGTTCTTCAAATAGACTTCGCTGAAAACTGGGCTGTGATTCATAATAAAGCTGTTCAAGGAAATCATTGGGTTAATGATCAAATTTCTATTTTCACAGCAGTCTCTTATCAAGGGGATTCGACACAAAGTTTCGCAGTTATAAGTGATGACCGAAAACATGATTCAGCGTATGCTTTGCTAGCAGTACAAAAAATTATAAAATTCTTGAAAGAAAATTGTTGTGATTCAATTAAAAAAATTACCATCGTATCAGACGGCGCTGCGAGTCACTTTAAAAATCGCTTTCAATTAGATGAACTAAAACGAGCACCGTGTGATATAAAATGGTTGTTCTCTGCTACTGGGCACGGCAAAGGAGCTGTAGATGGTGTGGGTGGACTTATAAAGCATTATGCTACTTCGCATAATCTTCGAGAGCCCCTTGAAGAAGCTATTCAAAACGCAAATGATTTTGCAATACATGTTCAAAAATATACTGATGCTATTAAAATAATACATTTACAAGATGCTGAAATAGAACAATTCAGAAAAAAAAATATTGATTGGCTTACAACTCCAAAGTATCCTGGAATCCAAAAAACTCATATATGGGTTAAAAAAACATGTGACGATAAAATACATTGTTTGACAGCAAAGACCGCTGATCGTCCGCTTACTGAATTAAGAACAATGAAGCAGAAAAATAAAGGTAGTAAAATAGGTATACAAATGAAAAAAGGTATAAAAATAAAAAATCAAAAAGACGCAAATAACAAATAAATACATAGTTATGTGTACCTGTATATTACATACACACAAAGACAAATACCTTTACATTGACTCTAATATCATTGACTATATATAAGCATTAGGCGTGAAAAATTTGTTTGTGTGTTATCTCATTAGTGATCGCTATCCCAGGGAAAAAGTACCGAATCTCACAAATACGTCTAGCTAGGCATTACCGTCCTCTATCACGACAACAAAAATTGTGCAAAAAAAACATGGGGTTTTCGAGAAAAAGGCACTTCCCTAAAAAATGAATTTTTCAGTAAAAAGTGCATAGCTCGTGGATTTTTTATTTTTTTTGAAAATGACATTAAGGCCGTTAAAGAGGGCTCAAAACTGAGTGAAATTGTGTGTTACACGTTTAAAAGCTCGAAAAACTGCTGAAACAATAGCAGTTTGAAAATCACATTGAAAATTTTTTTTCAATGAAAGAATTTTCACGGAATTTTTCGGCATCGCTGAACGCATGAAATTTTGATGAAACAAAAAAATAAAAAAACACGTGTAAAATATTTTTTCGAGTAGAACATAAATATTTTTATTTCAACATGATAGGTGAAATAGGCATACGCGGGCTGTCTGATTTGAGATGGATTCGGCCATAAACGGTATTACACTTGTGCAGACGGGTCACGTGGTCTTATACATTGCTGTCAGTATAAGTCGAAGTTCATATGATTATATATATATATATGCTTATATTTGTACAGTATTTTGGGGATTTGCTAAAGAATTTGTACAATAGTGTTGACACAAATATAAACATTGTTATAAACAACCAATAAACAAGCGCGTGACTAAAGAAATAATAACCCTAAGGTTATTGACTAACACCACGACGCCTGCGGCGCCCGCTTTTACGGAAAAACATTACGGAATTTCCGAAATCGATGTATTAACACACTATTGTGGACACCGCAGAAAAATTCTCAAAATGATGATCGAATGCCGTAGACTTTTGGGGATGATCCTCAAAATGCCTCAAAAGTCGGTACATATGAGGTCGGAAATACTCAGAATGCGATCCACATATATATATACTAGGGGGGTACCCCCCTGCTCGCTCCGCTCGCCAACCCCCCATTAGTAAGTGGACTTCTTATTTATGAGTTTTTATTCTAAAATTAAAAAAAAATAGTAGAGATTATTATATAGATATTATTAAAAAAAAGTAACGATCATAAGTCTTTATCTAAAAAATATTTAACGTACGAGCATAGGCATCACAGTTTCTAGGAGTGAGGTTATGTGACGTTTTCGACTCTGAAATCAAAGATTAAGTACAAATAACTTTCTGTACGGTATGTAGAAAAATTGTATATTGCCTTCGGTAGCAATGAGGACCACGAACGCACGCGAGTTGTGCCTTCGCTTCGCTTGATCCTGAAATTATGGATAAGCACAAATAATTTTCTTTACGACATATGAAGAAATTGTATATCTCTAGGTAAAGGTAATATATGGGCTGAACAGTGACAGAGACTCTATGTAATATATAAAATATATAAAAAGTCTATCTTTTCCACGCCACCCAAGAGGCAGATAGGTAGGCGCCTTTTTTTATAGAGGTTTCCCCTTTTTTACTATCTTTGAATTCATTTTCCATTAAATATGTTATTTTTTGTTTTTGTAATAAAAAGTTAGTAAAAAAAGCCCTATTCTTCTGTTAAAAAAACTGTATAATTTTCAAGTATTACTTTTATTCTATTACATAAACGTATGTTATATTTTTAAACATTTTTATAGTTATTTAAATAACATAAATTTGAAACTTGAAGTCATTCAAAGCTTTTGAACTTCATATTGGTTTCAAAGATCGCACAAAGTATAACGCTAAAAATATTAATTATGAAGGTCGCTGAAAGCAGACCGAAACTTAAATCGAAACCGTTGTTGAATTCTAAAAGTAGATCGATTTTGAAGGTTAAGCAAAAGCTCAGTTTGTATGTCTTTGAAAATATATTAATTTTAAAGGTTGTTGAAAGCTAATCTATTTTGGAGGTCTGAATACTGACATATATATATCATACTTATTTTGAAGGTCGCTGATAGCAGACCGATTTTGAAGGACGCTGGTAGCAGACCGATATTTGAAAGTTAATCAATTTTGGAGGTCTGATAGCACACCGATTTTGAAGGTCATTGATAGCAGACCGATTTTGAAGGTCGCTGATACCAGACCGATCGTAAAGGTCGCTGATAACAGACTGGTTTTGAAGATCATTGATAGGAGACTAATTTTAAAGGTCGCTGATAGCAGACCGATTTTAAAAACATTTTTTAATAATGTTGTTGATAGCAGACCAATTAAGACATTTTTTAATACATTTTTTTTGTTAATTTAAAAGTCAATAAAAGTAAACCAATTTTGAAGGTCGCTGAAAGCAGACCAATTATCTACTGAGACTTTCAATTAGATTTTTTATATAATTTAAATTATATTCTTTCAATGACTCCTCTAAATATTCATTATACTTATTTGTTTCTTTTATATTTTCTTCTATTTTTGTATTTAATTCGGACAGTCGATTTTCTTCTTCCAATGTATACACGTCTACATATTTTTTTTCTGGATCCCATAATACTGGAAATTCTGTTTTATTTTGGTTTAAATTATTATTGTATTCATCTATTAAATTGTTCATATAATTATTGTCCTCGTGGTCATGTTCTAACAACTGTTATTTAAATCGTCTAAAATTTGAGCTTGTTCAATGGTGTGGACTTCTATAAATTTTTTTTCTTTTGGATCCGAACGTAATGGTATTGGTTTTACATCACCTTGGTGTGCCATATTTTTTAATTTAATATAGTTGGAATTAATATAAATATTATAAAAAATAATTTATAATTTTATTACATAATAAATATAAGAATAATTATAATTGTTCATCAAAAATTTCTTTCCACACAATATTGATAATTTCCTCTGTATTTTCCGAATTATTTTGAATAAATATATTATTAGGATTCCTACATCTAGATAGTGCAACATACAATTGCCCATGTCAAAACAGTGGTTTTCTATTATAAATACCTATAGCATCAAAACTTTGTCCTTGTGATTTATTTATTCTCATACAAAAAGCTAAGAGGATAGGAAATTGTTTTCTATTAACTATAAATGGTAATGAAGACGATTCTGCAGTAGTTAATGTTATTCTCGGTATAAAAACTTTATTTCCTGATTTTTCACCTGTTATTATTTCAGCTTCTACATTGTATTTAAACAGTCTAATTATTTTTAATCGCGTTCCATTGCATAAACCATCGTTTATACTTAAGTTTCTTATTAACATTACTATCGCATTAATTTGCAGATTTAATATATATGGAGGTAAACCTTCACGACTATTATGCAAATATTCATTGGAAAATTTATGTAAATATTATCATCTGATAGATCAACACCTTTATATGTAGCAGTATCTATACTATAATAAGTCATTTCATCACTATCGATCAATTTTAATATTTTATTATTCAGAATAGTTGAATCATCATTATAAGACGTTAAAATGACACTATTCATAGATAAATTATAATTTATATCTTTATATATTTTCAAACAAACATCGTCAGTTTTCCAACTGTTTGGTACTTTGAATGGATTAATTGTTCCCTCTCCAATATCTAATAAAAATGAAGCGAATTCTTCATTGTTAGAACGAATATTTTTTTTAACTTCATAATATTGAAAAGTGGCCAAATATCTGAATATTTTATTGTTTCATGTATAATTGTGTTTCTACAACCGTTTTTAATAACTGGAAGAATTTGCCGAAAATCTCCTCCTAATACAATTAATTTCCCCCCTAATGGTAAATTATTATTACAAACATCTCTTAATGTTTTATCTACAATGTCTAAAGCTTTTTTTAGTATCATTGATGCTTCGTCCCAAATTATTGCATCTACTTCCCGTAATTTTTTCTTATCAGAGTCTAATTTTAAAAATGCACTTTCTATACTTTCTAAATCTAAAGGTAATTTAAATGTTTTATGACTTGTCATTCCTTTTGGTAATAGTATTGACGCAATACCAGTCCAAGCCATTGATAACATTTTTTTTTCTTTATACAAAAAGTAAAAAATTAATGTTTTGTATAAAAATGTTTTACCTGAACCACCGTCTTCCATTGGACTTAAAAAACTTCCATCAGCAAATTGAGTAATTTCGTCATATATATTACCATCATTGGTATCATTAACTTTTTTTAATTTACATAATGCTCTATCTCCACCTTTATGTATGTAATCAAATATATATTTTATACTTCGAATATTGGCGCAATATTCTACATTAATGTGACACTTATTTTTTTTTAATATAAAACTATTATAAGGTACTACCATAGAATAATCTACTGACAAGGAAACCGATCGAGGAGTCCGCCTCCGATTTTCCTGAATTTTTGATATGTTGTAGAGGACCGAAAAATAAGAGACTCGCAATTTTTTTATCGGCTCAATCCCTTATTAAACGGGTGAAAACCGCCCTTAAAGTTTACCCCCGATAACTTTTTTTTTTTAATATCTTAAGTTCTAATCGATATTTTTAAATGAAACAAAATGGAAAATATTTCTCCTTGAATTATGTAACCATCAAGTATAGTTTGGTCCTCGAGGGTGGCAACCCTTACTTTTTATTTTAGAAAAACCTTATTTTTTAAACTATTTCTGCATATAATATTTGCAATAAAATTAATCAATTATTATAAAAATCATTTTTTGACTTAAAATAAAAAATAAAGTTTACGTGTTTCAGGGTTTTTGCAAATAAACACGTTATCAGGGGTAAACAACCCTTTAGGCACAAAATACTTTCAAACTATTAAAATTAATATTTTAAGTTATATATAATGCATAATTTATTTTTATTTGGGCTATTTTTTCTATGGGCCCAATTTCCTATTAAAGGGGTAAAACGCACCGCTAAAAATCACCCCTAAAATAAGTTTATCTGAAAATCCCAAGTTCAGATTCAAATTTAAAATGAAACAAAATGAAAAATATTTCTCTTTGAAATGCCAAATTAGCTAGCCTTATATTTTATTTCGGAAAAAGTTTTTTTTTTAATTTTTTTTGTATACAATATTTGCAATAAAATTAAATAATTATTATTAAAATTCAAAATCAAAGTTGAGTTGTTTTAGGATTTTTTCTAATAACAACATTATTGGGGTTTAGGAGCCCCTTGGGCACATATACTTACAATTAGTACCTTTGAAATAAATATTTTGAGGTGTATGGTGCGTATAATCAGAATAAATATTCATGGATATTTTATTTATTGCAGATTGATTTGTCTATAGGCTCAATTTTCTATTTAATGAATAAAAATCACTGACAAAGAATTTGACAATTTCGTTATTTTAATGTTCAAAATATAATAGCATAAGATAAATAGAGGAATAAATAATTACATGACTATATTTTTATTATTTCTGCATAAATATTTGTATGCAGAAAAGCTTTCAAAAGCTGAGCCAGGATTAAAATTATTTTCATGGTATATTTTGCAATTAGTTTTTTTTTTATATATCACTGCTTGATAATTATAGTTACTTATAATTTTAGAATATTTATGTTTGCGTATTTAGGCATATCACATTATATTTCATTTGTACTTTTTCCTAAATACTTATTTTTAAGTAAATATTTTCCTGATTTCTATTTATATATATGAATAAGCGATTTTTTGTAAGCCCATCTTGTAAACATGCATAAGCAAAGATGACGCAAGTGAGCTTGGAGTCCACGGCTGCCTAAAAACGGATTAGTTAGTCAGTATATTTTTATCGGTTCTGTTGCGAGGTACAAATTTTCGAGAGTCCTCTATTTGTTTTTTTCCTGCAATAGAATTTATTATTTCATAAAAATCAAAGAATAGAAAAAATGAAGGTAAATCCTATCAACGTCATAAATTTATTATTGGCAGCATTCTCAGGGCTTCAGATACCAGAAAGTCCTGTTAATCTTGTTGAAATGGATTTAGATGAAAAATTTGAAAATATTTTATACGACAGTATGAATAATTTTAATGCGATTGAAACAATGGAAGAAGAAACATTAGATTTTCAAGAGCAATTTAAAAATTATGAAGTACAAGCCATTGAAGATGACGCAATTTTCAATGAAAAAAAAGATTATGATGTATGTTCATACGATGATGAAGAGTTGAGCTTCGATTATAAAAAAAGAGCAGTCGAATATTGGAGATCAGGTAAAACTAAAAAAAATTGCAGTATAGAAAGTGTTAAACATTGATTTAAATTAGTTAATTCAGAACGGCAAAGGTGTAACTTACAAAGAAAAATTATATCAAATTTCTGAATTTGTTTTAAAAAATCTCAAAGAATCTCTCGAAGCTGGCCATATTATTCACAATATTGATATACGTAGGTGGGCCTTAGAAGCTAAAAATAATTTAGAATTTAATGATGTTAGATTCAAAGCAAGTGATTTCTGGCTGCGAAAATTTAAGAAAGCTCACAGAATTGTCAGTAGAAAAATCAACAAATTTATAACAAAAAAAACTCTTGAGGACAAAGAATCTGTAAATCAAGAAGCCGGTAAATTTGTAGCCGACATCAAACTACTGATTTCAGAAGTTGGAACTGAAAATACCTAGAATGTTGATCAAAGTGGATTTCAATTAGAATTACATACTGATCGTACATTAGCAGAAGAAGGAACAAAGACTGTTGAATGTGTTGTGCAATCTGTTTCATCAACAACACATAGTTATACAATATTACCTACAATTAATGCTGCTGGAAAATTGCTCTCTCCATTATTTATAGTTTTAAAAGAGACTAAAGATGAATTTGGACCAATAATACAAAAAAATTTATTTCAGCCAGATAACGTATGTTTGATGGCATCTAAATCTGGCAAAATGACATCATGTGAGTGAAATTAAATAAAGTGTACTTGTATTCGTAAACTTGTAGCTTATATCTATTTTCAAGATTTTACTTGTATACTTTTAATTTCAGTAGACTCATGTTAAAAAAGATTTACAATAATTAGTAAATTATTTTTAAAATAAGGTATTTTAACGTAAACTCCGAAAATTAAAAAAGTTCTTATAAATTATTAATGAATTTCATTATTCTTTTTTGTTAATTTGATATCATGTAATAAATCGATATATATATATTAATACAAATAGCAATAGTTTACTATAACGACCTGCAAAATTTATTTGTTTACAATTTATTTTTAGATCATTTTCGGAAATGGTTAAGGGATGTATTTTTTCCAAATGTTGGAAAAAATAGTATATTATTTCTAGATTCTTGGAGTGGACATTGCACAGAAGCAGTTGAAAGAGAAAAACCTGATGATAAAAACATCAAACTTTTCCAAATTCCTAAAAGTACAACTGGAAAAATACAACCGCTGGATGTGTTTGGTTTTCGTATATCGAAAAATTTTGTGAGACACTTTTCCGATAGTGTAATTTTGTTGGATAAGGATATAAGTTTGCACGAACGAAATAATGTAATTAAATTGCACTCTCTGGTGCACAATCAGTTATCTTCTCCTCGATACGTAAATCTTTTTAAATACTCTTGGTATAAAAGCGGTTATATCGATAATAAACCAAATGAATTTTTAAATCCGGTGGACTTTAGCTTTGGTGGATCCCAAGCTCATTGTGAGGTACCAGGATGTAAAAATACTACTATCATAAAATGTTCATGGTGTCAGAAATCACTCTGCTTAAAACATTTTTTTGAAGATTTTCATTATTGTTCAACCTATAATCCTTAAACAAAATTAATTGCGATAAGAACTAAATTATAAGCTCATTTGTATAGAGTTTCTTTGAATATAAATTAATTATAAAAATTAATTACATAATAACAATTAATATTTTATATTATATTTTTCTATTTATATTTTAATTTTTTTATTTTTATTTATATTTTTCTATTCGCTAGATTAGTCAATCACTTAACTCACCTATTCCTTTCCCAGTTCCATCCTTTTTATTTACCTATAAATACGAACAAAATATTGGAATATAAATTGCACAATAAGTATAAGAGTTTATAAGTGACTTCATTAATTACGCTATCTCGATAAAAAAAACTGACACAAAAATAAACTAAATCTGCATTATACACCTCAAAATATTTATTTCAATGGTTCAATTGTTAGTATACTTGTCCAATGGGCTGCTAAACCCCGATAATGCTTTTATTAGAAAAAATCCTAAAACAAGTCAACTTCGATTTTTAATTTTAATAATAATTATTTAATTTTATTGCAAATATTGTATACAAAAAAAATAAAAAAACAAATTTTTTCCGAAATAAAATATAAGGGTAGCTAATTTGGCATTTCAAAGAGAAATATTTTTCATTTTGTTTCATTTTAAATTTGAATCTGAACTTGGGATATTCAGATAAAACCTATTTTAGGGGTGAGTTTTACCCCTTTAATAGGAAATTGGGCCCATAGAAAAAATAGCCCAAATAAAAATAAATTATGCATTATATATAACTTAAAATATTAATTTTAATAGTTTGAAAGTATTTTGTGCCTAAAGGGTTGTTTACCCCTGATGACGTGTTTATTTGCAAAAACCCTGAAACACGTATACTTTATTTTTTATTTTAAGTCAAAAAATGATTTTTATAATAATTAATTAATTTTATTGCAAATATTATATGCAGAAATAGTTTAAAAAATAAGGTTTTTCTAAAATAAAAAGTAAGGGTTGCCACCCTCGAGGACCAAACTATACTTGATGGTTACATAATTCAAGGAGAAATATTTTCCATTTTGTTTCATTTCAAAATATCGATTAGAACTTAAGATATTAAACAAAGAAACCGTTTTCGGGGGTAAACTTTAAGGGCGGTTTTCACCCCTTTAATAAGGGATTGGGCCGATAAAAAAATTTACGAGTCTCTTATTTTTCGGTCCTCTACAACATATCAAAAATTCAGGAAAATCGGAGGCGGACTCCTCGATCGGTTTCCTTGTGTCATTAATTGACTGTTATTTTTTGCTTTATACGTAACATTTTCTGAGGTATTATTTCTTCGTTTGTATTCTGGATAACCATTCTTTTTAAATTTTGTATAATTTGTAAATTATTTAGGAAAATTTTTTTTACATATACTTTTTTCTCTTATATAACAAGGAGAACTATGTGTATGCGGTCCATCTAGCATGTGTTTAATTAATAATTTTTGTAAGTTTTCATGTTCATTTTTGTCTGGTATTTCTGCAGATATATATTTATCGTATAAATATTATTATATTTATTGTTTTAATATATGATATAATATCTCCAAATATTTTATTTTCTTTTATGTCATCTAATAATGACATTAATTTTGTATGAAATAATCTAACTGCTATATTTGGAATATCATTTGGTGTAGTCCTTACAGGAAATTTTTGCAAAACTTCTTTTAGTTCTTGCCACTTAGGTTTACATGTTACTGTTATAAATAAGTCAAGTCTCCCAGTATTTCTCATAATAGCCATTGCATCTTGATAATGCTGTTGCATATATCTCGGACTACCAATGTAAGTGGCTAGTAGTATAAAAATATTTCCTAATCTTTCTTTATTTTCAAAGTTATTAGAAATATTAGAAGCATTTTTCATTACATGACCTAATAAACCTTGATAACATTCGACTCTTAATTTTTTTTGATTATTTCGAAAAAAATTCATTCTATTACTTTCCATCATAACGTATGTACAAAAAAAATTGTTGTGTTAATCTTCCACAATATAATAATGGACTAAATTTACCATTTGATCGATAAGCTAATCTATATGAATAATATTGTAGGATAGTAAGATGTTCCTTTTCTGGAGCGCTTCCTCTTTTAGTGTAACTAACATTCCATCCTAAATCTCCCAAAGGAAATAATATCGGGAACACCATAGGATCAATATGATGCGATAATTTATTAATATATGTATTTTTTTGTTCATTATCAGGAATGTTTCTAGGATATACACATACATCGTAATTTTCTGGAATTTCATTTTTCCATACTATTATTGCTCCACATTCAGATGTTACAGGAGCATTATATCTATGCTTTTGATTATTATTTTTATGGACGAAATACAATTTATAATTTGGGTAATTTTTAAAATTTGATATTTGATATAAATGTTTATAATCTTTTGCGTATGGATTACGGTTTAATATTTCAATTAATATTCGTATATGTTCATCACTTAAGTCTTGATTTTCTTTAACCTTCGTTCAAGTGCTGTTACATTATCATAAATATATAATTGTCCACAACAAGGTTCATCTTTACCGATAGGTAATAAAGTGATTGGCGTAATGTGACAATTTTGTCCTTGAATTTTTACATTATAAATTCCTTTTTTCTTTTCATGTTCGACGTTAGCATTAAAGGTTGCAAAACAAAATAAATTATTATAATATCGTATTAAATATCTGAATGTTTGATCATGTAATAACATTTCTTTCAATGTTTTATCATAATCACTTAAAGGTGAAAGTATTATTGTACCATTATTACAACAATTAGACTTATGTTTTGCTTCTTTCCAAAATACTGCTGAACATTTTATTCTACTATCAACGACCTTCAAAATCGGTCTGCTATTAGACCTCTAAAATTGATTAACTTTCAAAAATTGGTCTGCTACCAGCGACCTCCAAAATCGGCCTGCTATCAGACCCCCAAAATTGATTAACTTTCAAAAATTTGTCTGCTATCAGCGACCTTCAAAATCGATCTGCTATCAGACCTCCAAAATTGATTATTTTTCGAAAATTGGTCTGCTATCAGCGACCTTCAAAATCGGTCTGCTATCAGACCTCCAAAATTGATTATCTTTCAAAAATTGGTCTGCTATCAGCGACCTTCAAAATCGGTCTGCTATCAAGGATCTTCAACATCGGTCTCCTATCAGACCTCCAAAATTGATTAACTTTCAACAATCTTTATAAAATTAACAAACTGATCTTTTGTTTAACCTTCAAAATCGATCTACTTTGAGAGTTCAACAACGGTTTCGATTTAAGTTTTGGTCTGCTTTCAGCGACCTTCATAATTAATATTTTTAGCGTCATATTTTGAGCGACCTTTGAAATGAATATGAAGTTCAAAAGCATTGAATGACTTTCAACCTTAAAATTTATGTTAATTAAATAACTATAAAAATGTTTAAAAATATAACATATGTTTATTTAATAGAACAAAAGTAATACTTGAAAATTTTACATTTTTTTTAACAGAGGAATAGGCCATTTTTTACTAACTTTTATTATGAAAAAACAATGAAATATTTAATGGAAAATGAATTCAAAGATAGTAAAAAAAGGGAAACCTCTATTAAAAAAGCGCGCCTATCTATCTACCTCTTGGGTGACGTGGAAAAATAGACTTATTTGTGTTAAAAATATATCAATGGTCCTCATTGTTTGGAGACAATATACAATTTTCCCATATACCTTACAGAAAGTTATTTGTGCTTAATCTTTAATTTCAGGGTCGAAAACATCACATAACCTCATTCCTAGAAACTGTGAAACCTATGCTCGTATGTCTATTTTTTTCCGATGATTAGTGCCGTTTATAATTATTTACGGCCCGAGCGAAGCGAGACTCCCCGACGTCAATGTAAAAACAGAATACTTTACGCGTGGTGTGAGAAAAAAAGATCTTTGTCGCATGTATACCGAGATGATAAATACGATTAAAGAAAAAAATGAATATGCGGGGCGGCAAGAGGGGTGGTGCCTGAGGGGGGTTGAGGGGGGATGATGGGGCTCAGAGGCTATTTTAGTATAAAAAAAACTCATCGAAATACGCTGATTTTTACGTTATTTTGCGGGTGGGCTGGGGGGCAGAGGGGGATGAGGGGGCTAATGTTCAAAAACAATACTAACATCTATATAATATAGTTATATATATATATATATATATATATATATATATATATTTATCAAATGCAGCTTTTGAGGATCTATGTCAGCACGGACTCGATACTTTGAGGATTTATATACCTTCAACGCAGAGAGGGAGTTATTTCTTTAGTCAAGCATATACTCTGGAGAAAAAAACTATAGATCCTCAAACGTACGGGTTTCGGAAATATATATATATATATTTATATATATATATATATATATATATATATATATATATATATAATATAGATGTTAGTGTTGTTTTTGAACATCAGCCCCCCCTTATCCGCCCCCCATCAAAATAACGTAAAAATCAGCGTATTCCTATGAGTTTTTTTATATTGAAATAGCCTCCGAGCCCCCCCCACCCGCCCCCCCTCTTACCACTTTTTGCTTTAATCGTATTTGTCATCTCGGTATACATGCGAAAAAGATCTTTTTTTCTCACACCATGCGTAAAGTATTGTGTTTTCACGTTGACGTCAGGGAGTCTCGCTTCGCTCGGGCCGTAAGTAATTATACACGGCACTATTTTTTTTTCATCTGAAAAAAATAGACATACGAGCATAGGCCTCGCAGTTTCTAGGAATGAGGTTATGTGACGTTTTCGACCGTGAAGTTAAAGATTAAGCACAAATAACTTTCTGTAAGGCATATGGGAAAATTGCATATTGCCTCCAAACAATGAGGACCATCGATATTTTTTTTAACACAAATAAGTCTATCTTTTCCACGCCACCCAAGAGGTAGATTGATAGGCGCGCTTTTTTATAGAGGTTTCCCTTTTTTTACTATCTTTGAATTCATTTTCCACTAAATATTTCATTGTTTTTTGATAATAAAAAGTTAGTAAAAAATGGCCTATTCCTTTCTTAAAAAAAATGTAAAATTTTCAAGTATTACTTTTGTTCTATTAAATAAACATATGTTATATTTTTAAACATTTTTATAGTTATTAAATTAACATAAATTTTTGATACAGCAAATCATACAGAAAATCAACAAAGAATTATTTTTGAAGAAAATAACGAGACTGAAGCTTTAGAAAATTATAAAACAACAATAACAGCATGGTTTGATTTAAATAAAATAATTATGCAATATATGATTTAAATAAGATAATTATGCAAGGAATATAAAATATGTTAATATACCTAAATATTACAACTTTAAAAATAAATGTTGGATCAAATGAGAACGAAATCAAGAAAATTATATAATAGGTCGTTTAAATATTATTTCTCCAAAGGATGTTGAACGATTTCATTTAAAATTAATTTTAAGTCGTGTCAAAGGTGCAATTTCGTTTCAAGATTTACGAACGTATGAAAAAATTATATATAACACATACAGAGAAACTGCAATAAAAATACGTTTAGTTGATGATAACTTACAAATAAAAAATGTTCTTAAAGAAGCTTGTGACGTTATGTTAGGATATCAACTATGTCAATTTTTTGCTTGGTATTTACTATCTGAAAATATTAATGGTAATAATATTTGGAAGGAATTTAATAAATTTTTCATGGAAGATTTTAGAGATGATAAATTAAACAATGCCCGCATACAAATAAATGAAATATTATCATTAAACGAAATATCATGTATAGATTTTGTATTGCCTGAACCAAATAAAATCTTAAAAATTGAATGTAATGAAGTTAATAAGACTGAAATTTTATTCTGTGAAGAAATGTTTATTAACATGTATACTCAACTAAATTTAGAACAAAATTATATTTTTGAGAAATTATTAAATAATGAACATAAGATTCATTTTATAGACGGTCCTGGTGGTTCAGGTAAAACATTTTTATACAAAACATTAATTTTTTACTTTTTGTCTAAAGAAAAAAAAATTTTATGAATGACTTGGACTGGTATTGCGTCAATACTATTACCAAAAGGAATGACAAGTCATAAAACATTTAAATTACCTTTAGATTTAGAAAGTATAGAAAGTGCATTTTTAAAATTAGACTCTGATAAGAAAAAATTACGGTAAGTAGATGCAATAATTTGGGACGAAGCATCAATGATACCAAAAAAAGCTTTAGGCATTTTAGATAAAACAGTAAGAGATATTTGTAACAATAATTTACCATTTCGGGGGAAATTAATTGTATTAGGAGGAGATTTTCGGCAAATTCTTCCAGTTATTAAAAACGGTTGTAGAAACACAATTATACAAGAACCAATAAAATATTCAGATATTTTGCCACTTTACAATATAATGAAGTTAAAAAAAATATTCGTTCTAGCAATGAAAAATTCGCTTCATTTTTATTAGATATTAGATATTAGATATAATTAATCTATTCAAAGTATCTAACAGTTGAAAAACTGACGATGTTTGTTTGAGAATATATAAAGATATAAATTATAATTTATCTATGAATAGTGTCATTTTAACGTCTCATAATGAAGATTCAACTATTCTGAATAATAAAATATTAAAATTGATCGATAGTGATGAAATGACTTATTGTAGTATAGATACTGCTACATATAAATGTGTTGATCTATCAGATGATAATATTTACATAAATTTTCCTATTGAATATTTGCATAATATTCGTGAAGGTTTACCTCCACATAAATTAAATCTGAAAATTAATGCGATAGTAATGTTAATAAGAAACTTAAGTATAAATGATGGTTTATGCAATGGAACGCGATTAAAAATAACTAGACTGTAGATGTAGGAATCCTAATAATATATTTATTCAAAATGATTCGGAAAATACAGAGGAAATTATCAATATTGTGTGGAAAGAAATTTTTGATGAACAATTATAATTATTCTCATATTTATTATGTAATAAAATTACAAATTATTTTTTATAATACTTATATTAATTCAAGGTATATTAAATTAAAAAACGTGGCAGACCAAGGTGATGTAAAACCAATACTATTACGTTGGGATCCAAAAGAAAAAAAATTTATAGAAGTTCACACCATTGAACAAGCTCAAATTATAGACGATTTAAATAAACAGTTGTTAGAACATGACCACGAGGACAATAATTATATGAACAATTTAATAGATGAATACAATAATCATTTAAACTAAAATAAAACAGAATTTCCTGTATTATGGGATCCAGAAAAAAAAATATGTAGTAGTGTATACATGGAAGAAAAAAATCGACTGTCCGAATTAAATACAAAAATAGAAGAAAATATAAAAGAAACAAATAAGTATAATGAATATTTAGAGGAGTCATTGAAAGAATATAATTCAAATTATATAAAAAATCTAATTGAAAATATTAGTAGATAATTGGTCTGCTTTCAGCGACCTTCAAAATTGGTCTACTTTTATTGACTTTTAAATTAAAAAAAAAATGTATTAAAAAATGTCTTAATTGGTCTGCTATCAACAACATTATTAAAAATGTTTTTAAAATCGGTTTGCTATCAGCGACCTTTAAAGTTAGTCTCTTATCAACGATCTTCAAAACCGGTCAGTTATCAGCGACCTTCAAAATAGGTCTGACATATACATTCAGTATTCAGACCTCCAAAAGTGATTAGCTTTCAACAACCTTTAAAATTAATATATTTTCACTGACTTACAAACTGATCTTTTGCTTAACCTTGAAAATCGATCTACTTTTAGAATTCAACAACGGTTTCGATTTAAGTTTCGGTCTGCTTTCAGCGACCTTCATAATTAATATTTTTAGCGTTATACTTTGTGCGACCTTTGAAACCAATATGAAGTTCAAAAGTTTTGAATGACTTCAAGTTTCAAATTTATGTTATTTAAATAACTATAAAAATGTTTAAAAATATAACATATGCTTATGTAATAGAATAAAAGTAATACTTGAAAATTATACAGTTTTTTTAACAGAAAAATAGGGCTTTCTTTACTAACTTTTTATTACGAAAACAAAAAATGACATATTTAATGGAAAATGAATTCAAAGATAGTAAAAAAGGGGAAACCTCTATAAAAAAACGCTCCTATCTATCTACCTCTTGGGTGGCGTGGAAAAGATAGACTTTTTATATCTCTATATATTATGTAGAGTGTCTGTCATTGTTCAGCCCATATATTACCTTTACCTAGAGATATACAATTTCCTCATATGTCGTACAGAAAGTTATTTGTGCTTACCCATAATTTCAGGATCAAGCGAAGGGAAGGCCCAACTCGCGTGCGTTCGTGGTCCTTATTGCTACCGAAGGCAATATACAATTTGTCCACATACCGTACAGAAAGTTATTTGTACTTAATCTTTGATTTCAGAGTCGAAAACGTGACATAACCTCACTCCTAGAAACTGTGATGCCTATGCTCGTATGTTAAATTTTTTTTTAGATAAAGACTTATGATCCTTACTTATTTTTAATAATATCTACATAATAATCTCTACTATTTTTTTTAATTTTAGAATAAATACTGATAAATAAAAAGTCCACTTACTAATGGGGACTTGGCGAGCGGAGCGAGCAGGGGGGTACCCCCTAGTGTGTGTATATATATATATATATATATACACGGTGACCCATTTCAATCGCCGCACCCGGATTTCTCGGAACCTAAGCCAGGTAGAGAAAAATGGTTCAGACAAAAGTTATAGGGGACAAAGGGGGCCACATAATGGGGCTAACGTCTTTGACCTTGAACTTGACCTTTGAGGTTATTTCAAGGTCAAAGTGGTTTTCTCATATTTAAACACCTAGTTTTGACCCCGGATTCGGAAAGAGCGGGAAATTTTACATTCAAAATCATATTGAGAAATTTTTTCCAAGGTCATTTTAAGGTCAAATCTAGAGCAAACTCAGAAAAGTCCGTTTAAAATCGTTTTTTTCCATGAACCACAGGCGAAGCTGGTTCAAATTGACCGTAGGCTTAATAGAAGAACCCAACCCCACACACCCAAAAGTTACACATCCTAGTAAACAAAACTCAAACTCGCACATCCTAACCCCATACACTTCATGCCCTCACATGCTGAACTGTTACACCCCGGTCCCACAACCATACCCCACACCCCCCAGTCCCACACATCCCTACCCCACGCATGCTAATCCCATACACCCCAAACCCACACATCCTGAACCCTGAAAAATTTTTCTCAAGGGCAAAATGATTTTTTAACGGAAACTTTAAGATCGTTGAAGCTTCTGTTATAAATGTATTAACCTTACTTTTTGTGCTACCCAGAAACAACGACGTGGACGTAGTAAGGATTGTTTCCTTTGGGGTGCTAAATTAAAGTGACTCCCCTTGCCTCTCACTGGTCGGGGTGCTTGATTATAGTGAGTCCCCTCGCCTCTCACTAATGTAAATACATTTTTATTTAATCTCGAAGCAAGTGTTCGAAATGACGATCATTTGCTTCAAGGCACATAGTCAAACGCCTTCGAAAATAACGAACTGTGTTCTGCAAAGTTTGTTTCGGAGTGGCAGCGCATGCTCGACGAATCCTATCCTGCATATCTGCTCTTGTAGTGGGTTGTTGCTCAAAAACAGCATTTTTTAAATACTCCCATAAATAGAAATCTGGTGATGTAAGATCGGGTGAGCAAGCAGGCCAGTTAACCGGACCTCCTCGACCAATACATCTGTTACCATAGGGCTCGTTCAAAAAAGTCCTTACAATTCGAGCGAAAAATCATTTTGCCCTTGAGAAAAATTTTTCAGGGTTCAGGATGTGTGGGTTTGGGGTGTATGGGAGTAGCATGCGTGGGGTAGGGATGTGTGGGACTAGGATGTGTAAGTTTTGGGTGTGTGGTTTCCTCTATTAAGCCTACGATCAATTTGAACCAGCTTAGCCTGTGGTTCATGGGAAAAAACGATTTTAAACGGACTTTTCTGAGTTTGACCTAGATTTGACCTTAAAATGACCTTGGAAAAAATTTCTCAATATGATTTTGAACGTAAAATTTCCCGCTCTTTCCGAATCCGGGGTCAAAACTAGGTGTTTCCATACGAAAAAACCACTTTGGCCTTGAAATAACCTCAAAGGTCAAGTTCAAAGTCAAAGACGTTAGCGCTATTATATGGCCCCTTTGTCCCCTATAACTTTGTCTGAACCATTTTTCTCTATCTGGCTTAGGTTCCGACAAATCCCGGTGCGGCGATTAAAATGGGTCACCGTGTATATTGTAACGGGGTAGGTTTTCCCCTCAGTGCCGCAAATCTCCAAAGCGGAATTGCTGATGAACGGCGCAGCGGTTGACAGGCGCGAGCACTGGCTCGTGCCAACCCTCGGCGAAATCTCCTCGCTCTCGCCGGCGCGCCGTCGCTCGCCGTCGGCTGCCTTCGTCGGCAGTCGTACCTACCAGCGTTACAACGCGTGACTTCGCTGTCGCGCTCTCTCTCTAGTGCGTGCTAACTCGGCTGCTCAGAAATGCGCGAGCACCGTGTACTCGCGCCCGCGGAGGCCGGTGGTATTCTATACCGCCGCGCCACCGACTAGGAAAAGGGATCCGGGAATACGCCCCAAATAATGCATGAACGCGTATGGAAAATAAAAGAAGTTTATTGCCCCTCGGGCGCAATGAATAAGATACAGGCGCCGCATACGCAGTGTACGCGCCGATTCGGGTGGTGCGCCCGCGCTCTAGGTACGTGTGCGCGTGGTCGCACACACGCACTCGCAAAAGCGGCCTGCGCCGACGTTGGTCGATCGCCGCGCGCGATCGACACACGCGCGCGCGTTAGTGAGCCTCGCTCGGTCGCGCGGGAGTCGCTCTCCGTACGCACGTCGTCCGCGGGGAGAGCGCGCGTTCGCCTGGCCAGGTCTTACCTTCTAGGCGCAGCGGCGTCTGCGAAGGTATGGCCAGGCGACTTAGGCTGAAGAATCTCTCTCTCCGCTGCTCTGGTCACCGGCGGCATTCCTCTCTCTCTCTCTCTCTCTCTCTCTCTCTCTCTCTCTCTTTCCCACCGCTGCTCCGGTTGCCGGCGGCGTCTCTCAGCCTCTCTCTCTCTCTCTCTCTCTCCGCTGCTCCAGTTGCCGGCGGCGTCTCGTGCACTCTCGCACCACCTACACCGGTGATACAACGCGCGGCACACCCGCACGTCTCACTCCACTCTCGCTCACTCTCTCTCTCTCTGCTCTCGAGGACACTCACGCGTCCGTTCTCTCTCAGAACAGGCACTCGGGCAGTGACCGAAACGATACTGCCTGCCTGCTTCTTCATCGGCACGTGCAATCATGTCTCGGCCTTGCCCTTCGCGCAAGGTTGAGAGATGTTTACCTTTTCCGTGTTTACGCTTGCGGTCGCGGTGTGCTGAGACTCGCCTCGAGTCTCATCGGCGTACACCGATACACACACACATGCGCGCACGCACACGAGCCGTCCGTTACAATATATATATACACATTGCGGAAACCAGTACTTTTGAGGATCTATAGATTTTTTCTCCAGAGTTCGTATATGCTTGACTAAAGAAATAACTCCCTCTCTGCGTTGAAGGTATTAATATAAATCCTCAAAAGTACCGTTTCATACCGAAGGAATTTTGAGGATGTCCTCAAAAGTCCGAAAAATCCTCAAAGTATCGAATCCGTGCTGACATAGATCCTCAAAAGCTGCATTTGATATATATATACATTTCTTTTACCAGATTTATGGAGCCCTTTTATACACATGAGCATATTTATGGAGCCCGTTTTCTTTTATGGAGCCCGGGTCCCATAAAATATTCTTGTACGGCGTTTATGGAGCCCGATCTAGAGTTTCTATACCCAGAGAGGGATTATTTCTTTACTCACTCGTATACGGGAACTCTGGACGTAGGTACTAATATACAGGGATGAGCTCCATAAAGGAGTTAAGTGATAATTATATATATATATATATATATATATATATATATATATATATATATATATATATATATATATATATATATATATATATATATATATATATATATATTGTTAAGTCTTGAATGTCGAGGAAATACTCTTATATGTGTATTGAAATTTGTATGGTTTATCTTCAAATTATATTTGAATTATATTCAATTGATATATGGTTTATATTACCTTTCGTCCTTGAGGTGAACTCTCGTAAATAATTAGACTGATAGCTTTGTAGCTGAATATTCACTTTATTTGATATATGAAATTATAAGAAATCTGATGTGGCTCGTATTGGCCCGTATAATAATAATCGCTTCTCCTCTTGTCGGCTGGAGTGGTACGGAGCTCGCGACTTGTTCACGATTACTGATTTGTGTGTTGAGAGTCGCCGTATTTATTAAGCGGTTAATGTGTGTTAAAGATGATTTTGACGCTGAGTCAAAATCATCTTCTTAAACAAATTTAGTAAACATTTAAATATCATCATTTCGATTTCACGTTTAAAAGTGCTGATTCTAAACAAAGTTGCGATGAGCGGTTGGTTTTACAAGGTCAGTTGCTCGCTACGTCACGCTGGCTGTTGCGTAGCCGAAATTGCTGTACTGTTAAAATTCGCACTCGTATCGTTTTGTGGGTCAAAGAAATGAATATTGAGATTTAATAACGTCACAGACATATCAGTTTATAATTTGTCTTGCCCCATCTTGATGCCGCTTGCATTGGAATGCAACGTTATCAAAATTCGCATGTACGACATTTGTATGTCAGAAAATGACTGGTGATAAATATGAATTTTTAAATTGATTTTAGAGATACGCCACAGACGTAACACCTCCCCCCTTAGATTGTTGAATATCGTAGTGATTCAACAAGTATAATAATAGTTAGCCATTAGTAATTTTCTGTTACAATAATTTCAAATTACAATTATAAGATGGAAAATTAACTATAAATACAACGACGTCTTCATAAAATGCTGTGAGAAATTTTTAAATAATTTCAATATGGTTCGTTAATGAGAAAAAATTTTCTAATAAGTCGTGAGGGTGATGACACAGAGGTTATTAACTGTCGTCTACCGGATTCCGCAGGAGTATGCAGAAATAGTGTATATAAAGCGAGGTAGGAGTGCAGTGAGTATCATTAGTATTGAATTCTTCTTCGAGTTACAAATTATAAAGAAATAGAAATCGACATGGTATTCAGCAGCGTAAGTAAATATATATATATATATATATATATATATATATATATATATATATATATATATATATATATATATTTTATAGGTTCTCTTACTTTTATTATTATTTTATTTATCGTAACGCTCTGTAATAATGATAAATTTATTCTTATTGATTTTAGCTTCACCATATTATTTATGAGAAAACCAAGGGAAATGGTTTTCGTACTGCCAATGATTTATTCCAGTCAGGAATCGAGGTGGACGTTGATGTAAAAAGGCCTAACGTTTCTCGTTTTTACACTGTAAGAATCTAATTCATTTTATTTATTAAATATTCTCTTGAATTCCTTATAATACATCTTGTAACGGGGTGAATTTAAAAGAGGGTATTAATCCCTCTCTGGGATGCGCGCGGTAATATACTGGCGTCTACTACGCCCGGAGCAGCGCGCCGTTGTGGACGGACCCGTAGGCCGTCCGGAGCGCGTTGGCGCAGGCTCCGAACAAGCGCGCCCGGCTTTCACTGTAGAAAGCTTAGGCCGCTTTCTACTAGAACCGGTGCTCCGCTCTGCCGCTGCTACCAACTTCGGCGCACAAATCACCGGCGGCTAGCTATGTACTAGCCTTGCCTACACTCGCCGGTGTTCCCGTACAACGCCGCTCAGGTTAACCTGAGCGACTTTAACTTACAATTTTCCCGTCGACGTTGCTCCTCTAGGAGATGATGCCTCCGACTAGCTGCAGCTGCTGAAAAGGTAGAGGGCGGTATTCGGGGAGATAGGGAACGGTTACTCGCAAAATAAAGAACGCGTGACTCCAGTACTTAGAATAAAAGGTTTAATTAACCAAAAGGAGATTTCGCGCTAAGGGGAGCGATGCCCGAACAACTACTACAAAAATACACGCGCACAGGCCGAGACTTACACGGAGCCGGCCGGTCGCACGGCCGGCGTCGCCGCGCCGCAAGACGCCACAAAATGGCCGCCGCACGCTCGTACACGAGGCCGCTCGCCTCTACGCAAGCGGCGTCGGATAGCCGCGGAATAACTCACTCGCGAAGCCGCTCGCACGCAAAACCTACGCGGCAAGTATAAGAGGAAACGCTTCACTTTTGAGCTGGCCAGCTCGCGCACGGAGATCCTCTCTCTCTCTCTCTCTCTCTCTCTCTCTCTCTCTCTTGCCTCCTCGCTTCGAGGCGTCGGGCCTCGTGGCCGCTCGAGCCTCTGCTGCCGCTGTCTCTCCCTCTCGCTCCCTCTCTCACTCTCTTCTCCCGGCTGGCGGAGTGGCCGGGCTAGCGGAGGCAGCCGGCGTTGCGTCGCTGCTGGACCGGTGGTGGCTCGGAGGCGCGGAGGGCACGGGGCACTAAGCGGGATGTGGCACTGGCGGGGCACGTGCGCACCTGTTGCGCGGCAGGATCAGACTGAGGAAAATGGCCACGGCGTCGCTTCAGCGGCGCGTCGGCGTCTTCTTCTTCTTCTCGCTCCGCCTCTCGCGCGTCCCGCTTGGCGCGCGGCGAGTCGCTATACGTGCAAGCGCGCGAGCTTCAAATCTCGCTGCGCTGTATACGCGACCACCTTTACTTTTATTCATGCGCCCGTTACAATCTTTAATGTTCTGTTTTTTTTTCTTTTTTTTTCCTTCAGGTACATCAATGGGCCCGCATTGATCATAGAGAAAAAGAAAATCTGGTGGGGCCAGATTTCGATTTCCCAGAATTGCCTGCCTTGTTGGAACAAGAGAGATCGATTTCCCTGATGATGGGAAGGTTGCGGCTATCAATGGTGCCGTGCGAAGAAGATGATGGCTATTGTTTGCGAAAGTTATTTTATATCACTGATGTGTATGTAGATTGGAGAGTACGGTTGCGTTTCGTACAAACGCGGTTTGAGATTATATTTTATTTAGGAGATGATATAATTTTTAAAGCTTAGTACATAATTGTTACTATTGATGGCATATATCTTGTGACTAATATATGAAAAGAAAAGAAAGGTTATTCTTGTTAAAAATTTTTTCCTTCATCTCCATTCCTTCTTATCTCTTGTTTTCCCATTAATGAAATAGATGGTCGACGGTGACCTTAGTTTTTTCGCTGATTGATTTTAATACCTTAGAATTATGAAATATTTAAACTAAAATTATAAATCCTAAATAATATATTAAAATTTGTCTTTGTATAAAAACTTATTCAAATTTAATCGGTAGTTAACGATGAAAAACTATGAAATTGTTCTGACTACAGATAAATTTTCAAACTCCAAATTTTCCTAATGCAAGACTCAAAAATAATTATTCGATAATCTTGTGAATATTGAAAAGTAAAATAAATTTTCAATCATAATATTACACGTTTTAATTCTCGATTCTCATGTTAAGTGATATAGATCAATTTTCTTTCCGCCCTTAATGTCGGAATTTTATTTTATTAAATGAAATAAATATTATTCACATTTGTTGGGGTTTAGTTAGATCATATTTCCTCCCCCCTTAAGATAATATTTATTTCATGAAAAGATTGACATTTTAGAATTTTAAAATCTAATAAAATTTGAAATCAAATTTCAAATATAGATACTGATATAGAACTTCCGTCATTTTGTGCATTCATAGATGGAGCTGTTAATGGGATTGGGGTAAAGGTCTAAACTTTTGGAATTTTGGTGTTTTTGGTGGTTGAAGTTCAAATTCTACCCTTTTTTGAATTGTTGAATTTTTTAGAATAGGATTAGATATAATTGGTCTTTGGACTCTTACCTCTTGCAATTCAATCTCTTCTCTAGCTGATTTTCTTATATTCTGTTCAACATTATTTTTGTTTAATGCTACCAGCAGGTGGGTCACTGAACTAAAGATGGCTCCGAGTAACTTCGTTGACCATCCGTATAATGGGTGTAGAGCACATCCTCGTATTATTAAGTCAACCATCATCTTAATGAGTTGGCATATTAGAAGTGCCATTATTATTCCAGAACTTATCATGCCGTATTCCTCGTACTTTTTAACAATTTTATTCCAGGTGCTTTCGGCAATACGCGACAGTGTGTTTTCTGTAAGAAGGTTTTTCATAATATCATCCTTTACAGAACTTGAACTCTGTGTGATATGTGTTATTGTATTGATAATTGCTTTTTTCTCAAGTCGGAAGAGTAATCTTTCCTCGAATTTCTCTAAATCTTGCTGAAAGAAAATTCCACTGGTGGCCAGTGAGCTTAGCTTTTCTGATTCCCAGTCTTTTGATATCCGTGTTTTAAAAATTGTAATATTTTTCTCTATTATTCTTGGTTTCGGCTGCAGATTTATCCAATTTCCATCTATTTTATAGTAAGGAGGAATTATGGTGTCGCAGTCAACCTGTGTTCCCGTTTTTACCAATATATGTGTTTTTGGTGTAAGGAACCATTTTGTGTTACCTGCTACAACTGCAAGTTTGGCGAGGTATCCTGGTTTTTGCATTATATTGTAGGCAAACTCGTCTGGGGAATTGGATGCTAATGATAAGGAATTTTGAATTTCCCTCCTTTCTACTTCGCACATTTTTGTAAACATATTTAAATATATACTTTTAAATTGCATTCTAAAATGTCTTTCTATGTGTACGAATTTTGCATTAATGTAAGAAAAAATATTTATATTGACAGAATCCCTTTCTTGTCTAATATCGTTATCGAATAAAATATTATCTACTTTTTCATAAATAAACAATTTTGGGTGTTCTGTTTTCGTGATTATTCGATCGCAGAATTTAATATTTTCGATCGCTGTTAATGAGAAAGATAAATCGTATGTATTTACAGTATAGATAATTTCATTATTTCGAGATAAAGTCTTTGTTACAGTACCACTATATAAAGTATCATATTTATTATTAAGGCAATTTTCCTCTGAGAAATGTGTCCAAAATGTATAACCTGCTTGTATATCTATGCAATGTTCGTCGGAGAATTTGCAAACTGTTCCTGAACTTAAATGTATTTTGTAATTATTCAGATTAACTTTTGCATATTCTTCGGTAAGTGTAATTTTTATAATGCCCTAAACAAGAACTTTATCCCAACTTCCTTAGCTATCCGCATATGTCCCTCCTGAACACGATCTTTTTGTTACTTTTCCCGCGAGGTCAATTCCTACGGTTTTTGTTTCGTTTACTCTAATGTCGGCTATAGTGTGTGAGTTATCATATTTAAATATTCCCGTTTCATGAATAAATTTACATCTTTCTGCACTAACTTCATATAAATATTCTTGTAATCCGTTTTCTACAGGCCCTAGATGACTGAACATTCCGCAATTATTAATTGTACGAGAAATTTCGATTTTGCACTGAATAACTACTACTTTTAAATTCCGCTAACTGTAGTAATTCTATCGTTGTGTTTGATATCTGTAGATCATCCTCGTGGAAATCGCATTCTCCTGTGTCCACTAATGAGTATGTCGATACTGCTGGATCTGCTGAACCGCAATTAAAACCAATAATTGCGTGATATGTTTTAAAAAGCGTTAGAAGTACAATGATTGAAAGATACATGGTGTCCAGTTCCTGTAAGATAATTATGGTACTATTTTTTATTATTAACAAGGCTTAATTTATTTGTATGGACTGTTTTTACCTTTCCTTTATAGTCTATGACACCATTATTATTTTCATTTACCTTAATAATGTCAAAAGGGCCATGATAATGATCTTTTTCAAGTTTCCCTGGTTTAGGTTCTTTGATCAACCATACTTTATCTGCCATTTTAAATTCTCTTGGGTTAATAAATCTGTCATAATATATCTTTGATTTTTCTTTTGACATATTATTAATCAGTGTTTCTAAATATCCATTATAGGTGGGTAATAATTCTGATTTTTATCTGGTTCGCTAGATTAGTAGATTAGTATTATAATGAAATTGTGCAAAATCCAATAGTTCATCCCATTCATATTTCTTTGTAGCAAAATTTTTTAAATATTCACACAACGGGTGGTGTGCTCTTCCTAATGAACCATTAGATTGCGGCGAGAAAGCTGTAGTTTCAATTTTATCAAATTTAAACCTTTTAGCTATCTGTTTCATTATTTTACTCGTGAAATTTGCCCCTCTATCGGTTAGTACTATCTTTGGACATCCAAATATACATATAAATCTTTTTATAAAAGCATCTGAAACCGATTCTGCTGTTTGAACTTTTAAACATACTAAAATTACAAATTTTGATAATTGATCCTGTACAGATAAAATATATTTATTATTATTTTTAGTAATGTTAAATGGTCCTACAATATCCATTGCGATTTTATCGAATGTTTTCCCCGGTGTATCTGTGATAATCATTGGTTGTTTAGTCTTTTTCCGCTTTAATTTATTTCTTTGACAATCTTCGCATTTTTTTATTCTGTTTTGGATGTCTGATTTTAAGTTTTCCCAAAAATATTTTTCCTTAAATCTATTGTATGTTCTATTTACACCTGAATGTCCTCCTATCATAGAGGAGTGATACATATTAAAAATGTTATCCCTGTCTTCAATTTTTACATATTCAATATTATTTAAACATATTATTACCTTTATATTTGTATTGCTAAATATTTTTTTAATATTTCCTCTATTTCTAACCAACTTATATTTAAAATTTCTATATCCCTAGAAATACTATAAATACATATATTCTTAGTAATTAATAATTTTTTTAATTGATTAAATAATTTCGCTAAATTTTCTTTTATTAATTTACATGATACGGACGCATCTATGTATAACTTAAATAGTTTTTTATTCTCTATATTTATTATATCTATATTATCTTTTGTAAGTGATAGTTTTGGTTTTATGTTTTTACTTTTGATTAATAATTCAGTATTTTTATATAATCATTTTCCTTTTAAATTTATTAAATGAACAATGTTATCGTTTCTAAATTGTATAGAATTTTTAGAATAAATGATATTAATTTCCGGTATATTTTCTTTGTTTTCCTCAATTTTCTCTTCTTTTCTACCTGTAGTCATTTTTTTGTCATTTTTCCTAGGTCTGCCCCTTTTTCCTTTAATTTTCTGTCTATCTTCATTCATTACTTTGATTTTGTCATCGTTACTAAGAATTCTAGGTTGTTCGTTATTTTTATTTAATATTTTCTTACTTTTTGCTCTGGTAATAACAAATATCTCTACTGGATTTCTAGATAGTCCATCTGCATTTGCGTTCTGTTTTCCTGGTTTGTATACGATATCAAATTCATAATCTGATAGTTTTAGTCTCCATTTTTGGACTCTTGTATTATTATCAGCTGATCTTAACCATAACAGCGGTTTGTGATCAGTAACTATTGTGAATTTGTTTCCATATATGTAATTTTTAAACGTTTTTATGGCAAACATTATTGCCAATGCTTCTTTTTCATAGGTGTGATATTTAGTTTCCGCTTTATGTAGACTTCGTGATGTGTAAGCTATCGCTGGGTCTTTGCCAATTTGTCCTTGCGACAAAACTGCACCTAAAGCAGAATTCGAAGCATCTGTTGTAATAATGAATGGTTCATCAAAACGTGGATATTCTAAGATTGGTGCTGTGCATAACAATTCTTTAATTTCCTCAAAGGCTTTTTGTTGGTCTTTTTCCCAATGAAACTTCACGTCTTTTTCTAGCAATATATTTAAGGGTTTTGTTACTTTTGCGTAATTGTTTATAAATCCTCTATAGTACTCTGAAAGCCCTAGAAATTCTCTAATATTTTTAACATTTTTCGGTGTAGGAAATTTCTTTACTGCTTCTATTTTCTTTGGATCAGGTTTTATTCCGTGTTCACTAATAATGTGACCTAAATAACATACTACTTTTTTAAAAAATTCACATTTTTCTGGTGCTAATGTTAAATTCGCTTCTCGTAATTTTTGTGCAACTGTATTGAATCTTTCGTTGGCTTCTGTCATAGTTTCGCCAAAAATAATTATATCGTCGATGAATACGAAGCATATCTTACCGATTAAATCGCCTAAGACTGTATTTAAAACTCTTTGAAATGTACGCGGTGAGTTTCTTAATCCGCAAGGTAATACTCGAAATTCAAAACGTCCCAATGGATTGATGCTAAATGTAGTTTTATGTATATCACTTGGTTTCATAGGAATTTGGTGAAATCCCGACTTTAAATCTATAACGTGATAAAACTTAGTTTTTCCCAATTGATCAAATATTTCTGTAATGTTTGGTAGTAAATATGGATCTGGAACTGTCTTTTCATTTAGTTTTCTGTAATCTATTACTAAACGCCATCGTTTTTTTCCGTCTGCTAACTGTTTTTTGCTACAATCCATGCTGGAGCGTTAACCGCACTTTTTGAGTTTCGAACTAGGTCATTTGTTATTAATTTTTGAGTTTCCCCTATCGCGATTTCTTTTAATTTATGAGGTAAAGAAAATTGCTTTACGTATACGGGTTTATCATCTGTTAAATTTATTTCATGTTGTTCTACATTGCATGATCCTAAACTGTCTCCCTCTAGCCAAAATATATCCTTATTTTTGAATATTAGATCCTTAATCATTGTTTTACTATTTTCAGGCAAGTTTTCGTAACATATTTTTTCTAATAATCTTTCTTCTCTATTATATTCTTCAAAACCTTGTACTGACTCATTTTTTCCTATAAAATTTATTGATCCCAAATTTAAAATTTCATTTTCATCTATGTTAAAGTCTTCTGTTATCTGAAAACCTTCTGGTAAATTGTTTATTTCATAAGATATAAAGCTATATTCTTTTTCATTTCCATAGAGTTTATTATAATCTTCTAAATTTACTTCAATCTTTTTATTCATTATTGTCAAAAATTGTTTATAATCTGTTGATTCGACTTCCTCAAAATCGATTGCTTGGTCATTATTTTCAAAAGCAATATTAATATTATTTATTAATGTCTTAATATTATTTTCGTCATTTTCCAAAATTTCCTCATAATGTAAATCATTTATATTTTCTGGTAGAATTTCATTTAACATTTTTTTTTTGTAAATCCTTTCCTTCTGCCTTTAATATTGGAATCGTATTTAAAATTTTCATAACGTCATCATATAATGTTATTTCTGAATTTATATTTACTTCATTTTTATTGATTAACTCAGGTTCATAAGATATTAAACAAGATGATTTCTCCATTTCATCCTCAATTTGAAAATTTCCAGTTTTTTCGTTTATTTGTATTACTTGTTCACAATCCCTATGAATTACAGGTGTTGAATTTTGTTTTTCATTCGTATGTTCCAACATTTTCTTTAAAAATTCCTTTTGTTCTATTGTTACTCTTGATTTGATTTCTTTATCCGATTTTTGTAGGTTTTCAGTTACTATATTAAGATTCTGATTTAGTTTATGGGCTGCTTTAACTTGATTTTATTATTATTTATTTGTAAATAACCCTCGTCTAGTCTTAATTTTTGTTCAGTAAGAATTTTAATTCCTAAAATTCCGTCGTAGAGTAGACAAAAATCTTCTGGTGCAACATGAAAATCAATATTTAGTCCATTGATTTTCATTTTTATCACTCCTAATGTCTCAATAGTTTTATCTGTGATACCAGATAAACGAATTTTTCTATTTTCCAAAATTATGTTAGAAGGTATTTGATTTCCTTTGATAATATTTAATTGAGCTCTACTATCTACGAGTAAATTACATATTTTATTTGGATAATGATTCTCTATTTCGATAGACTGAAGTGAGTTTTCCAACTTCAGAAAATACATTGCAATCTTGGTCGCCATTATTCTTTCTTGTATTTTTTTCTTTTCAACACTATTTATTTCGGGTTCGTTAAAATTGATTTTGTTCACATTTTTTTCTTCCAATTTGTTAGCTTCCTGATTTTCCTTCATATTTTCATTAATATCGCTAAAATTCTTTGTAATTAATAAATCAATGTCCGTATCTTTCCCTTTGTTGCGATATATGTTTGTAATATTATCGCCATTAAGTGTACTTATTTTAATATCTGCGTTATTTTCTAGTGGTTTTTTGTTAATCCTTCTAGTCCACTCATTTCCAGAAGAATTTGTTAGTTTTCCGAAGTTTGTTGATTAAGTACTGATCGGGAAGCACATTCCTCAGTTGTGTGATTCGTGTTTTTACAAATTTTACAAAATTTATCTAATTTATTTTGTAGCATCTTGATTTCATGGCAATTGTTTATTTGATGTCCATTTTCATTGCAAAAAGAGCATTTAATTTGTGCCGTCAGATTTTTTACTTTTCTACAATCTTCCAATGTATGCCCGAAATTACAATATTCTCATTTTATACTTTGTGTATTAAAGTTCCCCAGATAATTACTGTTTGAATTCCTTGAAAAATGATTGCTGTTCTGGTTATTTGTTCGGAAAAATCCATTCCTATTTTTATCTCGATGTTCATAGGATTTATTTAAGGCATTGTAATTGTTACTTGGGAATGTACCTTGTTGGTTATTGCTTATTTTTCTACAAGTTTTTGCTGAATGCCCCGGCATCTCGCAAAATTGACAAACTTCTTTATTCTGAGAGTTTTGTTGTCTATTTTGCATAATTAAAACTTTTACGCTCTCGCAATCCGCGGTTTCGTGACCTTCATCCGCACATATCGCGCATCATATCGTTCCTTCGTTTATCGTGCAGTATTTCATTAAATGCCCGAGGTTGTTGCACCTCTTACACAATGCTGACGGGCAATTTTTAGCTGTGTGTGACGCGCTGCCACAGGCGTCGCATACTTCCGTAATTCTTATCGAATTATTGCACGTAAGCGGATCGTGTCCTCTTTCCTTACATCTCCAACACAGCTCGAATTCTGTAATAGTAGGACATTGCGTAACCTCGTGCCCCATATTTTGGCAGTATTGACAATGATTACTCTGCATCTTATTTAACTTACACGCATCTATTGAGTGGCCTTCCGTACTACACAATTTGCAAATTAATTTTATTACATGCTTAGCTGTTCTGCAATGATATGATACATGCTCCTTACTTTCACAATAGACACATGAAGCTTTCATGCCAAATAATGCTTCGTGATTTATTTTCTTACATAATTGGCAAAAAGCTTGTTTAATTGTGTTTGGAATTGGAGTTTCGAAATTAAACAATATGCTCGTAGTATCATTTCTTAAGCTATTTTGCTTTTTTAAGTTTGATTCTATTTCAATTGCTTTTTGTACTGCGTTATCCATGTCTTGGTGTTCTCCGAGTTCGATTCTAATTTCTTGTTTTAATCCTTTTTTAAAACTACTGAGTATGTCGGTTTTGAAACCAGTTTTATATTCTGTTAAAATTTCTCCTGTTACATTAGGTTCTAATTTTTTTAATTCTATTATTTGTGTACTCAACACTCGTAATTTGTTTGCAAATCATAGCACATCTTCATCTGATTTTTGAATTTGTTGTGTTAGTTTTCCGTATAATGAATGTATATTATCCGTTGATGGATATATTTTACGTATTGTTTTAATAAAAGTTTCAATACTTTCAATTTCTACATTTTCTCATGCTTTATAAATTTCTCCTTTGAGCTTTATTTTGAGGATCTGTACTATGTTCGATTCATCATTATTCGATATTATTCTTTTTGCTTGTTTTAATTTTTCTATATATTCCTCTAGTTGGATATTTTTTCCGTCAAAATCCGGTACTAACTTTGCAACTTCTTTAAGTGGTAATTTTAATGCTTGATTTGCCATTTCTGGTTCGAGATTTATTAAATTTCAATTATTGGAATTTTAGCCTGGTCGTTATTATTCAAATTGTTATCTCTGGCTAAAATCAAACTTTGTTCGTGTAGTATTCCTTCTATTTCCGTGTAGTCGTTTTGTCTGTCGTTTCCTAAAAGTCTTGAGTCGTCAAAAAACGTAAAATTGTGATTTGGTGTGTGAAAAGCAATTGGTGATAATATATCTTGTTCTTCCCGGAACTAAAAGATCATTTGTATTTTCTGTAGAGTTGTTGTCATCTATTAAGTTTTGTTTAGAGTCTGTAATGTTATCGTTTTGTTTTAAGTTAAATATAATTGGTGAGTCTGATTTTTCTGATACATTAAGGGGGCTAGACACCTTTTTTCTCTGAAATAAGAAGTCACATTTTAATACATAAATGTAAACTAATTATTTCATACTTTTTACATATAAAAGTGGGTATATTTACCTTACCTTAAAACTTTCTTCGATGGGCCTTTTATATGGTCCAGAACCATAGTCATCGATGAAACAAGTTTTTTCACTAACCGTAAGCTTTGAAATTTTCCTGTGGATGGATTGACTTCAGATTTGAACTAAATTACTCCTGAATAGTATAATTCTTATATGAGTGTAGGGATTTAGGATTAAATGTCGGAAAAAATTTTTACATCAGAAAAATTATGAAAAAATATAAAAAAATTTAAAAAATTAAAAAAAAAACTCTTGAAAAACAGCACAATTTTTTTTTTCTCATTAGATCAAAAATCCCTACACTCATATGAGAATTATACTATTCAGGAGTAATTTAGTTCAAATCTGAAGTCAATCCATCCACAGGAAAATTTCAAAGCTTACGGTTAGTGAAAAAACTTGTTTCATCGATGACTATGGTTCTGGACCATATAAAAGGCCCATCGGAGAAAGTTTTAAGGTAAGGTAAATATACCCACTTTTATATGTAAAAAGTATGAAATAATTAGTTTACATTTATGTATTAAAATGTGACTTCTTATTTCAGAGAAAAAAGGTGTCTAGCCCCCTTAAGATCTGCTTTTGAAGTCGTTGGACTTGAAGTTTTTTCCGTATTTTCTTCTGTTTTTGAGTGAATTGGTACGTTAACGTAAGTATGTGATGAATTTTTAGGCAAGCTTATGCTAGGAGGTGACCTTTCTACTCTCGGTTTTCTTCCAAAAATATTAGCTTCTTTATTTATCTCGTTTACTTGTTTTTTAAGTTCTGGATTTCTTTGGGTAGTCCGTCTGGTTATAATCCCTCCGTTTCCCTTATTTCCTATACCTTTCTGATTTGACATGACATACGAGGGTCATTTGATAAGTACCTAGCCTACAAATGAAAACACCAAAATTTTACAAAAAATAAAATTTATTTTTCAATGTAGTCTCCTTTTAGTTGAATACACTTGGTCCAGCGGTGTTCCAATTTTTTTAACCCCGTTGAAAAAAATGTTTTCTCTTGGTTTGCAAAATAGGCCTCCGTGGCGGCGATTATTTCGTTATTGGAGTGGAATCTCTTCCCGGCGAGCGAATTTTTTAGGTTCGGAAACAAAAAAAAGTCGCACGAAGCCAAATCTGGAGAATACGGTGGATGGGGCAGCAGTTCGTAGCGTAATTCGACCAATTTAGCCGTGGCGAGTGCAGAAGTGTGAGCCGGTGCATTATCGTGGTGGAAAAGCACTTTCTTTTTAGACAAATGGGGCCGTTTTTCTTCTAACACGGCGTCAAATCGGCTCAATAGTTCGGCGTAGTACTGTCCTGTGACCGTTTTGCCCTTCTCCAGATAGTCAATAAAAATCACACTTTGAGAATCCCAGAAAACAGTGGCCATCACCTTTCCGGCCGACGGGACCGTCTTCGCCTTCTTCGGAGCAGGTTCACCGGGTAAAGTCCACTGTTTTGACTGCTCCTTGGTCTCTGGAGTATAGTAGTGAATCCATGTTTCGTCGACGGTCACGTAACGACGCAAAAACTCTTTTGGATTGCGATTAAACAGCTCCAAACACTGCTCTGAACTGGTCACACGGATGCGCTTGTTGTCTGCAGTCAGCAAACGCGGCACCCACCTTGCTGACAGCTTCCTCATGCCTAAAATCTCATGTAGGATATGCCACACGCGTTCTTCTGAGATGCCTACTATCGCAGCTATCTCGTGCACCTTTAATCGGCGGTCTGACAAAACGATATCGTGTATTTTTGTCACGTTCTCCTCCGTAGTGGTTGTTTTCGGAGCACCTGGGCGTGGATCATCAAAAACCGACGTACGACCACGTTGAAACTCGTTATACCAAAATTTAACGGTCGCCATCGAAGGAGAAGCATCCCCATACACTGCATCCAAGCGTTCTTTAATTTCACTGCGCGATTTCCCTTCCAAAAACAAGAATCGAATCACCGACCGATATTGTTCTTTCTGCATTTTTTCAAAAATCAACGGACACATTTGCTTTCACACGCTCTCAAAAATAAACTACAACTCCGATCCGGCTGAAATTTCGTCTGTAACCGTTTACAGGAAGATACTGCACTGTAGTGTATTTCTGGTGCGATAGTGGCACCATCTGGCGGTGAGGCTAGGTACTTGTCAAATGACCCTCGTATTACTTCTTTGTTTATACTATACTTAATATATCTATTTAAATATATTTATATCCTAATTTTAACTATTCTTTGTGTAATTTTTCTTTGCAATTGTTCGCTGAAGAGTTTATTTATTTATTTGATACTTCTATCTCTTGATTATTTAGATTTTTACTTCTTAATATTTCAATGTTTTTATCATTTATTTTAAGATGCAATACCTGTTTATGGAAATGATTATTTATTCATAAAACAAATGTTTTTATACGATTTCTTGATTTTTGGTTGTCTATTAAGTTAATTCTTATTTTTCACGTAATGTATTTTTGAATTATTGTATAATCATTCCTGAATATAAAGGTGTAATTAGTTATTATACTGTTCTTGTTTATATATTGTATTATTTTCCTTTGTTTGATTTATTTTCCCCTTAAATTCATTTATTATTAACTTTTCAATTTCTTTATTTGTATATATATATATATTTTGATTTCACTATGTGAGTTATGCTCTCACTTGCTATTTCAATTATAATTTATTCTATAATTGTTGTTAAAAATTGTTTTCTTACTTCTTTGTTTTGTTACTCCTTGTAGTGTCGTATCTTTTTTCGTTTGTAATATTTTTATTTGTATTGTAATATATATTTTCAATTTTCTAATCTGTGTTAGACTGTATTTGTATTTTGCGTAATATATTTCTGAAAAATGTTATTTGTTTTGTAGAAATTATTCTTATTTCCGTATTTATCATTTGTTGAATACTTGTTAATAACTCGACGAGCCGTACGCATTTATTTTCAGTAGTTTTGGTAATTCATGCTATAATGAATGGCCCCAACTACTTACTGCAAAATGTGAAGTTCGGACTTATTTTATGTTAGTTTATATAAGAATATTTCCCTCGTCTTTCAAGAGCTTATTTGATCTGTTTAAAGTTTGATTTAGCTGATATATCGAACTTTCGTTCGACTGTGTACCGGAACCAATGTGACGTTCCGAAAAATAGTTATTTTATTTCTTTTATTTTAAATAGTCTAGTGAACTAATGTTCGATCGGTACCGGAAGCACTGTTAAGTCTTGAATGTCGAGGAATTACTCTTATATGTGTATTGAAATTTGTATGGTTTATCTTCAAATTATATTTGAATTATATTCAATTGATATATGGTTTATATTACCTTTCGTCCTTGAGGTGAGCTCTCGTAAATAATTAGACTGATAGCTTTGTAGCTGAATATTCACTTTATTTGATATATCAAATTATAAGTAATCTGATGTGGCTCGTATTGGCCCGTATAAGAATAATCGCTTCTCCTCTTGTCGGCTGGACTGGTACGGAGCTCGCGACGTGTTCACGATTACTGATTTGTGTGTTGAGAGTCGCCGTGTTTATTAAGCGGTTAATTTGGGTTAAAGATGATTTTGACGCTGAGTCAAAATCATCTTTTTAAACAAATTTAGTAAACATTTAAATATCATCATTTCGATTTCACATTTAAAAGTGCTGATTCTAAACAAAGTTGCGATGAGCGGTTGGTAGTAGTAAGGGGACCGGTATAGTGAGACGGCCCCCCGCGGTGCGGTATGTAGGGGCCATGTGGCACCCCGCTGTGCGGCGTGTATGGGTCCCCAAGTGTGACAAGGTCATTAACCCAAGTGTTTACAGTAGCTAGTTCGGCCACAAGCTAATTAGTGTAAACAATGGGGGGTGATTTATTACCCCATAAATAATGGCCCACTTATGGCACCCGCCATGACGTCATGCCGCTATACATGCCCTACGTGTGTTGCCGTATATGCCTTGACTCGAGGTGGTGGGGAGCGAGCGCTTTGGCTGTCCGCGCTACGCCATAAAGACCCGTAGGGTGCTAGGCCTCTCGCTGTATAGACCGTGTGCTGTGTGTATGGGCCCCAAGTGTGAACAGAATTATTACCCCATAAATAATGTCCTACTTATCGCTCGCGCCATGACGCTATGCCGCTATACCTGCCCGGCGCGTGCCGGCGTATATGCCTCAACTCGGGGATGGTGGGGGAGAGACCTTTGGCTATACGCGCTACGCCATAAAGACCTCTCGCTGTATAGACCGCGTGCTGTGTGTATGGGTCCCAAGTGTGACAAGGTCATTAGCAGGTGTGAACACAAGATAATAATGATAAACAATGGGTCGGATTATTACTCATAAATAACGGCCCACTTACCGCCCCCGCCATGACGCCATGCCGCTATACCTACCAGCCGCGTGCCGCCGTATATGCCCCGACTCGTCGTCGTGGTGGTGGTGGTGGGAGAGACCTTTGGCTATAGGCTCTACGCCATAAAGTCCCATAGAGTGCTGGAGCGGGCCCTCTCGCTGTATAGACCGTGTTTGTGTGTGTGTGTTTGTGTTTGTGTGTGTTTGTGTTTGTGTGTGTTTGTGTTTGCGTGTGTGTGTGTGAGTGTGTGTATGTTCGTAATAAGTTGGGGTGGGAATAGGGAGTTGGTGTAAAGGAGAGGTCTGCAAATAAAAAAGCTGTTGATGAAAAAAAAAATCTTTATTTATTTAATCGTAGAAGAAAGTTAGTCTTACGTTAACATAACTACCGACATCACGAACGCACAATTTTTATTTTAACTTATACACTAATTACTATTTTACAGTTGGTCTTACGGCAATATAAATATCGACATCACTAACGCACAATTTTTATTTTAACTTATAATACGAATTACTATTTTAGAAGCACACCCTACGCATTCAGTCAATCGCAAACATTTTATTTCGGTTGCACTTTTTAATCATTGTTTTTAAACGCGAAATATAAAATTTGTATTTCGACGCTTTTCGAAAATGAAATTTACGACATGCCGGGTTTCCAGACGCTCTGATGAAAGCGCATATGTTTTGCCGCGGAGAACCTCGGCGAAATTTTTCCCGAATGAAAATTTTTTATTACTCTTTCATGGTTTAAGCACAGCGGCCTCGCAGAAGTTTCTGGCTCTACGAGCGCGCGCACGGGTCGAGTAGTTAAGTATCTGCACGTGAGAAAAACAGAAACACGTGTAGGCGTAGAAAACAACCCTTGGAAGGATACTTCGGGTTTTTACAGGAAGAGATTTTTTAACATCTGTAGAGTTTCTTTTCTTATCGAAAAGCTGTACGACTGCCATAGTAATCGTACACCGCTTCGCGGGGATTCTCAATTTTTCTTCAAACCCGTCGGCACGCGTGACGAAAACCTTTCGAGCTAAACTATCGCTACGTGACAGGACCATGCAATAATCCCAAGGGGTTATCCTCGAAACTTGCATCCTCTGCGAAGAAAGTAAGCCCCGTTGTTTTTTCGAAACAATATATCACGGTAGCAGCCCCGCAACAGGATGTTTCGCGTGTAAAGCTTACGCACCGGGGTTTCCGTCGCGCGAACACGCATAGCAATACTCGGGGTTATTTTTCACCCAGCTACACATTTTTAACGGAAAAAGTTACCTCTTGCGCTTTGGTGAGATTTTCCAGAGACGGCACGAGTACATAACGTAAACAGATGCTCAAAAACCCCGAGGGAAAGGTATTTTCTGATACTACGTGTATACTGTATTCAAAACACTCGACGCCATTGACACCGCCAAAAAGTCGCGCTATAAAAGCGGTGAGGGCCACTTACGGTCCTACCAGTCTTTCTTTCGAACGAGAAGCGTCACCATGGAGAATTTTGTCGCTTGTAAAAGTTTACGGGAAGCCGTATTGCGTCTCGCAGCGCAATCACGCTATAGTAGAGGCGGCGCGTGGCTTACACGACTGAGGACGTTGTCTTCTACGGAACTTGTCAATCAGTTACGACGCTTGTTACGGCTGACTGGCTATCGGGCGATAGCAAGATTATTTCGTACGTTCAGGCATTCGCGAGATGTACAGCGTACCATCGGGAAATTTGTGGTCGAGTGCAACTTGGACAGATTGCCTGTTTTTAGAAAGCTCATGAGCGAGTACGACGAGCTAATGGGTAAGTGAAAAAATTTTTAATATTTTTCCTAAAATTTTTTAAAAATTTAGTTCTCTAAAAATATTTTTTTCCAGTCTTAGAAGATTTATTGCGCGACAGCGATTCTGATAGCGAAAATATCGAAGCTGATGACGAGGAGAGCACACACCGAGATGATACACCGTCTCAACCAGGGCCGTCGGGGGTGGCAAGCGGTTCGGCGCGCACTGATGGACGACAAAATCCTGTAGCTCGCAGGCTACCGTTTGACACTGATAGCGACGCGGCTGATGACGGTAGCTCGCAGCAGCAAATCTGGGTCGCCGACGTACACAACGCACCTCTTTCCGACGATAATCCGCCTACAGAAACGGTGTCTGACAGCGAAGAGGAGCGCACCGTAAGCCCGAACCTTATTAATGCGGAGGACCATGAAAGGGCGAATCTAGAAATGGAGGCGGTAGAAAATGAGCGAGAGTATATACTGGAGGCATTATCATTATACGTTGAGCCGGGGGAAGCCGTTCACCGGGCGTTTTTGAGCGATCCTCCTCAGGCGTCAGCAGATGTAGGCATCGCGAATACCGCTGAAAATCGCTACAACATCTTGAGCAATTTTTACCTTAGAGATCCCGGAGCATACGATAATAACTTTAACCCGTGGGACGAAGTTCATCTGCGTATAAATGAGCGTAAGTTAAATTAATTTTTCTTTTTTGTAATGTAAAAAAAAGGCATGTTGTTGAAAAAAATATTTTTCTTTTAGTCATAAGACATCGGGATAGTATATCGTACCACTATCCCTATGACATTCCCGATATACCTGGGGTTTACGAGCGGTTTTTGAATATACTCCATTCACCACGCGCACAGGTGTTGCGTTGGTTTCATGACCAGGCGGAAAATATATTTTCGCCGTTGTATACGGAAATAGATCTCGCGGATCTATTAGTACGTGTAAGCGAAAGTTTTCGCGGGCCACCGGAAGAATAGAAAATGACTAAAAAAGAGAAATGTTTAAATAATATTAAAAGCTGACGACAATTCATTTTATTCATTTAGAGACCCGTCAATCCCCTCTTCAGGTAGGCGCTGGTGAAGGTCGTAGCAGAAGCAACAGCAGCCACATCAGCAGTAGCAGCATCATGCGTGACGACGAGGCTGACGCAGGGCCCGAGCGGTTTATTATAGCTGCCGAGGGAGAGCAGTACATGCGTAGGTTTGCTGTTCACGGCCGCACGGCCAGTTTTAATATACGTGACCCACCTGCCGGGGAAAACCCTGTATTATGGCTCGAGGAAAGCATTAGAGACATTCACGAATACATTACATCTAACGTTCCACCTAGCACATTAATCGGCGTGAGTATTCGTAGTGATCGGTTTGCGCGGGGGCCCGGAGGGTTCTCGTTCAGGCCTATTGAAAATTTCAGTTACTTAGATTTATGGAATTTAATAAATTCTATAAGTCAAAGTAACGCAGTTTTGGGTATCGATGACACACTAGCCTTACAAATATATTACGTTGAAATGCCTGTTGGCGCAGGGAGACCATGACCAAAACAAGCGCTAAGCATAGGTAGTCTTCGTAAACGCTCGATCGTAACAATAAAAAACGAGGACAATTTATGTTTACCACGCGCGCTCGTAGTAGCGAGAGCACACTTAGCTCTTAAAACATCCGAATGCGCGGCGACGCGCGACGAGTGGCGCGTAATCCGCGACGGCCGGCGAAAATTACAGAAAGAGCGCGCAGAGAAACTCGTGCACGATGCAGGAGTAATTTTACCGCTAGAGGGGTGTGGATTCCGCGAGTTGACGGCGTTTCAAGATTTTTTTGCTGCGGAGGGTATTGCTATGGTTATATTTGAAAAGTGTAACCTGGGTAGCGGCGAACCCCCGTTATTTGACGGCCGAAACAAGATTCAAGATTTAAATGCACCGCTTCACGGTGTTATTTATTTAATCTTTGAGGAGCAGTCTAGACACTTTAACGTGATCACTAATTTATTTGCTGCGGCCGGGTCAAAATTTTTTTGCTCTTATTGTAACAAGGGTTTTCGCCGTATTGGGCAACACAAGTGTAAACGAACTTGTGAATCTTGCTTTGTTACACCTCCATGTAGGAGTGACGGTGTAGAAATGATAGAGTGCACAGAGTGTAGACGTAAATTTTTCGGGCATGGTTGTTTCGTTAATCACAAGCGCGCGGGTTCGTACAAAAAAAATAATCGCAAAGTGTGCGACGTCGTGCGGCTATGCGAAAATTGTTTAAAAATAGTAAATACGCAGCACAGTCAACACGAGTGTGGTATTAGTTATTGCAAACAATGTTCGAAGCGGCAGCCGTTCAATCATGCATGTTTCATGCAACCAATTGGTGGTGGTGGTGACTTGAAAGCGGAAAAAAAATTTTTATACATTTTTTACGATTTTGAGACCCGTCAGGATACGCCGTATGGAGAAAACGCCCGAATTCACGAGCCGAATCTCTGTGTCGCGCATCAGGTTTGCACGGATTGCATAGACGTGGACGACCTTAAAATCATTTGTAGCAAATGCGGCGTGCGCGAGTTCATTTTCACAGACGATCCGGTAAAACAGCTCTTGAGCTTGTGCATTCGGGAAAGCACTGAATTTTCCGAAATTGTATGCATCGCGCACAATGCCAAGGCTTTTGATGCTCAATTCATTTTAAAAGAATTGGCCGAAAACTCTGAGCGCACAGCCCCCAGCGTCATTTTGAACGGTCAAAATATTACAATGTTGAAGTACGGCCGAACCAAGTTTATCGACAGCATCAACTATTTTCAAATGAAATTGAGTGCTCTACCAGCTACCTTCGGTTTACCCGAAAGTAGTAAGAAGGGCTATTTTCTACATCTGTTAAACACCCTTGAGAACCAGCGGTACGTTGGGCTAGAGTTTTATTGCCCTGACACTATGTCGCCAGCTGAGTGGGCCGTTTTTCTCGAGTGGCATGAAAATACAAGTCCTGGCTATATATTCGACTTTCAAAAAGAGTCGAATATTGCCAGATGGACGTAGAAATACTGAGGCGCGCGTGTATACAATTTCGAAAAATTTTTCTCGAGGTAGGCAAAACGGACCCGTTCATATCAGCGTGTACAATCGCGTCGGCGTGTTCGTACGTTTTTCGTAAAAATTTTTTAGTTCCGAATACTATAGGAATAATTCCACCGAACGGTTATAGGCGCGCTGACAAACACTCGCAAAAATCAATAGAGTGGTTGCTGTATTGCGAGCGCGAGATCGGTCGGGAGATCGTACACGCAGGGAGGACGCGTGAGTTTCGCTTGCCCGAGGGATTTTTAGTGGACGGTACCTACCTGCTTTCCCTCCCGGAGGGAGGAAAGCAGCTAAGGGAATCGTTTTTGAATTTCAAGGTTGTTACGTGCACGGTTGCCCGCGATGTTTTACGAATAACCGAGAATCGGTACGAAATAAGTTTAATCAAACGTATGCACAGGCGTACGAAAGTGTACAGGTAAAAGTCGGACGAATGCGGAGTCTCGGCTACGAAGGTCGCGCGATGTGGGAGTGTGAATTCGATGGGGTAAAAAGGCAACAGCCCGAGTTCGTACGGTATCTGGATACTCACCCGATAATGAGTAGAATAACGCTCAATCCGCGGGATGCGTTTTTCGCTGGGCGAACTGAAAATATAGTCACCTCGTGCACTGTAGAGCCGGGTGAAGAGATCAAATATACTGATATTTGCTCTCTTTACCCGTATATATGTAAGCGAGGCCGTTTTCCTATCGGTCACCCGCACATTTACATAGGCTCGGAATGCGCCGCGTTAACGAATGGCCAGAATAACAATCTCGCGCGCGTCGAAGGGCTCGTCAAATGCAAAATTTTGCCACCGCGAAATTTATTATTGCCCGTATTACCGGTAAAAATGCACGGGTGCCTTATTTTTGGTCTCTGTCGTTCCTGCTGTGAGGAAATGCATCAGGACGACTGCAACCACGAACAAGTCGCCGAGCGTGAGTTTAGCGGGACATGGGTAGTGCACGAGTTACAGAAAGCAATCGAATTGGGCTACAGCGTGACTGAGATATTTGTCATATGGCAATATAAGAGCACACAGTATGCCCAGTGCAGCGGTGAGGGTGGTCTGTTTGCCGCGTACGTAAATACCTTCCTTCGGTTGAAACAACAAGCGAGCGGGTGGCCGCCTTGGTGTACGGACGATACTATCAAGGAGCGTTATATTGACGAGTACGAGCGCGAAGAAGGAATAAGGTTAGACCGGGAAAAGATTGAAAAAAATTCGGGTTTACGTTCGGTCGCAAAACTCTGCTTAAATTCATTTTGGGGAAAGTTTGGGCAACGCTCGAATTTAAAACAAACGGAAGTGGTCAAAACGCGCGAGGGGCTACTGAAACTGCTCACGACGCCTGAAAAGGAAGTTTTCGACGTGCTCCCGGTTAGCGAGTATCTTTTGTACGCAAATTGGCGCTATAAAGAGGACGCTGTAGAGTCGTCGCCGAACACAAATGTGGTACTAGCAGCCTACACAACCGAGCAGGCGCGTCTCGAGATTTACTCGTATATAGAAAAGCTTTCGGCCAACCGCGTTCTCTACCTGGATACCGATTCGTGTATATTCAAGTGCAGCGAAAAAGACCCTTCAGAGTATAGGCCTCCTTTAGGCACTCTTCTCGGCAGCATGACGGACGAGCTCAAGGGCTACGGAGAGGGAGCTTATATTACCAGCTTTCTCTCCGGGGGTCCGAAATTTTATGCCTTTCGTGCGATCGTTCCATCGACCGGCATCACTCACGAGTGCTGTAAGGTAAAGGGAATTTCTCTTAATAGCGCCAATACGAGCAAGATCAATTTCGCTAGTATCGAGCGCTTGATCGCAGAGTATTTCGATAACGACGAGAGCTCGCCTATTGTTTTGAAATACAATGCGATCAGACGCACTCGCACGCACGAGGTCATTACGCGCAGCGAAAAAAAATCCTGTTCCATTGTTCTGAGAAAGCGAAGATATTTCCATTCATAATAATAATATTCATTCTCGACGACCTCATGCGTGAATCGTCGAGCGATGTTATTTTAGATTTATTTACAAAGGGTAGTCATCACAAAAATATTAGCGTAATATTCGTTACGCAAAACGTATTTCACAAAGGTAAGGCACAGCGCGACATTAGTTTGAATACCAAGTATCTGGTATTGTTCAAAAATCCTCGCGACAGAGCACAAATACAGCACCTCGCGAGACAAATTTTTCCGGAAAATTCGGCTTTTTTACGTGAGGCCTATCTAGACGCCACGCGTGAACCTCACTCCTATCTTTTTATCGATCTCTCTCAAGCCTGCTTAGACGAGTTTAGATTTCAAGCAAACATATTTGCCAATGCCGGGACGCACGTTGCCTACGTGCCCAAGTACTTTAAATCGCGGTGAATGAGGCGTGCGTTAATCAGTCAGGAAAAAACTATGGCGCCGATAGGTCGTAAAGCGATAGCCTGCGGTAAACATTTCTCGAAAAGAAACCTTGCTCTCTTGAACGGTCTTTTTCATGGGGACCAAAGACATCGTGTTGCTATAGCGCGCACAGCTGATAAACCTCTCGTCAAATGCATATGAGAGTGTGTGTTGAATGTTTTGCAGGGCGTCGTAAAACTAAGCGATTCCGAAAAGGTCCGATTGCGTAAACATAAGCAAACGCTGCGTAAGCTGATCCGTACTGGTGATAGAGGCAGCGGTACTTGGAAATCGAAGAAACGTGTCATTATACAAAACGGCGGGTCGTTTTTACCACTCTTACTTGCTCTGATCGTAGGAGCGCTTATCTCAAAAATATTTGGCTCGAAACATGGAGCGAGCTCGTAAGATGATCCTTGTGCCGGAACCGCCACCGGAGACGTCGCAATCTAAAGTCATGGAGGAGGAGGGGGCGAGGAATACGAATGAAAAAACTCTGCAAACGCCAGGTGATCATTTTTCTCGTCTAGATGGTGAAATGTACAATGTTTTACGCTCAAAAGCAGCTAGAGACGATTACGAGAAGTGCGTAAAATATCTACAGATTTTACGTCGCTATCTTTTCTTCCGTGATAACGAGCGTAGCGCTGTACGTGAGGAGCACCCTGAAATAGACGAGGTCGAAGAGGCGCTTGCACCACTGTCCGAGGACGACATACTCGTGGGGGTACCGAAAGTACACGCGCGCAAAGCGCGTCTCTTGCTTCGCCATTGGAAAGTCACTGTACCCGAGCGTCTCAAGTGGGATAACTCAGGCACCATTACTATAGATGGTCGTGTAATTGCTCGATCCAATATAACAGAGTTAATCATCGACGCATTGAAAAAAAAGAACAGTAAGGACGAGGAGGCGCCCGTTGGCCGCATTGAATTTGCAAAATTTCTCAAAACTTCCGAAACGCCGGGAAATTTAATTTATAATCCAGCAGTTTTAAAAATTGGGCAAATATTGACGGATCCTCAGCGCTCGGCCAAACGACGTCTATCCACACCAATACAGCACGAATCACCCCAGCCGTCTGTACAGACTCGCAGTAAAAAACAAGCGAGAAAAAAGTGGCTCACGCTTGGTTTGTAAAATAAAAAATGACGTATGAAAAACAATACTACGACCTTGAGCATGAAGCAGGCTACGCTGGGGCGCGATCTTGTGCGCTTGAACGCTAAAAAGGAAAAGAGAAAAATTTACTCGTGGCTGAGCAATCAAGATGCCTACACGCTCCATCACCCGATACGAAGGCGATTTCCACGATTACGCTACAACGTGACGAACATTGACGATGTTTGGGAGGCTGATTTGCTACAGCTCACGACGATAAAAGATTACAACAACGGTTACAACTACATTCTAGTGGTTATTGACGTACTCGGTAAGTACGCATGGGTGGAACCGATAAAAGATAAGACCGCGCGCAACGTTGCCGACGCCTTCGCACGGATTATCAACCGAGCACATCCCCGACTGCCTATATGTGTGCAAACCGATCGAGGCAAAGAGTTTACCGGTTCAGTATTTCAGGCGCTCCTCCGCCGAAAAGAGATAACATTCAGAGTCGCTCGCAACCCCGACATTAAAGCAGCTGTGGTCGAAAGACTCAACAGAACGTTACGCGAGCGAATCTGGCGATACTTTTTTCATAGTAACACAAAGAGATACATCGATGTCGTGCAAAAGATTGTACACGCTTACAATCGCACGCTACACAGTGGTCGCGCATGAGACTATCGATGTCACATTGTACGACGCGCCGACAGCGATCGAAAATTTAGCCAAACGCGCGAGCTACAATTATCGAAGGCGACCACCGGCGCTGCCTAAATTCAAGGTGGGCAACCTCGTGCGCATCAGTCGAACCAAGAACACCTTTGAGAGAGGATATGAAAAAAATTTTAGCGAAGAAGTGTTCAAGATAATCCGCGTTTCGACGCGTCAAAATCTCTATACATACGTGCTCGAAGATTTGAACGAAGAAATTATCGACGGTTTCTTTTATCCCGAGGAGCTCGTGTTAGTCGGTCACGAACGCCTCGCGCCCGATAAGCGTTTTAAAGTCGAACGCGTCATACGCACAGAAGGCCGGGGCGCTAAAAAGAGAGCACTCGTTAAGTGGCTCGGTTATCCTGCTAAATTTAACTCGTGGGTAAAAGCAAGCGAGCTTGAAAACATCTGAAAAAATGGAAACCAGCGACGATTTTTATATGGTACTGCCTAGTAACAGCAGCATGACATATTTTCCCGAAAACACAACATGCTGTTTTACGACCCAGCTGCAACGCGAGATCAAATTACACGGCGAGTGGCACGTGGGCCTCGTTGAAATTCACATACCACACAGTATCGTACATTTTCAAGATGACGAAGCGAGTTACACTTTTTACTCGGCTGAGGATAATGAGGGTCTCATCGACAAAAAACTGTGTCGTATACCCGTAGGTATTTACAATTCACTCGAACAACTAGTAGACTCTATAAACGCGGCGAATGACACATATAAGCATCAAATGCTCGTGCCATATAAAGATCGTAAGGGGCTTACATCATAAGACGCAAGTGTGACTGCTCGCAAATACACATTACGGATTTCAACGAAAAAATCATGCGTGTATTCGGCTTCGACGAAGCAAGTCAAAAAGGTTCGTTTACAACGCATGAAGGTTACCGTCACAATGCAGCCAGCAGACCTGCCTCGCTTTCTCGAGCCTTGTCCGACCAGATGTATATCTATACCGATATATGTGAACCTTATACAGTAGGTGACATACAAGCTGCCCTACTGCGCATAGTTTCTATAGACAACTCCAGCTTTAAGTACGGTTGCAGTACTGTACAGCGTTTTGCACCTGTTCACTATATACCTCTTCTCTATCACAATTTTCGTAGCATCGTTATCGATATAAGAGATCAACATAGGCAACGTATACCATTCGAGTACGGCACGTTGACGGTCACGCTACACTTTAAGCGCAAACGTTAAGATGAGTCATTACGGGCGCTACTACGACGAGCAGCTGGGCGGGGGTGGAGTGAGAAATGTTTTTGCTGGTTCGACTTTTCAGAGAGGTCGCGGGGTAGGAGCCTGGTTAGGAGGCCTTTTTCGTCACATCCTGCCATACATCACGAGCGGGGCCAAGGCTGTAGGTAAAGAGACACTACGCGCAGGTATAAAGCTTGTTGATGACGTTGCCAACAGAGGTGTCAATTTCAAGGAGGCTGTAAAATCACGGACCAAAGAATCTGGACGCAACCTCAAAAGAAAAGCTGCTGACAAAATATCGGAAATAATGAAAGGCTCGGGATATAAAACAGGCGTGAATGGCAAGCGGCGGCGCCAGTCGAGAAAGAAACACACTCGGACGCGCACGGCAGGCGGTAAGAAAAAATTCGGCAAAAGAAAGCCTGCTGTGAGAATCATTTCGACGAGATCTGCTTGCCAAATCCGAACCACGCATGACAAAGCTTCGACGTGTATAGTTACGCCTTGCGGGTTTATGCAGTTCTTCAACTAGTCTTTCGTGTTCCATGCTTGTGGAATTAATGATTGATTGGCTGTGGCATAGCCTCTTTTATAGTTAAAATGTCAGCTTTTATTTGAGATATTTGGGCATCCAGTTCATCTCTATGATTAGCAACTGGTATATCCAAGTCATCTATCCTAGTACTAAGTCTCGTAGCTATGTTACGTCCGGAAACGTATTATAGATTTAGAATTTCATTCTAAAAGTTTATTCACATCAGATATTTCCTGACATATAAACGCGAGAATGCAACGCAGCATTTCGCTCAGGCATCGTACCGTAGACCGTGTGACGTAGAGAGCCATCGACCTCCAGAAGACAGTGGCGTGCAAATTTTTAACAAATCAGCATTTCACAATGCTACCACTTAAATGCTACGCGTATAAGCCGTAACCGAAAATTTCTTAATAAAGATGATCTCAATTTATCATCTATAACCCAATTAAACCGCATAATAAAACTGCGAAATGCATCACGCAAGTCAGTCACAGCGTACAAGAAACCTGGCGAACTCCGTGTACCTCTACGACATCGAGAAGTTGAAACCGTAAGCCTTACACATCTAGTAAGCAGATTTTATAAGTTATTGAAATTCAAGTGTTATAGAAAAGAATTGTAATTGAAATTACAACGAATCGATCTACCAGAAGCCAGCAGATTGTATTGGTAATAAATTATTGTATTTTATATAATAAACCTACAAAAAACCAATTACTACTTATTTCCACTTATTTCCGGACTTAACAGTGGTTCCAGTACGAATCGAACATTAGTTCACTAGACTGTTTAAAATAAAAGAATAAAAATAACTATTTTTCGGAACGTCACATTGGTTCCGGTACGAATCGAATATTAGTTCACTAGACTGTTTAAAATAAAAGAATAAAAATAACTATTTTTCGGAACGTAACAGTGGTTCCGGTACGAATCGAACGTAAGTTCATTAGATTTATACAAAAAAATAAGACTGAAATGAGAGGAAACAAGTAGTATTTGAAAATTACTAAAAATATCACTACTAACTGCTTCCGAGCTTCTCGTTTTGCAGTAAGAAGTTGAGAGGATCATTGTAGCATGATCATTTAAACTTCTGAAGATGAACGTGTACGGCTCGTCCAGATTACTAACATATTAACAGATAAATAAAAAAAAAAAAGGGAAAATAGACGATGTTATAGAAATAGGGAAAGAAGAAAGGATAACCCAAATACAAATAACGTAAACGAATATAAAAAAAAAGATTTCACATAAAGATAAAATCAAAATAAATCAAAATATATAAGTAAATAGCATCACGCAAATATATTTAACAAACAAGAAATTTAAAGTGAAACATTCATATAGAGAAACATTAAGAAACAAATAATTAAATAATATCGGTAAAAACAAATAACTAAAATATTAGTGAAAAAAAAAATAAACAATTGAATAATTAAATAAAAAGAAATTGAAATAAATAAAACAAATCCAACACGAAGGAGAAAAATGAAATAATAATACAAAATAATGATCATTGAATAGATAAATATTATACATAAACAAGAAATGAGAATATGAGAAATCAAATTACACGAAAAACATTAAGAATAGAGATATAGAATTGGCGAATAAGTAATAGTATATTACGATACGTGGGCCGGAAATTGGATTTCCGGGCCGTGCGTGGTATGACGCCCGAGGCGAAGCCGAGGGCGTCATAACGCACGGCCAGGGCATCCAATTTCCGGTCCAAGTATTGTATACTATTTTTCTTACTCCCCGGCCGAAAGTACGTTCTGTAATTGTTAAATAATTGATAAAATTGCGTTGTCGTCTGCTAGCTGTGTTTGAGTGTTAGTTTTTCTTTCGGCCCGCTCGATAGTAGTGCCTCTGTCGGCCGCTTTGGGTAGCTCGGTCGATATTACCGACTGTTTTTTCTTTAGGCCCGGCGTAAAGAGCTGTTTTTTGGGCGTCTGCTACTTTCGCTATTGTACAGATGGTCTGATGCCCGCCCGACATTTGCAAGACCGAGGCGAAGCCGAGGTTTTGCTGGTCGGGGCGGGCATCAGAAACACATTCATTAAAAAAAGACAACACCACTTTTTATTTCAATTAACTCTTTTTTCTCGTCACACGTGCACTTTCCTCTGTCTGTTTCGTACGTGTCTAACCTTCACACCGCACAAACATATTTTTCTCGGACGCTCCCGTCCATACGTTTAAAAAACAATAACCACGATCAAACAAAACCACTTTTTATTTCAACTAACTTTTTTCTCGTCACCCGTGCACTTTCCTCTGTTTATTTCGTACGTGTCTAACCTTCACACCGCACAAACATCTTTCCTCGGGCATGCGCGCGGGCGCTGAAGCGCCGCGGGTCAGGAAATTTCGGCAGCCAATCAGAGCGCGCGGTTGGTCTAAAATAGGATGCGAAAGTTTCTCTTTCGGCCCGGAGATGCGGGCCGAAAGTACGTACTTTCGGGTGGGCGAGTAAGAAAATAAATTGCCAATGTCACATAAGAAGGATATAGAAAATCCAATGATAACAAGAAGTAAAACTACAGAAAATCCTATTTTAAAAGATAAAGTAAGTGAAAGGAACCGGGAATCAAGTAAAATATTCCAAAGAAGTTCTAAAATACTACGATCGCCTCCACGCGCACGAAATATAAAACCATTAAACGAAGGAACATGAACATCTGACAAAGAAATCGCGACAAATTCGCAAAATTCAAACATTGACCTCATTGATTTTACACCACACACATACGCAAATGCATCACAAGACAAAAAAAATAATAATAAAACATTACTAGAAATACCGAGTATTGACATTCAATCAACCTCAAGAGTAGGAAATAAAAAAAAATCAGACAACAAACAACTGGGAAATCAAGACAATTTAACACAAAATCACTCTAAAAATTCTTTACTTTTACCTCAAACAAAATCGGATTTAGAGTCACCGACAGAATATTTTACGCCAACATTATTAAATCGTGATTCTGCATTTTTTGATAAAACAGTAGATACATCAGTAGATGAAATAGGCGACTACACGGACATAGACGGAATACTAAACGAACAAAGTCTTATTTTAGCTAAAACAGATCTACAGGAAAGAAGAGAAACAGAAACAGAAGTATTAAACCAAACAAATAATACTGTTGAATCGGAAATTAATAGAACCATAATAGAACCCGAAATAAATATGGCAAATCAACAACTCAAACTACCACTGAAAGAAATATTGGGATTGGTACCGACATTTGACGGAAAAAATATAACAGCAGAAGAATATATCGACAAACTCAAAGAAGCAAAAAACATTGTTAACGCGGCGGACGAACGAAATTTAGTACAAATTTTAAAAATGAAGTTACGTGGGGAAATACATAAAGCAATAAGAACAATAACAATCGGGAACATCGAAGAATTAATAACCGCTATAAGAACTATTTACCCTTGTACAGAAGACTTATACACATTATATGGTAAATTACGGAGAATGGTTCAAAAAACCAATGAATCAGTATTAGAATACGGAAATAAAATTCGAATAATAAGCACAAATATAATAGAACTAAAAAAAATAGAGGACGGCGACAGAGCAATTACAAATATTTAAAACTCAACTAGAAGATGATGTATTAAACAGTTTTAAAAACGGTTTGAAACAAGAAATAAGAGTAGAACTAGGCGAACCGAATAGTACACATGCCGCTATGAAAAAAGCAATAGAGATAGAATTAAGACTCGAAAAACAAAAATTACTAAGAGAAGATAAAGCAAATATACTATTCAATACTGAGAAATTAAATATAAAAAAGGAAGCTAGAACATTTCATTGTCAAATTTGTAACGATAAATTTCATGAAGCAATGTTTTGCGTAAATGCAGGATGCGTATATTGTAAAAATAAAGACCACTTATCATACTTTTGTAATACAGTAAAAGATAAAATGGAATTAATTTGCAATTATTGTAGCTTAAGTGGACATTCAATAGATACATGTAGATTAAACGAAATGCAGGGAAACCATTGTCAATACTGCCAAAACATGGGACACACAGTAACACAATGCCCGATTATAAAAAAATATGAATTATGTTGGAAATGCAAGAAAAAAGGCCATGACCCAAATACGTGCGAAAAAAGTGCTAACGCCGAGGAGTGTTGCGAGCTCTGTGGTAGCGTGAGCCACACAATGAAGAACTGCCCGTCGGCAGTATGTCAAAGGTGCAATAAACCCGGACATGTAATGAAATACTGTCAGGTAACGAGGAAAATGATATGGTGCACAATCTGTGCTATAGAAGGTCACGAAACCTCGGATTGCCAAACAGCGGGAATTATGGCTATGCAAAGTAGACAACAAGCATTCGGAAATAGAATAAATTGTCAAATTTGTGAAGCAACAACACATACAGCAATGCATTGCCCAGATAGAAACACTGATTCACCAATAAATAATAATTATAAAATAAACAAATCAAATTATAATAATCCGGAAAACAGAAACAATTATCACACCAATAACAATTCACATGGATTCACAAATAAAACGCAACAACAATATTTTCATTCAAGAAACACGAATTTTAATCAAGAAATAAACATGCAAAAAGGAAAAAAACTATATTGTGAATTTTGTAGAATCCCAGGACATTCTATAGAAAATTGTAGGAAATTACAGAAGGCAGAAACAGCACCAACTTGTGCCTATTGCAGGAAAAGGGGACATACGATCGAAAATTGTATGTTATTGAAACAAGTAGAAGGTAAATTAGAAAAATTCTGCAGCCTCTGCAAAAATTTTACTCACTCACTTGAAGAATGCTATAGGACACAGCAAAATACCTACGAACAGCGAAATTCGGGAAACGCTTAAATTCTTCTGAGAGCGAGTGGATCAGAAGAAAACAAAACGAAACACTCGACAATAAAACGAACATCAAAACAATCACATTAACAGATAAAACGACAAAAAACTTAGAGTTAGAAAATCAAGAAAATAAATTAACTATAAAAGACGTTGAAGTTGATACGTTAATCAAGAAGAACGAAGAAGAAAATCTGTTAGATACACAAATGATCACAACACATGAAAATAATAAACTAACTTCAACAAAAATTACAATGTACTTTCTAAGATTAGAAAATGCACTACAGTATATTGAAATAAAAAATCCTTACACCGCAAAATCATGCAAATTACTCGTAGATAGCGGGGCCCAGTTAAACATTATTAAGAAAAATCAAATACCACCATACATAATATTAGAAAATAAGAAAATTCAGCTATCAGGCATCACAGATAAGGCCATAGAAACATTGGGAGTAGTAAAAATGCTAATTAATGATTTGTTTATTGATTTTCATGTAGCTCCTGAAGAATTTTCTCTCCCTTACGATGGAATACTAGGTATTAAAATACTCTCGGAACAGAAGTTAAAACTAGATGAACGTTATTTACAATTAAATAATAGTAAAATTGCATTGAAACCAAGATACACGATAAAAACAGGCTCTTTTAATACAATTACAAATAACCATAAATCCCAGGGAAATGAAATAAGACAAACATTTATTAAGGAAACGGAAAACATACCAATAGAACAACAAGCAAAATTAGAATTTGAAGAGGAAATAAAGCTAGAAAAACTAATGTTAAACAAATATTCGGGGAAATCTGAAGAAGTGACTTGCTCTGTATCCTATGAACCTGAATTAATTAACAAAAAAGAGATGAAAATAACTTCGGAAATAACATTTTATGAAGATATAACACAAATCTTAAATCACATCCCTGAACTTAACAAAGAGGAAATAGAACTACAGAGGAAAATTCTCGACGAAATATTACCCAAGGACAAAGCAGATGTACATTACGAAACAATTTTACAGAATAACAAAAATAATATCAAATCTTTAATAAATAATATTAATATAGCTCTTGAAAATAAAGATGAAATAATGGATTTTGAGGAAATCAAACCGACAGACTACAAACAATTTTTAACAATAATAAATAAGAATATTGAAGCTGATTTAGAAGAATATAAAAAAATTTATGGAAACGAGAAAGAATATAACTTTATCTCTTACGAAATAGATTATTTGCCTGACGGTTTTCAAATAACGGATGATTTGCAAATAGATGAAAATGAAATTTTAAACTTAGGATCAATAAATTTTATAGGAAAAAATGATCCAAATATAAAATCAGACCGCGAGGAAGAGTTACTCAAAAAAATCCGTTACGAAAACTTACCTGAAAATAATAAAATAATTATTAAAAATTTAGTAATGAAAAATAAAGACATATTCTGGTTAGAGGGCGACAGTTTAGGATCATGTAACGTAGAACAACATGAAATTAACTAAATAGATGATAAACCTGTATACGTAAAACAATTTCCTTTACCATATAAGCTAAAGGAAGTGGCTGTAGAAGAAACAAAAAAATTAATAAAAAATAATCTGGTAAGAAATTCAAAAAATGCTTTCAACGCTCCAGCATGGATTGTAGAAAAAAAAACAACTAGTAAACGGACAAAAACGATGGCGTTTAGTCATAGATTATCGTAAATTAAATGAAAAAACAATATCGGATCCTTACTTACTTCCAAATATTACAGAAATTTTTTATCAATTGGGAAAAACAAAATTTTATCATGTCATAGATTTAAAATCGGGGTTTCACCAAATTCCCATGAAACCAAAAGACACACATAAAACGGCCTTTAGTATACATCCATTAGGACGCTTTGAATTTCATGTTTTGCCTTTCGGATTAAAAAATTCGCCGCGTACATTTCAAAGAGTTCTGAATACAGTCTTAGGCGATTTAATAGGTAAAATATGCTTTGTCTTTATTGACGATATAATAATTTTTGGAAAGACTATAGACGAAACAAACGAAAGATTCAGTATAGTTGCACAACAATTAAGAGAAGCTAATTTAAAATTAGAACCGGAAAAATGCGAATTTTTAAAAAAAGAAGTATGTTATTTAGGACATATTATAAGCGAACATGGCATAAAACCAGATCCAAAAAAGGTAGAAGCAGTAAATAAATTTCCAATACCTAAAAACATTAGAAATATTAGAGAATTTTTAGGACTTTCGAATTACTACAGAAGACATATAAAAAACTATGCAAAGATAACAAAACCTTTAAATATATTACTAGAAAAAGACGTAAAATTTCATTGGGAAAAAGATCAACAAATAGCCTTTGATGAAATTAAATATTTACTATGTACAGCACCAGTTTTGGCATATCCACATTTCGACGAACCATTTATTATTACATCAGATGCTTCAAACTTTGCTTTAGGTGCAATTTTATCACAAGGAATAATAGGTAAAGACCCAGCAATTGCTTATGCATCAAGAAGCTTACATAAAGCTGAAATTAAATATCATACCTACAAAAAAGAAGCATTAGCTATGATGTTTGCAGTAAAAACATTTAAAAATTACATATATGGAACGAAATTTACAATCGTCACAGATCACAAACCTTTATTGTGGTTAAAAACAGCTGACAACAACGCTAGAGTTCAAAAATGGAGATTAAAACTATCTGATTATGATTTTGATATCGTGTATAAACCAGGGAAACAAAATGCTAACGCAGACGCACTGTCCCGAAATCCCATAGAAGTTTTCGTAATTACAAGAGCACAAAAAAGAAACAAATTAAATACTAACATAGGATCACCAAACGAAACTGATAAAACAAGCAAAACGAATAAAGTTAAAAACTCAACAAAAAGGAGGAAGATCAAGGAAAACTACAGTTGGTACACAAAAACAGAAAAAAAAGATAAAAATAGCAAAAACAACAACGGCACAACAACGCAAACGCAACAAAACATAATATATTCAAAAAACGCAATACAACTTAGAAACGACAACATTGTGCATCTTATACCACATGAACACCAAACATTAGACGAGAATACTAACTTATTAATCATAAATAAAAACTTAAAAATAAATACAAACTTAAAAAAGGGCGAAATAGATATAATTAATATTGAAAATAAGAAAATATTTATTCTATGTCTCGATACATCAGCAACATCGAAAATAGTTAAAGAAAACTTAATAAAATTAATACAAAAATTAAAAGAAATTTTGAACACACAGAAGATATTCATTTTTAGCATATCAAGGAATATTGAAATTTTAAACATAAGTTGGGAAGAAATAGAAGAATTATTGAAGGACAATTTTTAAAACACAAAAATTAAAGTAATAATATGTCTGAATAATATAGATTACGTAAATATAAACGATAGAAATAGAATTTTTGATACTTATCACTCCTCTACAATAGGGGCGCATTCAGGAATAAACAGAACTTACAATCGTATAAAAGAAAAATATTTTTGGGAAAATTTGAAATCAGACATCCAGAACAGAGTAAATAAATGCGAAATTTGCCAAAGAAATAAACTAAAACGTAAAAGAACTAAACAACTAATGATTATCACAGACACACCAGCAAAAATTTTTGATAAAATCGCTATGGATATCGTAGGTCCATTTAACACTACTAAAAATAGTAATAAATATATTTTATCTATACAAGATCAATTATCTAAATTTGTAATTTTATCATGCATAAAAGATCAAACGGCGGAATCAGTATCAAACGCTTTTATAAAAAATTTTATATGTATATTTGGCTCACCAAAAATAGTATTAACCGATAGAGGAGCAAATTTCACAAGTAATCTTATTAAACAGAAAGCTAAAAGATTCAAATTCAAAAAAATTGAAACAACAGCATTTTCGCTACAATCAAATGGATCCTTAGAAAGGGCACACCACCCACTATGCGAATATCTAAAAAATTTTTCAACAAAAAAATACGAATGTGACGAATTAATAGAATTTGCACAACTTCATTATAATACAAGCGTACATAGTAGTCATAAATTTACACCATACGAACTTGTTTTTGCTTATCCTGCAAGAGTTCTATCTAGTGAACCAATTAAAAGATCGGAATTATTACCGACCTATAACGGGTATTTAGAAAAATTAATAAAAAACATTACTACAACTACTGAGTTAGCTAGAAATAACTTAATAATTTCAAAACAAAAATCAAAAACTCATTATGACAAACTTATAAACCCGATACAACTTAAAAAAGAAGACAAGGTATGACTCTTAAAAGAACCAAAACCGGGAAAACTTGAACAAAATCATTATCAAGGTCCGTTTGACATAATAAAAATAAAGGCAAATAACAATATTACTATAAACTACAACGGAAAAGCAAAAACAGTTCATTCGAACAGATTAAGTCTTGTAAAATAATAAAAATAATAACATAATTTTCTGTTATAGGACATGATGGAGTTACTAAAAATTTTTTTAATATATAATTTACTACAACCAAACCAAGCAATAATTGGATTCGATTGCGGTTCTACTGACCCAACAGTAACAACGTACTCTCTCGTAGACAACGGAGACTGTAATTTTCACGAGGAAGATTTAGTAATAACAAATACGACCATACAATTACTACAATTAGCGGAATTCAAAACAAATCACGTAATGCAATGCAAAATAGAAATAAGACGAACAATATATCACTGCGGAATGTTCAGCCCTTAGGTCCAGTTGAAAACGGCCTACAGGAATATTTATACGACATCAGTGCTGAACAATGTAAATTTCTACACAATACAGGAATATTTAAATATGACAACTTTCACACAATAGCAAATATTAAAATAAACGAAACCAAAACAGTAGGAATAGACCTCGCAGGAAAAATCGAAGGGAAATCTTGTTCGGGAGGCACCTACGCGGATGATTATGGAAGTTGGGATAATGTTCTTGTTCAAGGACTCATAAAAATTACACTTACGGAAGAATACGCAAAGGTAAATTTAAATAATAATAAATTACATTTAAATTCAGGAACGACATGCAAATTCTCAGACGAGCATTGCATAGACATTCAAGCCGGTTACACATTTTGGTCGCATTTTCCAAACGAAAACTGTTTTGATAACAAATATGATGTTCTATTTAAGGGCACCGTAGCAAAAACATTATCACCAAACCAGGAAATAATGTATACAATAAATACTTACGATATATCTTTTTCTTTAAATGCTGTAGAAAGTATTAAGTTTTGCGACAGAATTATAACAAAAACGGAACACCCTAAATTATTTATTTACGAAAAAACCAACGTAAATATACTATTCGATAACGATGTGAGTCACCAGCGAGATTTAATCAACATAGATATTTTTGCGTATACAAATGCGAAATTTGTTCATGTAGAAAAACATTTTCGGGCGCAATTTAAAAGCTTATATTTAAACATTGAAGGAGGTTGCAATAAAACGATCAACGAGGAACCAAGAAAAATTCATTTAAAACTTAGTTTATTGGCCGACGTTTCGGTACTGATATTAATACCTTCATCAGGGCTAAGAAGGAAAAAAATACATAGTTAAAACATATATACAGAATATTTTAAGCAAAAGAACCCATTAACACTTTTTTTTTTTTTTGGCAATTTACTGACCTAATAAATTAACGAAAGTTTACACCATGGTTCGTAGACAAACATAGGTGACGTCGATTAAGTATTGATATAGCACATAGTGCAACGTCTGTGAGCGGATTTTATTTAACTAGAACATTTTGAAAAGAATTCGAGTTTGAAAATTTTATTTTAAGTTAACGAAAATTAAAATTCTATACGAATATAACAATAAACAGCTAGAGCTCTTACCCATCCTGCACTCTGGAGTCCCATTTTTCGACATTGAGAGAAATGTGAAATTTCCGGGGTTTATATACCTACAGGGTTAATTTTCGCAAATTCAAATTCTGAGAGTGAGAGAAGAGGGAGCGCGCCAACAGGTAGCGTACTGGAGATCGTACGACTAACAGCGTTTATTGTTATTTTCGTTATTGCAGAAGTGTCTATTGGTTGTTTCAACGGATTTTTTATAAATGTTAGTCGTACGATCTCCAGTACGCTACCTGTTGGCGCGCTCCCTCTCCTCTCACTCTCAGAATTTGAATTTGCGAAAATTAACGTCCCCCCTGTAGGTATATAAACCCCGGAAATTTCACATTTCTCTCAATGTCGAAAAATGGGACTCCAGAGTGCAGGATGGGTAAGAGCTCTAGCTGTTTATTGTTATATTCGTATAGAATTTTAATTTTCGTTAACTTAAAATAAAATTTTCAAACTCGAATTCTTTTCAAAATGTTCTAGTTAAATAAAATCCGCTCACAGACGTTGTACTATGTGCTATATCAATACTTAATCGACGTCACCTATGTTTGTCTACGAACCATGGTGTAAACTTTCGTTAATTTATTAGGTCAGTAAATTGCCAAAAAAAAAAAAAAAAAAAATAAGTGTTAATGGGTTCTTTTGCTTAAAATATTCTGTATATATGTTTTAACTATGTATTTTTTTCCTTCTTAGCCCTGATGAAGGTATTAATATCAGTACCGAAACGTCGGCCAATAAACTAAGTTTTAAATGAATTTTTCTTGGTTCCTCGTTGATCGTTTTATTGCAACCTCCTTCAAAATTTACACTTTGGAACGTACGAGTCATCATCTCACTTATATTTAAACATTTTAACAAAAATATGTGAATTAGAAAGAAAGGAAATTCTAAATTCCTTATCCTTAGCCTCCCATTCCCCAGATGAATTTGCATACAATGTAATGCAAAAACCAGGATACCTTGCACGACTCGCAGGGGAAGCAATACATGTAATAAAATGCGCCCCTATCAACGTAAAAATCAAGCATACAAAAGAATGTTACGAAGAACTTCCTGTTACAGCTAGAAATACTACTTGGTTTCTTACACCAAAAACTCATATTTTAATAAGAACAGGAACTCAAATCGACTGTGATACAATAATTCCACCGTACTACAAAATAGATAATAACTGGTTAAGTCTAACACCCACACCTAGAAAGGTTGAAAAAAACATAACCACCTTTAAACCAAAAATAATAAAAAATTGGACCCCAGAAAAATTAACCTCACTAGCAACTAGTGGGATATATACACAACAAGACTTGGAACATTTCCAGGAAAGACTACTTTACCCGATGGAAAAAAAATCTATAATAAACACAATAACAAAGTTTACACGAAGCGAAAATTCTGCAAAAGATGACATCATGAGTAATCTTCTCACAGAAAGAACATTAACTAACATTGCTGAAAATACTTGGAAAAAACTACTAGAGAAATACAAAGAATATGGAACATATAGTTCCGGAATTATAATGACTCTAATCCTACTGCAGTTAATAAAAATGTTAGTAGATACAGTAATACGAGGTTACACATTACAAAAACTATATGGATGTTCCAAACACCTTTTTGGGGCAATGTTTACCTCCATAATGCATCTACTAGTAGTTTTGAACAAACTTAATGAGACAAGAGAAAAAAATAAAAGCACCCCTTCCTAAATCACTCCCTAACTCAACGAACGATATCCAACCAACACCCATAAAAAAAACTGAAGTAAAAATCTTTTCATTCTAATTCACAATAAATTACTTTAGTTAAAAATAACGCCCGAAGTTAAAGAAATGTCTGAAAATGTTAAATAAAAATTGAATAAAATGATAAATAATTGTAAGCAGGGAGGGAAATGAATGATCACTCGAATCATTCCCTATATATTTCTCATCGTTTATTTACAAAAAAAAAAAAAAAAAAAAAAAAAATTATTTAATAAGCACATTATTTTTAAGCTTAATTAATGAATGACTATTTTATGTAAATACAGCAAAACAAAAAAATTATTACATATTACCGATAACGAAATAATTAAATTATCGAAATCTATATATATATCTATAGGAATTCTTTGAAATTTGAACGTTAGAAAAATAAATAAACAAATAATTACAATTATAATATTTAATTCAAATTTTGGAATATAAGGATAAGATCGACAGGGAAGGGTCGTAAAATAAAAGAAAAAATTGTACAAACAAACAGGCGTTATTTATTTATAGGAATATTTATAAGTATATTATATACATAACATATTTTAACATCATTTAATATTATAACAATAATGACTATAATTATACCATAAAATTAAAATTGAGATCGGAAAATAACATCTGTACCAACACAAAAGGTAATTCCGTAACTAGTTTGCACGAAGGAGAGCCGGTCCGACCAATCCACGAACCCTTCCACTAAATAAAATAATCTCGACAAACCGAAGAAATCTTCTTCATCTGAATCAACTACCATGATGGCCGAAATACTCTTCTTTGAAAGGCAATAAGTATGAGGAACCCTTTTCAGAGATGGAAAGCGTCGATAAGTAGGAGACGGTCCCAACACCACGAGGTCACTCTCCTGTCCAAATAACGATGCCAACTTGTAAACATCATAATCCGATCCGGAATAAAACCCTTCAAGGAAATTCCAACAGGATTGACGAGCATACCGCCTGTCGAAACGACGTCCAGCCCACTGTCGCACCTGAAACACATTTTAATAGTATGAATAAAAAGATAAATTAAAAGAATCAAAATTTTCATAATAATTAAAATTTATTACCGAATGGAATTCTGAGACTCGCGGTCGCTGAAGGGTGATATCTACGCCGATTCCAAGATAAAAGAAATCGTTCCTCAACCGTCTCTTGCCAGCACCAGCCCTGGCATAGATAATTTGATGTAACTAATAACAAAAAAAAAACTTGGTTAATTATGCCGATTTTAAATTACATTTAATTAATTTAATTATACCAATAGTCAATTATATTAATTTTAGATTTTAAAAGTATCTATATTGATTTTTTTTTTTCTTCTTAAATTTTAAATTTATAATGGTAACAATGTTACTTACGCTCAATACCATTGCCATTGTTGCTTTCCAGACCGTAAACTGAATATCAAAGTGCCTGCGCACCAGAGATTATATACACAAATTTTGCCTACATAGCGTAGTAAGCAAAATTTCACATTTCACCATTCAAGAAATAGGTAATTAACCTTAAGAAAATTGCGTCAATACAGCAAATTATGTCAACATAACAGATTGTTAAAATTTTTATAAAGAAAATTCACTGATATTTTATTCATTTCTTAATCATTTACCCTTCACGAAGTTCGATATTAAGGGGAAGGATTTATTTCGTCCTATCACACATGATTAGATTTATTCTTTTACCCAAAATTGACATCAGTGACTTTTCTAACGACACAATGTAGATGTGAATTATAATTACTATTACTATTATTATTATTATAACTCGTATTATTATATTTTATCATTTACTTATCAATAAATTTTTGTAACGGGAAATCTCGGATGCAAAATACATTTGTTGAATCTCTATGACATTCAACAGTCTAAGGGGGGAGGTGTTACGTCCGTGACGTATCCCTAAATTACATTTAATATTCATATTCTCATCAGTAATTTCTTGATCCACAAAATTATGTGATTGCAAATTTATTGACACCCACGTATCAACTAGCATAGAGAAACAAATTTCAACACAGGGAAATTGTAAACATTCTTGTACGAAATGAACCAGAATTTTAAACGAACCATATTGAAATTATTTAAAAATTTCTCAAAACATTTCATGAAAGACGTTGTTGTATTTATAGTTAACTTTCCATTTTATATTTCGACAAATATGCACTTTTAACTGTACGGCCTCGCGACACTCCAAGTCAATGAACTCTTCAAAATACAAATACAGCAATTTTTATGTTCCAGTAAGAATAATATGCGCTAAATACAACTGTCAATTTGAACAATGCGCATCAAAGTAATTAACAATTTTGAAACTTAAACCTGATAACCACTAAATCAAAGTAGAACTGACGAGTATTATTGTTATCGTTATTATTATTATTATCATTATTACTGTTATTATTATTATTATCATTATTATTATTATTATTATTATTATTATTATTATTATTATCATTATTTTTATTATTATTATTATTTTTACTATAATTATTATCATTCATAACCCGTATTATTATATTTTATCATTTACTTATCAATAAATTTTTGTAACGGGAAATCTCTGATGCAAAATACATTTGTTGAATCTCTATGACATTCAACAGTCTAAGGGGGGAGGTGTTACGTCCGGAGAGGTATTATAGATTTAGAATTTCATTCTAAAAGTTTATTCACATCAGATATTTTCTGACATATAAACGCGAGAATGCAACGCAGCATTTCGCTCAGGCATCGTACCGTAGACCGTGTGACGTAGAGAGCCATCGACCTCCAGAAGACAGTGGCGTGCAAATTTTTAACAAACCAGCATTTCACAATGCTACCACTTAAATGCTACGCGTATAAGCCGCAACCGAAAATTTCTTAATAAAGATGATCTCAATTTATCCTCTATAACCCAATTAAACCGCATAATAAAACTGCGAAATGCATCACGCAAGTCAGTCACAGCTTACAAGAAACCTGACGAACTCCGTGTACCTCTACGACATCGAGAAGTTGAAACCGTAAGCCTTACACATCTAGTAAGCAGATTTTATAAGTTATTGAAATTCAAGTGTTATAGAAAAGAATTGTAATTGAAATTACAACGAATCGATCTACCAGAAGCCAGCAGATTGTATTGGTAATAAATTATTGTATTTTATATAATAAACCTACAAAAAACCAATTACTACTTATTTCCACTTATTTCCGGACTTAACAGCTATATCAATCATTCCTCGAATTTCTATTTGAATAATGTTTCGTAGAGTTTCTAAATTTACAACATCGCTCGGCTGTTGAGTTTCGGCAACATTGCATAATATTTTATTTTCTGTGTCGTAGTGGCCGTCAGACGTAACTTTAAAGCCAACGCCAGCTGGCTCTCGTCTACCTTCAGTTTTTCCAAGATTACGTCCAAACACGTGAACGCTCATTTTGAGAATGATTCGTTTATTCCTGTGCACTTAATATATATCGCCCGCTTCTCGCAATTCCTCGATTATAGAGTGTATCTCGTTTACATGACTTGGATTTCCGGCAGATTTTTCAGCTACTAGTAAGTGAAGCCGGTCAATGAGCTCGTTTGGATCGTCCAAGTACACATAGTCTAAAACAGTATGTTTTTTCGCAATTTTATAACGAGGTAATGAGCCACCTTTCTTAAGTTTTTCGGTAGTTTTTTTCGAGGTAATATTGAACATTAAAGCAATAATAGTATTAAATTTGTTACTATTCTGAAAACGAATACTTTCGTTTTTGTTATACTGCTTTTTATAAGCAGACGATAGTTTTAAAATTTTGTTATAGTTTTTTAAATCATCTGAACTTATATTATTTTTACTTGGTTGTTTCGCTATGAGTAACTCAACTAATCCTGTAGTTCTCGGGTATTCTTCTCCATTAACTTGAATTTTATTATTATGAAAACTAATCGGTAAATTACCAATAAAAAATTTACCGTTTTCATTTCTTACTCCATAAATTTTGTCATGATACTGAGGTTGATTGAGCTTGAGGGCCTGAATATACAGATCGGAGCCATTATCGGTATCGCTACCTACTGTTCCGAAAGATGTATCATGGACGTTCTGTAACGTATTATTGAACTCAATGTCAGAACTTCCGTTCTTTTTGACATCCCCCAAACTTTGTTCGATTGTGTTATGTTCAACATTCTGTTCAATATTTTTCTGAGCTACAAGTTTTTGAAGCGGATCAACTATTGGCTTAAAAGTTTCACTAAAAATCTTTTCTACATTGTCTTTTCCAAATTTGAATATTCTATATTTGCGTTTAATCGCATTTCGTGCCTTATCGAGTTGACGAAGCACGTTTTTTTTTCGTTGAAAGTCGGCCATGTTGTCGTTTCAACGTTCAGTCTGAAACTGCTGATTATTACCTATGTGCATGCTATATTTATAGTAAAATTGTCAAAGCCCTTACGAAATCTGCCATGATTTATTCCTCGATCTTTATCGATGACTAGAAATCATCCTTATCATCTCTCCAACACTTGGAACATAATTCTTTAAAATGTATATAGGTCATATCGGTATTTACATGATCGTCATAGATATGCTTTAGATTTACTTCGTCTTGTCTAAAAATAGCAAGTAAGTTTACATTATCTCTGACAAGATGTTTGGGAACATGAGCATAAGTTTGACATAGATGAAAACAATCAACCTTTTTATGTCTGCCCATGCAAAAGAAGGCTCTAACATTATCTTGTTTCTCACAAGCAATATCGTCAAATATTATGATAGAGTTTGGTAGCGCATGGTCAGGATCGACAACTGCATCGTGCTTGCTGAACGGAAAATATTGTGCACCTTCTATAGGTTCTAAGATTTCATTTAAAAATTTATATTTTGGCTGATTGAGAGACTTTGAGTAGATGTATACGTTTTCAAATCTAACGCCATTAGGATGCGTTATGAGAGCAAGTAAACTATTTGTTTTTCCACAGTTTGACGGGCCGCAGAAGACGGCTCGTATACTATCAGTAAGTAGATCGCCGTGCCGTTTTGCTCTTTTATCATGCTCTACACGTGCATCAAAATTTTCTATTGGTAGCTTAACCGACTGCTCTTTGAAATTCATGATCTTTACTATATGACAACCAAATCACGACTAATTGCTGTGAGTATAAATAGCGGTCTTATATAGCTTCCACCATCAGTTGCCCATTGACTTTCGAAGAGTGATGATCATTCACAAACGCGGACGCGGTTTATTTAATAAAGTTATCAATAAAGTTCCATTTGAGCTTCACATACCTGGTTATCAGTACTGTGGTCCCGGCACTATGTTGGCAAAACGTTTAGCTCGAGCAGATCTTGGAATTAATCCCCTTGACGCTGCTTGTAAAGAGCACGATATAGCTTATTCTAAAAATCGTGAAAACGTTCAAGCGAGAAACGCCGCAGATAAAATTTTAGCTGAAAAAGGTTGGAATCGCGTTAAATCAAAAGACGCTCGTTTTGGCGAGCAGGTGGCTGCATACGCTATAACTAATACTATGAAATTAAAATCTAGATTTGGTATAGGTTTGAAGAAAAAGAGAAAGCAAAATAAGGCTAAAAAATTGGGAATGGGTTTAATGAAGAGAAGCCAAGTTTCATTGAAAAAAATTATCAAAGCTGGTGCCTTTAAATCAACACCTAGTTAATGTACTCTAACAGTTATAAGATCAGTCTTGAAAAAAGCTCGGAGCGCTGTTAATGATGCTGGAGGTAAAAAGAATATTAAAATTCCTCGCATTTTGCCAGTCCCCAGTATGTTACCATTTCTCATACCTTTATTTGCAGGCTTTATTGCAACTGGCGCTCTAGCTGGTGGTGCTGCTAGAATAGTAAAGGCGGTAAACGACGCAAAAGCCGCTAAGGAGCAGTTGGAAGAAAATAAAAGGCATAATAAAACTATGAGAATTGTAGCGTTGGACAATGGCTTATATCTTAAACCACACAAAGTACGACTAGATCTTCATTAAAAAAAAAAAGTTCATGAAATTACCTGAGCGAGCACTTACCGACGCCGACATGTTAAAATATGCAAAACTTTTAAAAATATATAATTTTCGGCGAGTATTTATGAGAAATGCATTGCCGGCTTCTGGCCCATACTATTACGAATCGGCTATCGTTAATCTAGATGATGCTAGCGGCCCTGGCACACACTGGGTTGCATATAGAAAAAGAGGCAAAAATGTTATATATTTGGATAGTTTTGGCGATCTGCGACCGCCATTAGATTTAATATTATACCTCGGAGTAGACGAAGTTAAATATAATCATGAAAGATATCAAGATTTTGACATATGCAATTGCGGACATCTATGTCTAAAATTCTTATTCGGTTTATATAAGGAGAGGTAGGGGAAACATTGCATCATTCTGATTTAAGCTGTCATGGAAGGTTCATTAACTCTGACACTTTCAGGTACATCTTCTACACTAGAAACACAGTATTTTCCACCAATCGGGTTATTGCCAAACAAAAGTTACGTTTTAGGGCTTGTTGAACTTTTAACATTTAATTCAATCCCCAATATAGACAGTAATAATAATAAGTTTTACGTAGGTGAAAACGTTGTCCTTCTTCCGATGGGAAGTTAAAAAATTAGCGCACAACGACATTACTTTCAATTTAAAGCCAAATAATAATACTCTTCGCTGTACAATCAAGTGTAGTCAGCCTATAGATTTTCGGCCTGAAAATTCACTCGGTCGTCTACTCGGCTTCACCAGACGTGTTCTGGAACCGAACGTTGCTCATAATTCAGATTTATCTGTTACAATTCTCAAAATCAACGCTTTGAGAGTCGAGTGTTATATCACTTTGGGGGCATATATAAACGACAAAAAAGTACACACGAGTTATTTCCGGTATGGACTGTAAAAATATCAAATCAACTTGAAAAACCTAGTTTCGTCGTCTTAGGTTTTCAAACTAATCGAAAAGATCGAAGAGCTACAAATGCTAGCCAGTTTGATCATTGCAATCTTACAAATGTAAAACTCTCAATTCTCAGTCATATCCGTATGGTAATCTTAACCTCGACGTGAATCGTAATCAATTTGTCATGCTCTACGATATGTACGCTAATTTTCAAAATTCTTACTACGGCAAAGATCCAGAACCTATGTTGAAAAAGTCGCAATATCTCACTTACGTGCCCCTAATAGTGATAGACTGCTCAAAACAAAACGAGTCCTTATAGAGCGCCCCTGTAGACATTCGTCTGGAATTTGAAGCAAAGGAAAATTTTCCTGTTGGAACTTCAGCCTACTGCTTGATCTTGCACGATCGCATAGTTCAATACAACCCCGTAAGCGACGACGTGCAGAAACTTTAAGGAGTATAAAAGGGGAGCGAGCCTCCGGCTCCTTGTCATTCCTCATTTGGTATTCAAAGTGAAGTTTTGTACAGCCACGGACTACGCAGTGGATATGTAGGGCTTTATAAGGCCTGGAAATGATTTTGTTTTAAAAGAGTTGGCTTTCGTATCTCTCAACAACGGCGATGAGCCAGTAGTGCACCTCTTCAAGCCACCATTTCCTTGGCGAAGACTAACAGGAAAGTATAAAAGTGAAAATTCGTGGTTAGAACTTTGCTACCATGGACTATCGTGGGATGGTGGTGATTACGATTATACTGAAATCGGAAAAATTCTTCAAGATGCATTGAAAGATGATAACAGAATTCTTGTCATTAGTGAGATGAAAAAGTTGTTGTTAGAGCCTTTCAACTTTAAAGTTACTGATATCACTGAAATAGGCTATCCATCTTTCGATTATTCAAGATCAGTGACTATATGTATTAACCATAATGGAGCGTACAGACCTACTTGTGCTCGATACAACGTAAAACGCATAGTTTTACCTCAACGATTCCAACATGGAGTGGGAAGACATCATGGAATGGGAAGATATTGATGAATAAAAATTTTTAGGGGTTATGGAGGGGTTGACAGACAGGTAGAACCTCACAGGATAGGAGCGAGGTGGGGCTCCTATCCCCCTTGAATTTTTTAATCATATCGTTGACCACTAGGTAACTCTTGCAAGCAGTCAGACGAGGCATTGATCGTATATAAGCGTGTTGCGGTCGTTAGAAGCTTTCATTCCCTAATAATGAGTCAAAGCAGCTCAACCGTTGCTCCTGAGCAACAACTGATACAAAATGACACAAAAAAGTCGCAGTGGAAAAAATGTTCGGAAAAAATTTCCACAAACACATATTCTTTGCCTGAGCAAAATGGTTATAAAAAGTTCTAAATGGTTACTAGTAGATAAGAGCCGCTGGATGAGAGCAGCAGCTGACCCGCAGCTGGCCGCCCGTAGCCGACTGCTACCGCTGCCCGTCTGCGGCATGCCGTCGTGCCGCTCGTCGCTGGGCCTTAGCGGTCCTCTCTCACTCCCAGGGCAAGGCCTGACTTCGTAGAGAACGGGCAAGACCTAATCGAGAATCGGTAGACCGGTTCTGGCTCAACTCGATGGTGTGCGGGTGAGTCAGAACCGATATACCGATTCTGCATCATGCAAGTCTGGGTTATTGGCTCCCCGTACCACTACGGATGACCCAAAATCCCTGTGCCAATTCTGCATCAACAAGTCTTGACCTTTAATGGGTTAATGGCGCTGCGTGCAATTACGGGTGAGCCAGAATCGGTATAGCTTATCCACTAACACATTTTTTAAAAGCTAATTTTTTAAGTACGTTCTAATAACACAATTTGTCTAGTCCTTTTAATTCTTTTAGTCTCATCTATTCAATAAGCACTTTTTACGAATGTTAATAAAGTTTTTCATGACTGTACAAATCATAATATTGTTAATATAAAACTTTCTACGAAAGTATAAAATAAGGCAGGTATAGACGTTTTTTGTATATTCTATAAAAAAACAACACAATTTGTCGAATTCTTTTAATTTATTTCTTCGAATTTCATCTATTCAATAAGCACTCTCTACAAATGGTAATAATTTTTTTCATGACTGTACAAATAATAATATTGTTAATATAAAACTTTCTGCGAAAGTATTTTCTAATCTATTCATAAACATCAAAAGTTTATGCAAAACTTAGATGTTAACGAAAATTTAAATAGGAAATCTTCACAAAAAGTTGCGAAATTTTTAAACATGAATTTCCTTTTGAACTTTTATTTTAGTATCTTGAAAAGATGTGAAATCTACAAGTATCAGCCTATGAAAGTGATAACTTAGCCAAGTACAGATTTTTTCTTATTCCTTGCAAATTTTCTAATCTATTCATAAACATCAAAAGTTTATAGAAAACTTAGATATTAACGAAAATAAATTTTTTTTCCTATCTCTCTGACCAACCCTCCCCTTCCTTCTCTCTCTCGCACTCTCTCTCCCCCTCCCACCCCCTGCCACCCCCTATCTCTCCCCCTCGCTCCCTTTCTCAACAAGTGAACATTCTTTAAAAATATAATGTCTTAAGGCCCTCCTCTCGCTCTCTCTCACGCACTCTCTAGCTGTCGCTCTCTCTCGCCCTTCCACCCCCTCTCCCTCCCCCACCCAATCCCTTTATGAAATGTCAAGCTCTCTAAAAAAACTTTTATAAGGGCTTAAATTTTTATTTTGTAACAATCAATACATCCTTTAAAAATAAAAACATTATGTCTTAAGGAAACTTTACAATTAATAATATTAATAAACTAAGTAAAAACTGCATTTTTTCAATTCCAAGATATAAATTAATGCTTCTGATCTTGCATCTCACTATTTTCGTGTTTTAGTTTGACAGACTTGTGTAATAAATTAATATAAGGCAAGTATAGACGTTTTTTCTGTATAATATCTATAAATAATAATATTTATGATTTTGTAAAAGAAATCAAATAAATACCAGTGAAAAAGTCTTTTACTTCTTTGAGTCACTGTATGCTGAACAAATTATATGTAAGTAAGTACATTCAAATTGTTCACTGCAAATCAAACAATCGAAAGTTGTGAAATCAATTATCGATAGTCAAGTAATGCAAACAACTCTCGGAAACTACTGTATGACTGTTTTCAGAAATGTATTAAAATTTGTTCATCTTTCTATACAAATTAAACACAAGAAAGTACTGAAATCAATTTATTGTAGTCAAGTACCCATAAATTAACTTGACTGACATAACACAACTTTTCGTACCTATTCAAAAATATTCAGCCAGCGGGTATAAAGTACTACTTAACGCCCAAGAGGCGTAATAGCTTCCGTACTCCTACAAAAATTTATAGAACCTACGCACTTTATGTCCGTTGGCAAAAATTATTTCAGTTAAATAACATTATGTAAGTACATTCAAATTGTTCATTGTAAATCAAACGAACGAAGGTTGTGAAATCAATTACTGATAGTCAAGTATAATGCAAACAACTATCCGAAACTGTATGACTGTTCTCAGAAATGTATTCAAATGTGTTCATTCTTCTACATAAATTAAACACAAGAAAGTACTGAAATCAATTTATTGTAGTCAAGTGCCCATAAGTTAACTTGACTGACATAATAGGACTTTTAGTACCTTGCGTATAAAATTACATTTTACGCCCACGTTGTAACTTCAAAAATATTCAGTCAGCGAGCATAAAGTACTACTTAACGCCTAGCAGGCGCAATAGTTCACATACTCCTACAAAGCTTTATAGAACCTGCGCACTTTACGCCAGTGTGGGCGAAAATTATTTTAATTATATAACTATTATGCCTTCTTTTTATTTTTAAAACTCATAAGAATTTTTTCAGATATTTACGAAAAGTCAAAGTCTACATAAATAAATAGTTACCACCACATCACCATTTTTCCTTATTCTTTCTCAATTTTGAAATTTCTATAATATTACGCATCTTGGGAGGATAATAGAAGTCTATAGAGCTGCTCTAGCAGGGGTGGTCCTCCAATCTCCCATACATACTTGGCGGGCCCGACGGTTTTCAGTTTAAGGTGTAGACATGGTCATTTTCATATAAATACTCATATGTTTAAAGATCAGATAAAATGAACAAATAGGTTGCTTCTACATATTAAATACTAGTCCGTTATCTAAAATTTAGAATTTAAGTATGTGAAAATTTTTTCTAAAATTTCAGAAACTCAGCACTTTACTAAAAAGATTTGATAATAAGTTTTTATTTATATTATTCAAGGCTAATGTTTCATGCGACGCATTGATTCAAAATATTTTATGATACTCTATTTGTACATTGTCTTTGCAAAAATGTTTTAATGTGGCTTTATATAAACCTCTTTAACTTGGTTTTCATATAACTATATGCCTACTTGATATAATTGTAATAAGATCCTACCAGCTACAACGTTAGCGCGGTGTCGGTGTACAAAAATGCATTATTGTCACTTTTATTTGGATGAACCGTTTCAGCAATTTGGTTTTATGCGTATTATTATTACTTTAATTAGTCGCAGGTTTTCTCTATTATAAGGTTTCTACCGATTATCAAGATTGCTGGGGATCAGGGCAAATGCGATTGGAAAAATCTTACTCGTCAGCAGTTTTTCTGCCAAGTGACCAAACAAACACCGAATCTCAAAAGGAAAGTAATTCTAGACGATCACTCGATCACTCACACAGTCAAGCGTCAAAAAATTACTCTCCCAAGGATAGTATAATTTACTTTATTCACTCTACTTAGTACACGGGTATTATAATATACCATGTAATTCAATTGTTTCATTGTATTAAATTATTAAATGATGCCAAAAAGTTAGAACTTAAAAGATTTTCAGCGTCAGAAGATTCTCAATTATATCCACCGATCAAAAAAGAAAAAGTACTTAAAACTCAAACAAAGAAAGAAGCGGATGTCGCAAAAAGGACAATTCTTATAAAATCAAAAAAATGTAAAAAAATTAGAATTTAAAGGAAAAGGTAATATTGTTATGCCAGATTAAACAATCTATAAGGTTATTTTAAATTTCTGTTTCACTGCTTTCAGTGCGTTCATGGATATTTTTATGTTTAATATATTATGTTTTTCAAATTTTGTTATATAAATGAACAAAGTTCATTGTAATATTATACTAACTGTTACTAGATCCACAAAATTATGTCCACGCATTGGCATTGTAAGTTACAAAACATTTTATATTTACAAAAAAGAAAGGGCGAAATAGCACATCGCGTGTATTAATCCGCCCTTGAGCGTAGCGTAAAAAGTTCGGGCAGCCGCTGTCTTTTTGATCTTACTATTTTTGAACTTTTCATGTTTCAACTTAAAAATATAATATTTTATAGTTTAAGACTTGTACTTTTGAAGAATATAATTCATTTTGAAGAAAAGACTGATATTTTTTTGAAAAAATAGAGCTTAAACATTCAAATGGAATTTTTAACTAGAAGGAAGCATTTCGGAATAAAAATAATAGCACCATTGGAAAGAGCAGGAAAAAATCTATCGATATATGTCCTTAGTTCTTTTTTCAGAGACTTGGTACACGATTATTAGCGAATTGAATAGAGCGTGCACTTAAACGTGCCGTACGCACGGGCGCGAGGGGCTCGCGTGGACCCTCGGCGCTGTCTTTTTCATGTTGTTACTATTAAACCCTTTATTTCTCCAACTTCTCCAAGATAGGATTTTGAAGCTTAAGAGTTGTACTTTCCAATGGTGTAGTTTATTTTGAAAAAAACATGATATACTTTGAGAAAAATGGTTTTCAATATTCAACTCAAGTTTTCGTCCGGAAGAACGCGTTTCGCAATAAAAACAATGGCGCAATTGGAAAGAGCAGAACAAAATCTATCGATATAGGTCCTTGGTTTTTTTTTTCAAAGACGCAGCATACGATTATGAGCGAGTTAAACAGAGCGTCTTTTACGCGATAAAAGGCACCGCGCGCGCTCGGTGTCCCGTTTCTGCTGGACGCTCCCATATATAAAGTCGGTAGAGATTTTACTTTCATTGTACCGAAAGTTGAATAAATCATCCGTGACGTCTGAGGGGCCACGAAAAAATAAAGAAAATAAAAAAAAACAATTCATAAAAATATTAATTTTCTTCGGATATCCGAATTTTATAAATCGAATAAAAATCACAAAAAAGTCTAAAGCGGCTGAATTCTATGTCAATTTAGTATTACGAGAAAATAATTTTCTGTTGCACGGCGTCTGAGGGGCCGCGAAAAACTATTCAAAAAATGAAATCAATGCATCATCCATAACCCTGAATATTTAAAAAAAATGGGTAAATGCGCAATTCTTCCACTTAACCCCATGCGCTTTATAATCAATTTAATTCTTTTTATTAAGATAGCGGACATCAAATGAACCAATAGTTGTAAAAAAATTATTATTGCTTTATTGCCAACGTTTCGGGAGCGTTTTGTGTAGTCCCCTCTTCAGGGCTACAACCAAGATACGTAGAAACATTAAAAAAACCGCTGCCAATTCATTGGCCCGTAGCTTCCTCAACCGTAATTTGTTGATTCCTTTAATTAATTTTTAATAACAAAATTTATAATTTTTAAAAAAATTTATTGCATAATTATAATTAAATTCATTTATGAATATTAAAAATTATTAATTTTTAAATTTATTTATTTATTATTTATTTATATCAAATTTATATAAATTTTGAGCTGATAAATAAAGTTATCATTTGAAATAGAAGTAAAATATCTATATTTTATAATAAAACAAATAGCTATCACGGTTGTTCTGTTATTAACAAAAACGTGTTTTTTTTTATATTTCATAATTCATATTTTTTAAGAAAAAAAAATTTATAGCTATCATTGTTCTTTTGTTATTAACAAAAATGTGTTTTTTTCCCAATATGGGGACAAACTAATCCATAATTTCCTATCATTAATTTCCTATAATTTCCAATATGGCGACAAATTATCAAAGCACTAGAAAATCCCTTATATGTACTCACAACGCACGACGCACCGCACCGTGTAGGCGTGTATACAGTACTGCGGGATTCGTGACTAACCCACAGCTTGTTGGACCCGGCCGGAATTCATCTGCACTACACGCTAACCCGATCGGAGCGCCACCTACGCTTATACTATTTTAATTATTCATCAGTTTTGAATACTTAAACTCAAGAATTCAATCTTGAAAATTCAAACATATTACATTTTGATGCAAATACTATATACTTTTGTAATATACTGATGATAACATCATTGGAGTTATGAGTTTTTTAAAAAAACACGTTTTTGTTTTTGATGATAACTAAAGAACCGTGATAGATAGAAAATTAATTTTTTTAGAAAATATTGGTATTTCAATTCTCTTTCGAATGCCACCCACCCCATTCAGATACATAGAGCCGTTCTCGAGAAATTACGATTTTAAAAAAATGTCAAAAAATTTTTAACCTCAAATATCTCTGAAATTTATCGACCAATCATTTTGCCCAAAGAACTCGACCGAGAACTATAAAAAATCTACCTCTAAAAGGAATTTTGAAGCCATTAAGTCAATTTTACTCTTGTAATCGTTGGACATACAAAACTGATTTTTTTCATTTTTCAATTTTTTACTCAAATTTAGCCTACAGAATGTATTCAAATGTTAACAGATTATAGCTATTTATATTCTGTATTATCATGATTTTTTTCAAAAAAATTGACCGTTAAGTTTAGGAGTTATAAGCTTCTAAAAAAAATACGTTTTTGTTAATAACAAAAGAACCGTGATAGCTAGAAACTTTTTTTTTTAGAAAATATAGGTATTTTAATTCTCTTTCGAACGCTGCCCATCAGATTCGAATAACTCGATTCTATCATTAAAAAAAATCAAAAAACAGTTTTGAGAAAATCGAAAATTTGAAAAAAAAAACAAAAACGCATCGCCCCAATCAAAAAACGGATTTTTGACCTGCCATCACGCAAAAAAAAAACAAAAAAATGAGACCTGTCCGGTCAAAATCGACCGAGTAGAAGCTGAGATCCAGGCGTACACACACACACACACACACACACGCACGCACGCATGCACGCACTCACGCACGCACGCACGCACGCTCGCACGAACACACACACACACGCACGCACGCATGCACGCACGCACCCACGAACACACACACACGACATTTTTCAAAAACCATGTATTTTGATTCCTAACACCTCGGAACACAATTATAACATGTTTTTACAACTCAAAAATTTACTATCACAAAGCTTCCTCCTCTCTAGGAGGAAGCAAAATATGTACAAAAAAATTTTTTGACAAAAGTTGTAGTTAAGTCATAAATTTATATAACATTTACCATAGTAAACAATATCAATTAAACATGTTGGTCGGTCCTATTGCAAATAACAATACATTGGTTACACCGAACACTAGAGAAATGTTAGAAATATAAAATGAGCGAAAATATAAAATAAACGAAAAACGGAAATAGTGAATAAATTAAAATAAAAGCAAACACAACTCACAACGAACTTTTGTGTCGTATAATCATGTTGATATCGTATCGGTCGAGCGTCGTCTCTGATAAATCTACTACAACTGAGAGAGCATGTGGAAATTATTTAATTAGAAAGGATAGGGGAATTGCGAAAAATAGTCATTGGAGGAGGGGTTGGGGAGGGGAACAGGAGTTAGAAGGCGGGAGAACCGGCATACGAAGCTGTTCGGGAGAGACAGGAGAACACGGGAAGAGAATGTGGGGGGAGCTACACCGAATCAGCGAGAGATACCTCGGTAAGTCTGCGTGCTCAAGTGTGCCACCTCTACATCCACGTGCGCCCCTGATCCTTCGATTGTCTCGGAGTCGTATAGAATGGTAAGAATGAGAGTAAATAAGCATGTGTATCAACAAACAGAACCGAGTTAAGGTTTGCATTGCAGTTTGATCAATTTTACTGTGTCATTATATGATTTCTTAAGATATTGTGTGTCTTCGATGCGGTTGAGGGTATTGTTATGGTAGTAAATGTTTAACATTTCAGAAAAAGATCGTCTAAAAAAGATGGATTTGTCAAGAATTTTGGCTACGCCAAAGTTAATGCTATGTCCTGTTTCTGACACGTGTGAGGCTAGGGCAGAGTTGCATATGCAATTCTTCACGGCTCTATTGTGCTCATTAATCCGAAGGTTCATTTTTCTTTTACTCATTCCGATATAAGTTGCCGAGCAATCGTGACAGTCTATTTTGTACACAATGCCATTCGTATCAAGCTTACGAAGGCAGTATTTCCCCAAGGTTATTAAACTATTGAATTTGTTATTGATACTGTTGATGGGAGTAAAGTTGTTTTGGAGAAGGATATGATTAATTTTTCGTAGTTAAATTTTTTATGAAAGGTAAAAGTATTTTGGGTTTAATCAAAAAGGCGCGTGAATTCTTACTAGTGATAATGTTATTGTGGTTGTTACGGATGGATTCGAGTCTAATTCCGATATATTTGTTGATTATTTCGTGTGGGTAATTATTGCATAGAAGGTAGTGGAAAGATAGATTCAAATTACGTTGGTGAAATTGCGGGTCAGAGAGTTTTATGGATTTGTCGACCAGGTTGTAGATTATGGCTATTTTTTGGGAATGAGGATGGTGGAAAAGGTAATTGATGTAACGTCCGGATGCTGTGATTTTTCTGGACCAGTTGGTGATGATTCTTTTGTCGCATGATCTGATTAGTTCGATATCCAGAAAGCAAATACTATTGTTCTGTTCGCGTTCGACGGTGAATTGGAGGTGACTATTGTATTCATTGAAGGAGGAGAGAATATTTTCAGTTTTGTCTTTTTTGGGGATAAGGATGCAATCGTCCACGTACCTTCGGTACAATAATAAGTCATTCTTGTAGCTATTGAGACAGGAAGTTACGAGTGATTCGAGAGTGATGTCAGCAAATCAAGGGCTTGTGCAAAATCCCATAGGAGTACCCATGATTTGCTTATAAAATCTATTGTTAAATTGCAAATAAGTAGAGTCCAATAGAAGTTTGATACCGTTAAGAAATTCAGATTTTGAGAGGTTGATCTTATTGTTTAGGTATTTCCATTTTTTGGAAACAGCCTGCACAATTTTATTCTTCTTTCCGGTGTCAAATATCTTACGAAGTATTCGTAATGTGCAGCTTTTCCACTTGACGCCATGCGCTTTGTAATCTATTTCGCTCTTTCTTTTAATGCAAAATTTGTCATCATCAGTTGTAATTGTACGATTATTCCATTTAATTCGATTCGACTTATGATTTGTTTGGTCCAAATTTATTACATTTCGAGCTACTGTTTCCATGCGGGAGTGGTTTTCTTTGATATTTTTAACTGACGATCTTATTTTGTGTAGATTTCCATCGTAATTTGCGTTGGCAATCCTGTTTCACAATAATTCTCTGGCATACGGTTGACAAACAAACGCTTTTTTTGGAATTTTCTTGAATTCCTTATTTCCTACGTGCCAGGCCTTTTTAATTTATTGTGACAAAATATCTCACATATCTTGGCCGTCTTGTTCTTATTCTTACTTTTGGTAAGTACCTTTAATAAATTTATGTGTTGTAATTTCATATCGCAAGCATCATTGAAACCCTTATCAATTTCGCGTATGATTACTCAAGGTTTCATTGTAACAATCGGCGGGTAAATCACCGCAAGCTCGTTGCTTAGACCATAATCATGGCAACTAGTATTTTCTACGCATAATCCACTTTCGACCACTAAATTGTCGATTAATGTTTCTGAATTCAAATCCAGCAGGGGGACAGGAAGAACGTCTTCTATATAATTGTCGAGCGCGTAGTTAAGTGTGTTTGCGAGTTTTAAACAATTACGAGCATAATTTATTAACTTTTCTGGTTCCGTCAGTAAATCACGACCTAATAAATCATTATCTTCGATGCTAATATTATTGGTCACAATATGAGGTTCGCGATATAATATATGCGAATAAGTGGGTGTGCACTTTAATGTTAAATTTTTGCGTTGTTTATTGCCTTCTTTTATTTTTAACCGTTGATCGTCGTCGGGTGCATTTTTATTAATGCAACTTTCTTTTAATATAGGGAGCTCAGATTCTAATTTGTTGGTTTTCGTTGACAGCGCTGAACATGCCATAGAGGTCTGAGGTGCGAATGACGGCGCGTTTATACTAACTGCGTCATCATTTATTATTTCTACTATTATTTCTTCCTTACTTTGCAGACTGAATGCTACTCGAACCGCGTGGTACTTGTCTCTATTTCTAAGTGACCAATATGCATATATTGTCGAACTTTTATACAATGTTTTACCTTCTTTTTCAAATGGAAAGTATCTCTGCACAGTATAACTGTTCTTTATTTTCCATAGAGGTAAATCATTTTTTTCCATTGTTATCAGTTTTGGCTACAATAAATGCCCCAGGAGTAAAATTTTCGAAAGGAACCCCGATTGTATCATCAAAATCGTCGTCATCTGAATCTTCGTTCTCTTCGCTTTCTGCATCTCTTCTTTCAAAATCGTCATAACTTGTTAACAGATCTTGCAACAATTCTTCAACAAAATCACCGTACTGAGCAAAGTATTTTGAAATTAATAGCAAAATATTTCCATTAAGTTTATAAATTATTGCATTAAATATATATTGCTCATTTGATGAACCAAACTTATGCAAGATGTCGCGCATGGCGTGCAAAATCTGTAAGTTAACTATTTCAGAAATGAATAAATTAGATCTCTTATTAAAAGCTCAGGAAGACGAGGCTGCACTTAAATTTACTATTCCAATACTTCATGCTTTTATACATTTTTTTGAATGTTTACTTCACATTGCTTACCGGCTACAATTAAAAAAATGGAGATCTAGTGCAAAAGATGGAACAAAAATAATTATGGAATATCGGAAAAAAGAAATTCAAGATAAGTTTATAAAAGAAATAGCTTTAAGGGGGTTGATGCGATTTTAAAATGGATTCACTATTTAATTTTTATGTCATAAAGTATTAAAATATAATAATGTAAGTTTACTCAGATATGAAAGGCAAATACTTTCTGAACCGAGAATAACTATTGTGATACCAAAATTGTTAATGAAACACGTAGATATTGTTCAATAGTAAAAAAGTTACTTTCGCTATTTGCCAACTTTTTATTTTTCATTAGATTTTGAGGTTTAACGTCTCATTTTACTCCATAAACATTTGTTTATGGCCCATCCAAGCTTATATCATGGAATAATTCATATATACAAAGCAACATGTAATTGTTTACAGTACAATACAGTATAAACTTGAAGTTTACTGTGCTTAACCTGTAAACAATTACATGTTGCTTCGTATATATTAACCCATTAACGCGCAAAACGACAAAATTTTTTCGTAAACTTTGAGCTTGCAGATAGAAGGAAAAATCACTTTCGATTTTTCTGAAACTTGGTAACCTAATGTATTTTTGTCTGTTCTTTTCGATGCTGCCCTCAAAAATTGAGTTTTCCCAGTAAGTATATCCAATATAGCGGATTTTCTTCGAAAAAACACGGTTTTTTTTCAAAAAATTTTTTTTCAAACCTAAATTTCACAACTAAAAAAATATTGTATCATGTTGGATATTTTGCACAAAGTGCACAAAATACGTAAACGTTAATATATGAAAGAGCAACATTTTTGAAAACCATCATGATCATCCCAAAATGGCAGAAATTGCTGAAAAATATAGGAAAACCGTGTTTTTTCACGATATTTTTGTTCAGTTTATTCCCGAATTAAAATATGATAAAACATGGGTAATGTTGATCAGTTGATGTGTTTAAACGATTATAAATAATTATAAGATAGCTAATTCAAAATGGCGGCCTAAAAAGTAAGAAATAATCGATATATTTCAGTTTTTTTTTAGATTTTTTTACCATTTATTGTTCTTATAGGTCTAAGTAATCGACATAAATAGTTTATTCTTTCTTTATTACGTAAAATTCAAAATAGCCGATCCAAAATGGCGGCCTACTAACTCAGATATTTCCAAAAATACGCATTTTGTAGATTTTTTTTTCATTTTTTTTCTCTAAACATTTACATAATCAATAAAAAGTTTCGAATTTTTTAAAATACAAGATAACTGAGTAAAAACTGTTAACGTTCATGGAAATTTCGTTGTTAGCCATCAATAAATGATGTTGCTCAACTCTCACCGCGTGGAGGTTTACGAATTCGAGAGTTTTTCTTTTTTTCACTTTTTTTTATCATTTTTTTGCAGTTTTTTAAGTTTTTAAAATTTTTAAAATTTTTTTATTATTTTTTAAATAAATCTTGTATTTTATTTGTGGAAAATATCAAAACACTCTTTACAAAAGTAGTTTTGACAATCCATGCAAAAGATGTATGTTCTCGTTTTGCACATTCAATAATATTTTTGGTTTCCATTACGAGATTTTTTATGAAATTCATTTTTTCTCATAACTTTCGCTTTGTCTATGTAATGTTTTGCAACACTGACAGCAAATTCTTTAGTACTAACTTTGTTTTTGCCAGTTTGAACAGTATTGAATAAAACAAGAGCATTTGTGATCGCACTTTGAATCAATCTCATGAAAATTACCCACGTCCACTTTTTCGATCTAATACATGGTAGCAAATTGTTGCAGTGCGAATCATGAAGGTCCACTCCACCCATAAATTTATTATAAATTGTAAAAACTCGAGGGAAAAGAAATTCAACTTTAGAATTCTGTTGAGAGCTATATCTGTTACAACATGATAGTGGAGTTACACCTGCAGCAGTAGATGCAATAGAAACTAGCTTAGAATCCATTACTGTAATATAATTGATTCCACTATTAGTATCATGTTCAGCTAAGAATGAACCTCTGTGTGCTTTTTTATCGATTTTATTTTTGACTGCTTTTTCAACTCTATTGTCTCGTACAGTACCAGTAGATCGTAGACCTAATTTTTTTAAGTACAATAGTAAATCAAAGCTCGTAAAAAAGTTATCAAAATAGACATGGTAATCAGCTATTTTTCTTTTAGCAGTTTTCAAAAAGAACTGTTGAAGCATCTGTAATACTACACGAGAACCTAAAGCACATTTATTCAATAAAAGACCACCAACAGTAGCAGCTTTTCCACAGTACATGTCTAAATCTAATAAATACCCATCTGAAGTCGCTAGCCTCCAGAACTTGATACCCCATCTAATAGGTTTACCTCTAATGAACTGCTTCAAAACAGTTCTTGCAAATGATTTGACCATCATTTCGTCAATAGAAAGCGATGACCTAAAAAATCCAAATTTTTGAATGTTTTTTCGAAATCGATTTATTATAAAACGCACACGCCACTCTCTATCATTGTGATTTTTATCAGTTGACTTTGAATATTTTACTTTTGATTTAATATTTTCGAACATTTTTAATGACATGGAAACGACATTGCTGTTCAAATATGGATCATTGGACCAATAATCACGCTGAGATTTTCTTTTATTGAATGAAGAAAAAATTATGATACCAATAAAAGCATTTAGTAAGAGTAATGTAAGGTCAAAACCATTTTCTTTGGTTGCCTGAATAATATATTCTTTTATTTTCATGCGAAAGAACAATTCAAACAACTCAACAGGTGTGCAACTACGAATTTTTATTTTATCACACTCATTCAAAAATAAAGATTCTTTTTTGATTCTCTGAATAATTACTACAAACTTTTTCATAAGACATATTATTCAGTGCAACATTGAATTCAGAAGTTTCATTTGAATTTTCATCGTCGGAATCATCGGAACCTGAATCATATGGATCTGGAAGCATAACCAATTCATCATAACAATCATGAGAATCATCAGTTTCATACTCCATATTTTGTATTCGTTTCGAACGTTTAGGAGGTTGATCCATTGTTAGCGTTGCTTGAATTTCGTTTAGGCATTTTTACCAGAAAATTTAAAAAATTAAATATGAATACAATGTAACTTGAAGTTAAATTTTGGTAAAACTATCAGTCATATAATTACGTTTTATTGATTTATATCGAAAGTATAAAATGCAAATGTGAATGATATAGTCAGATTTTCTGATAAAAAAGTATTATGTGAAAATGAAATATAGATTTATTATGTAATTAGTTTATTATGTAATGTAAGAAAAATGAAGTTACCCGCGTAACTTTTTTTATATATATATTATATATATTATATTATATATATTATATTATATTTTAAAGAATTGCTTGATCGGTTAGAGTGTTCAGCTTATATACTCTCGGAGCCCTCCAATGCATTCGCGGGAGTGACACATGCACGCCGCCTAGCGGTGATGAACGGCAGTTTCTTTCAAACGGCAATTTTTTCCAGTGTCACCGCTAGGCGGCATGCATGTATTACTCCCGCGAATGCATTGGGAGGCTCCGAGAGTATATAACCTGAACACTCTAACCGATCAAGCAATTCTTTTCGGAGAGTCCCACTGCACGAGGCTTGCCTTGTTTTTGTTATCTCCATTGAATTAAAAGCAACTATTTATAGTTAGTTATGATGTATTTGACAAAATTCGAGACTTTTTATTGACTTTTTATGTAAATATTTAGAAAAAAAAAATGTAAAGAAAATCTACAAAATGCGTATTTTTGGAAATATCTGGGTTAGTAGGCCGCCATTTTGGATCGACCATTTTGAATTTTACGTAATAAACAAAGAATAAACTATTTATGTCGATTACCTAGACCTATAAGAACAATAAATGGTAAAAAAATCTAAAAAAAAAACTGAAATATATCGATTATTTCCTACTTTTTAGGCCGCCATTTTGAATTAGCTATCTTATAATTATTTATAATCGTTTAAACACATCAACTGATCAACATTACCCATGTTTTGTTATCATATTTGAATTCGGGAATAAACTGAACAAAAATATCGTGAAAAAACACGGTTTTCCTATATTTTTCAGCAATTTCCGCCATTTTGGGGTGGTCATGACGATTTTCAAAAATGTTGCTCTTTCATATATTAAAGTTTACGTATTTTGTGCACTTTGTGCAAAATATCCAAAAATTTTTTTTTTTAAAAAAAACCGTATTTTTTCGAAGAAAATCCGCCATATTGGATATACTTGCTGGAAAAACTCAATTTTTGAGGGCAGCATCGAAAAGAGCAAAGAAAAATACATTAGGTTATGAAGTTTCAGAAAAATCGAAAGTGATTTTCCGTTCTATCTACAAGCTCAAAGTTTACGAAAAAATTTTGTCGTTTTGCGCGTTAATGGGTTAATTCTTTCATAATATAAGCCTCGATGGGTCGTAGATAAATATTTAAGGGGTAAAATGAGACGTTGAACATTAAAATCGAATGAAAAATAAAAAGTTGGCAAATAGCGAAAGTAACTTTTTTACTTATTGAACAATATCTACGTGTTCGATTAACAATTTTTTTATCACAATAGTTTTTTTCGGTTCAGAAAGTATTTGCCTTTCATATCTTTTCATATCTGTATGAATTTACATTATTATATTTTAATAGTTTATGACATAAAAATTAAGTAGTGAACCCATTTTAAAATCGGATGGACCCCTTTAAGGGTAGATTTTCCAAAAGCTGACTTGGATCTACAAACAATGGGAATAGAGCGAGGAATTTTTTTGAAAATAAAGGAGAATCCGCGGAAATTACTGGAATAGATATAATGCTAATAGAAAGGCTTCACAACATATTAACGCATTGGCTATTTGTAATTTCTCTAGTCAGATATTAAAACAAAACAAACATCACAGCGAGATGTTTTCGTACTTATACTCTGAATTAAAAAACTGTATTTCTACCGTACAAATAACATCATCCATATATTAATAACAATTTCTTGTGGTTATGCCATAAATTATTCCACCTTTTATGAATATTATTTAGATACTGTTAAATTATATGTATCTTTATATGACTGGTATTACATGCCACCTACCCTCCATATAATTTTGATCCATGGACCGTCAATTATTAAATCCTGTATTATGCTCATCGATTTCTTTTCTGAAGAAGTTCTTGAGTCAAGCCACAAATTATGCAAATTGTACAGAAAGAGTTTCAATAAAAAATGTTCAAGAATAAAAACAAATCAAGACATATGCCGAAGACTTCTTTTGCATTCTGATCCGTACTTATCCTTAAGTGATATAGCTCCAAATAATGCAATAAAAAAATATACCTTTAGCTGTTATTAATGAACTAGATGGTTACAATGACTTTGATACATCTTCTCAAGTAGAATATGAAAATTCATCTGACTCTGATTGATATTTAATGTAATGTCTCTTGTCTGTAATTCAATAAACATCAATTTTCATTACTTATCTTTTCTTTGAATATTAAAAATGTCCTACAAATATCAAATATTAATATAAAAATTGGATAAAATGTTACAAAAAAATTCTGTACTTTAATAATAAAATATTCACTTATAATTATTTAATTTCATTTTTTTAATTAAAATGAATATACTTTGACGATCTAAAAATGAACTAATTACATTAAAATTTAATTTTCGTAAACTTTAGAATTTTGCAAGCTTGCAGGATACTATTTATTTCATTTGTAATTGTTATACTTAAAAAAGCAAGAAAAAAAGAAAACAATGTTCTTTTCTTAAATACGTAAGTCATATGGTTTTAAATAAAATATTAAACTTTACATTCTTTGTCTAAAAGATTTACATCTATATGTTGAAAAAAAAACACGTAACAATTACATTTTATAACTGTAAATCGTTACTTTGAATTAAGATGCAAGATTTGGCAAATTGGACCACTGTGCGCCGGCTCCACGAGAAAGGGGCTTAGGCTTTCTACAATAGGAGTCTGGTGCACGTGCTCATTACCTGTGCCGCTCTGCTACTTATCGGCCAACAGGAGATTCTACAACGCCGAGCTTCCCGGGCGTATAATACGCACGTATATTACCCCCCCCCCCCCAGCAACCAGAGAAGATTTCATAAATTAAACCCTTGATTACTTGAACCCCGTTAGAATACATAACGGCAACATTAAATGCAGATGGTGCACCAGTTTTCGAAAGTTCCAATTTTTCTATTTGATCCATTTACACAATGATTAATGAAACACCTATACCATATGAAGTATACTATATAGACTAAAAGACAGAGATTGCCAAATAAAGTTGTTTGTAATACTTGCATGCGTCGATACTGTTATTCGTGTATCTTTAACCTTTAGAGGACGGGGATTTGGGTTTACTGTTTTCTCTCACTTTTCTATAGAAATCGAGTTTTTGTGATGCCTCACATCTCAAAACTAACACATGTAAAGGGTCGATCATGGGCATGGCCCGTATAGGGGCCATCCCGTCCTCTAAAGGTTAAATTGAACAATTCAATTCAATGGTAACCATAGCTGTGATTGGTGTGAGCACCCTGATAAATATCATGAGCGAAGCATGAGATATCCATTTAGATATCCTCCAAGGGCAGAAAGAAATAGAGTAAGTACAATTAAAGATGCTCAGAATGCATTAAAAATATTAAAACCTGTTATTGGAGTAAAAAGTGCTTCACCATTATTAAATTTAGAAGGATTTGACATAATTAAGGGATTTACTCCTGATTACATGCATTGCATTTTGGCTAGCGTTACAAATCAATTCACTAAATATATTCTAGGTGTGTTATCATCTGACGAAATTGGTAACCTCAATGATTTGCTTTTAAAAATAAAGGCACCTAACCATCTAAGTCGTTTGTCAGGGGGCATTCATATGCTTTTTCAATGTTTACGGTCTCATGACTATAAACATTGGAAAAGCCAGGAATTCGAAAACTGGTTATTATATTGTAGTGTACCACTTTTAATGCTGTTACAAGATAAAAAATTCTAAACACTGGTAATTATTAGTGGAAGCTATATGAGCAAATCCCAGAAACTTTAAAAATGTTATGCAACTCCAAAATTTTAGATTTAAAAGGCTATAACTCAAGTTCTTTACAAAGAAAATGACTGAACCAAAAAGAAAATGTTCATGTTTTAATAGAGGAATAAAAAAAACCGCTGCCAATGCATTGACCCGTGGCTTCCTCAAACTTAATTTGCTTATTCCTTTAATGAATTTTTAATAACAAAATTTATAATTTTTGCAACAATTTATAGCATAATTATGAAAAGTATTAATTTTTAAATTATGTATAAAATATGAATAAAATAATAGGTCTGATTTTTTGTTTTAAATTACGTGTGAAAAATAAATAAAATAATTGATTGTAATATTATCATCAAAACTTTTTAAAATTCCTATATCAAGGAGCACGGGAGCGCTCCGAAGGCAAGTATCTGTCCAATGTAACAGAAGCCTTAGGGACGACCGCGCTACTATATACTTTAAAATGGGTGTGCGAGAATTTCACTTATTTTTTACGACTTTGCATTATGTTTTATCTTATATTTAAATATATCAATGGATAGCTTTTTTGATATACTACATGTATAAAAAATTTCAATTAAAAATATTGTGTCGTTTTTATGTATATCGAGTTTATAATTTCCGATGGCTGTTTTCGGATCAGAAATTTTTCTTCTTCTTTTCTCTCGTCGATCAGCTGTTTTGTTCCGACCGCTGCTCTGTTATGATTGGTCAACAAGCTCCTATGAGTTCATCATATATTATATATAAAGTACTAGGAATTTGAGGCGCGCTACGCGCGCCAGATGCTCGTACCTTCACCAATCAGCGAACTCTCTGAAGTTGGCTCTATATGTTTCAACCAATAATATTTTTTGCTCAGCAATATGGCTGCCCCGTAAAAGCATATGGCTAACTCCTCACACCCATCTCCCTTTTAATATAGGAATGTATATACTCGAAGAGAGAGAGAGAGAGAGAGAGAGAGGGAGAGAGAGAGAGAGAGAGAGAGAGAGAGAGAGAGAGAGAGAGAGAGAGAGAGAGAGAGAGAGAGAGAGAGAGAGAGAGAGAGAGAGAGAGAGAGAGAGAGAGAGAGAGAGAGAGAGAGAGAGAGATTAGTTCGTTTATTGACACCTTGGGGTATAACCCCGTCTGGCGCTTCAAAGATACAACAATAAGCAAGTAAAGTACAATATAATAAAGTAGTGAACAGCAAAGCGATAAGTGAGATAGCAACGAGAGATATGAATAAGTACAACATTGAGATACATAGCATAAGATACGAGTGGTACATAGAATAGACGCAGGTATACAGACGCGATCGGTTTCTGCTCACAAATCATTAAAGAATTAAAGTCTCGCGCGTGGGGGGGGGGGGGGCGGTAGATTGTTCAATGCGAAAGATGAGGGCGGCCGGAAACCGTTTGTCTCTCACCCGCTTCGCCCAGTCAGCAACGTCTCGTTCGAAAAGCAAGGAATGCAGAGTACGCTTAAACCCGAGAACATTAATTACATCGAAATTGCTGATCGCTAGCGAGTTTAACAGTGCCATTGAGGCGAGCGCGAAAGAATTCCTGTAGGCTTCAGTACGCGGAGTAGGGGGATCGAATGGCCGGGGCGGATGACGCTCAGAGCGACGTACTTCACGGTCGATGTTGATGCGGCAGTTGAACCGATCCAGTAGGTATCGGGGGTAAGCATTTGCAAGGACGTTGAAGGCTTGAATTCCGATGAAATACTCATGTCGTCTGAAGGCGGATAGCCAACCTAGGGCAAGTCTGTGCGGTGTAACATGATCGCGAAAAGGGATGTTGTCGATAACGTAGCGGACACACGCGTTCAGTGCTGATTCGAGTTTTTTTATGCGTGTTTTGTCTAGGTGGTAGTAGACGGGGCACACATAATCAAAGCTGGGAAAGACAAGGCTTTTCACAAGATGCTGCCGTACGTCTCTGCCGATGGTGTGGCGGTAAAAACGCAGCGAGTGGAGGGTGCCAGACACCTTCCGCGTGACATTTCTTGCATGGGCCTGCCAATCGAGCGTGTCTGTGAACGTTATGCCCAAGCTTTTTGCCTCCGTGCAGTATGGTAGTGCATGGCCGTCAATGACGATGCGCGGGAGAGACTGGAGATCAATCCTGCTCGTGTAGATCTTGCTGCCCAAAATGAGGACCTTAGTCTTGCCTGTGTTCAGCAAGAGGCCGTTTGTACGGGCCCAGTCAGCAACAGCCTGAGCATCACGCGTTATTTATGCGAGGGCCTGCATGAAGTCCTTAGGGAAGAAGTGCAGATAGAGCTGAGTGTCGTCAGCGAAAATCATGACCTTGGAAAAGCATATGGCTGAGGGGAGGTCATTTATAAAGATGGCAAAAAGTAGTGGCCCAAGTACGCTGCCTTGGGGAACCCCAGAGGTCACACGCAGCCAGTCAGATACGCTGTCGCCATCATCGACGACAGCCTGAAGGCGGTCTGCAAGATACGAGAAGAACCATCTCAGAGAGAGCGAGAGAAAGAGAGAGAGAGAGAGAGAGAGAGAGAGAGAGAGAGAGAGAGAGAGAGAGAGAGAGAGAGAGAGAGGGAGAGAGGGAGAGAGAGAGAGAGAGAGAGAGAGAGAGAGAGAGAGAGAGAGAAAGAGAAAGAAAGAGTATATATAATAACAACAACATATATAACAACAACAAAACTGTGACTCTACAAAATAGCCTCAAAATATCGTATGTCGTATATGATATTTTTTTACGTAATTAGGTATAAAAGAGATATGAATTTCAATCAGTTGATGACATGAGCATACTTTTATACATAGATAAGTATTATATATATATTTATATATATATATGCTGAACAATTGGGCAGGAGAAATTTCTATATCTACGTATATGAATTAGGCACTTCGAGGAGATTTGGCACTTTGAAGAGATTTTTGGCACTTTGAGGAGTTCTATAAGTATGCGAATTGCGCACTTTGAGGAGGCGCGAAAGTTTCGGTACCCAGAGAGGGGTTGATTTCTTTAGTCACGCTGACTGTACTCTGGGCGTCGAGACCCTAGCTCCTCAAAGTGCCCAATTATACTATGTATATATATATATATATATATATATATGTAAAAAAATAAATACAACTTAAAAAAAAAAAGAATAGATACCTTGTGAAAATTTTTTTCATTTTCATGTTTTAGAATTTTCTCGTAGACTTTGAGCTCTGGAACAGATTCTTATCGAAGGAGCAGCACCAGTAGTAATGCCAGTAACTTCTCATAACATCAGTGGGGATACTTGACTATATTGCAACTGCCCGTGCATACAACTCTGACCACCAAACTCAGTTTTTGATAAAAGCCAGTGCTATGATGTCAGAATATAGATATGGGCTACTGATAGTAGATAGTGCTACTGCATTATGCAGGACAGATTTTGCTGGAAGAGGAAAATTGGCAGCTCGCCAAATGCATTTAGCCAGATTTCTTCTATCATTGCTTAGATTAGCTGATGAATTTGGCTGCGCAGTGGTTATCACTAATCAAGTAGTAGCTTAAGTGGATGGTGCAGCTAGTATGTTTGAAGGTGATCAAACGAAACCTATTAGCGGCAATATTATTTTACTCATGCAAGTACATACTAGACTTTATTTACGTAAAGGAAGAGGTGAAACAAGGATATGCAGAATTTACGATTCATGCTTACCTGAAAGTGAAGCTACATTTGCAATAAATGCTGATGGAATTGGTGATGTTAAAGAATAGTATTATTATATAGTATTATAAGTATTATTAATTTTTTGAATTACATTTATTATTTCAGACTCAGGGTTTACTCCGTTTTTTACTTAAAATGCAAATGCAGCTTGAAGAAGATATTAATATAAAAAGAAACACACTAATATATTCTACTTATTTTTAGGTTGTGAATGTGGTTTTTCTGAAATATTTTTTATTTTTGTAGCCCTTGTAAACACAAGTTTATATATTAACTACAAGATTTGTGTACATCAACAACAAAAATAATCAGATAAGTATTAAATGACTAAATGTCTATTTTTAAAATATAAAATATCAGTAGAGATGAACATTGAAACTTTGTGTTGATTTTTTATATTTTTTTCAGATTGTATAAGGAATATGATCCAAATTTGTACGTGATTGTACAAAAAGAAGAAATCATTCTAGTTTAGTTGAAGTACGTTATATTCAAAAATTAGATTTTTTTATCTAGAATGGGGATTCCACGCAAAAACTAGCAAGACAGAAGTTTTTAAATAATAAAAAGACCACAGTAAACTTTTTTCTACACAAGATTAAAATAATAATTTCAAGAAGTTATATCCATAAATAAATGTTAAGAAAGTTTTTGTTCTCTCAGTAATCCTTAGTTCATAAACTGCTTCAAAAGATTATATAAAATGAAAATAGAAATACGGAAAAATGCCAGAACGATGTATTATTGTGAATATTTGAACGCATAAAAGTGCTCAGAATAATTTAATTTATGATTAGCTCATGGTAAGAGACGCTAAAATGTTTCAGAGTCCACAGTAAACTTTTTTCTACACAAGATTTAAATAGCTATTTCAAGAAGTTATATACATAAATAAATGTTAAGAAAGTTTTTGTTCTCTCAATGATTCATAGTTCATAAACTGTTTATTTTTAATTTTACAAGATGTGAGCAATGATAGATTACTAATTCAAGTGGTTTTGCGTAAAAATTTCAACAAGTCCAAGTGTTGAGTATAATGTAATTAATGATTGGTTCATGGTGTGGGATGCTAAATGTTTCAGAGAAGCCATCTGTTTAGTGAACATTATAATTATAATATGCAATATAAAAGTATTGTTACTTTGTGAAATCTTTTCGGAAACCATAAGAATTACTTTCCGAAACCTATACAATATTCTAAAAAATTATTTACGTTTTATTTTATGAAAAAGAATTCTACGAATAAATAATAAATTTTTGCGTTCTAAAGTCGAAATAAATTTCTTTCCCGCGGATACTGTAAGTCAAACCCAAAAAAGTTGTGAAATCAATTAAAGTGTAATTTTATATTTAACAAACATTATTTATAATGTACTTTTACTCTAAAAAAAGTTGTGAAATCTCTCTAAAAATTTTTTTTACAAAAGTAAAAACTTATAGGCAAGAATAAGTTTGGTTACTATTCCATATAGTTTTATACTTAACAAACATTATTTGCTAAACTCTCCCACCCTCTCTTTCTTCCCTCTTTCTCTCTCTCCTTCTGTACCAAAAACTTTAATGAGAGCTTAAATATTTTTTCAAAACAATCAACACGTTCTTTAAAAAAACAATTTTTTAAATATATTCTAACAACACAATTTGTCTATAGTCCTTTTATTTATTTTAATCTCATTTATTCAATAAGCACTCTCTACAAATGGTAATAATTTTTTTTATGACTGTACAAATAATTGTTAATAAAACTTTCTACGAAAGTATAAAATAAGGCAAGTATAGAAGTTTTTTCTGTATAATCTATTTAAAAGAAGTCAAATAAATACTAGTAAAGAAGTATTTTACTTCTTTGAGTCAATGTATGCATGCTCAACAAATTATATGTAAGTTCAAGGTGTGAGGCATGGTCATTTTTATATAAATATTCATATGTTTAAAGATCAGATAAAATGTATAAATGGGTTGCTTCTATATATTAACTACTAATCTATGGATCTATCACTTTGTTTTTAAATAGAATGTACACACCCGCGTGAAAATATCATATGAGATCTCATATGAGATTCCATAATATATAAAATTGCATATGATATCACATATAAGATCTCATACGAGATTTGCGCTGTCTGAAATTCTCATATGAGATCTTATATGATTTTTACATGGGCGAAAAGGATATAAAATATGTTGCTTATAAAACGGTTAGTAAAATGTAAAGGACTTTGAGCAGGCTATAAATTTATATGAATTTCTTATTTTATTCTCGTTAAAAAGGACGGACACAAGGAAAAATATGTTTGATAATGAAATATAAATCATGATTCTGCACATGTACGGATATGTTGTACTTAACATCATCAATTAAAAATTAGAGTCAATGTAATTATTTATGGTGGACTTATAGGTATAAATATTGTTCATGAATTTATAAAAAAAAAATTTAGTATTCTACATTTAAATAGCCCACGTAACTGCAAACCGTCGAGTCCACCAAGTATGTACGGGAGATCGGAGGACCACCCCTGCTAGAGCAGCTCTAGACTTCTCTTGTCCTTCAAAGATGTGTCATATTATAGAAAGTTCAAAATTGAGGAGGAATAATGAAAGATAGTGATATGTTGGTAACTATGTAATTTTTTTTATATAGGTTTTGACTTTTCGTAAATACCTGAAAAAATTCTTATGAATTTTAGAAGCATAAAGAAGGAATTATAGTTATATAATTAACATAATTTTTCCCACACGGGTGTAAAGTACGTAGCTAGGTACTATAAAGTTTTGTAGGAGTGTGTGAGTTATTGGACCTCTTGGGCGTTATGTAGTACTTTATGCCCGCTGGCTGAATAATTTTGAAGTTACAACTTGGGCGTAAAATGTAATTTTACACGCGAGGTACGAAAAGTTCTTATGGCCGGTACTTGACTACAATTAATTATTTCAGTACTTTCTTGTGTTTAATTTGTATAGAAGAATGAAGAAATTTGAATACATTTCGGAAAACATAGTCATACAGTTTTTCGGAGAATAGTTTGCTTGACTATCGATAATTGATTTCACAACTTTCGTTTGTTTGATTTGCAGTGAATAATTTGAATGTACTTACACATAATTTGTTGAGCATGCATACATTGACTCAAAGAAGTAAAATACTTTTTTACTAGTATTTATTTGACTTCTTTTAAATAGATTATACAGAAAAAACTTCTATACTTGCCTTATTTTATACTTTCGTAGAAAGTATTATTAACAATTATTTGTACAGTCATGAAAAAAATTATTACCATTTGTAGAGAGTGCTTATTGAATAAATAAGATTAAAATAAATGAAAGGACTATAGACAAATTGTGTTGTTAGAATATATTTAAAAAATTAGTTTTTTAAAGAACGTTTTGATTGTTTTGAAAAAATATTTAAGCTCTCATTAAAGTTTTTGGTACAGAGGGAGAGAGAGAGGGGGAAGAGAGAGGGTGGGAGAGTTTAGCTAACCTTTACTTCAAATTATATTTTCTTTGTGAAATTTCACACATAAGGTACGTGTCTCTAGTCGTATGCTGTCCGTATTCGTGTGCTCTTTCTGCAATTTCCGATCTAAAAAAAATGTTCTAACCTTAAAAATAATAAATGGTTATTACAAAACAAAAGCAGGTATACAACACGCGCGCATCGGCGCGAAGCGCATAGCGCATCTTATTTCCATTTTCTAGTATATATAAATACGTTCCCGAATAATTACGATTTTAAAAGAATGCTAAAATAGTTTTAACCTCAAATATCTCTGAAATTCATAAACGAATTCTTTTACCCTAAGAATTCTTGTAATAAATAATATACAAACTCTACATCTCCACTAAATATCAAAGAAATTAAAACAATTTTAATGTAGTTATATTGTGGGACAACAAAGAAAGTCATTTTCAAATTTTGTGGAAATGTAGAGTCTATATATTATCGTATAAGACCTTTAGATAAAAGAATTGTCTCATAATTTTTAGAGATATTTAAGGTTAAAATTCTTTTACGGTTTTTTTCAAAATCGTAATTTCTCAATGACGACTTCATGTATCAGGTTGAAATTTATAGACTATTTTGTATGCGATATATCATAGTCATAGTAGTAGCGGGGACGGTCAGCGGCCCCTTTCGGGGACTTGCCTTTCTAGCACTCAGGCCGAGGCCCATTTTGCTTAACCCCTTGTTTATCCCCCACTATCCACCTTTGCCTTGATCAGTACGATCGCTTTGCATATCGATGCTAGATCAAGTTCCCTAAGATCGTGTGGTTCCAGGAAGAAGAGTCCCCAAACCCTCCGTCTGATTGCTACCATCACTGGACAGCGACACAGAAGGTGAGCTGAGGTCTCCTCCTCTTCCCCACATCTCCTGCACCGATCCGTATTCACGAGACCTAACCTATATAGGTGATGTCCGACCTCACAGTGACCTGACAACCATTCTGCCACTGCTTTTATGCTCCTCCTGGGGAGACTTGGAATCTCCTTACACCAAGCGGTTGGAGCCTCTTGCCCCAAGAGGTGCCTCGCCTGTCTGCAGTTCATCAAGCGCTGCCATTCCTCTGCCGCCTTCGCAGGTATTCAACTGTCAACACACTCTCTTCCATTGGTACCCTGCGGTACAGCGCCCGGCATCAAGTCGCGCCCATTTTTGCCAGTCGATCGGCCTTTTCGTTGCCGATGACTCCTGCGTACCCTGGTACCCAATACAGAGTGACCCTGTTCACGGAGGATAGCCTGTCTAATGCTACCCTGCAGCTCCACGCCTCTTCCGAGCGAAACTCCGCAGCCCCCACCGTCCGAAGTGCCGCTTGGCTATCCGAACAGATGGTGATCCGCTTCCCCTCTAACCCGTCCGAGGTCATGGTTTCTGCGCATTCCCTTATTACTCTTACCTCTGCCTAGAAAATGGTGACGCCCGAGTCCAGCCAAAGGACAATCTCAATCGTACTTCCCTTTACCCATGCCGCCGCCCCATTATCTACCTCGCTCTTAGATCCATCCGTGTACCAAACCAGGTCCTCCTGGTTGCGGGCATCCTCTAAACAGTCTGTCCTTACACGAATGGTCACCTCAAAGTTCCTGCCAAAGGCAAACTTTTTAGGTGTCCTATCCCTTCCAAAAGTTATCAGATCCTTTCCCACGACATCCACCAGCCCCCCATTCCAATGTTTCCATCTTCTCAGGTCACTTAGAACTAGTGTTTCTGCTCTGCAGGCCTCCGCCTTGACCTCCAGTCTCAAAGGTGGAATTCCAAGCAGCCTCTCCTTGACTCTCAGGGGTACTGAAGCATGTTCTCTCTGCCTCTGAGCATCAGGTTCTGGATCGAGTCCTGTACCCTAGTGCCTCCCTTTCGCTCACACCTGGTTGCCCAAGCTATAGCCCCATGAAGCAACCTGGGGCGCAGCACAGCGGTAAAGAGCCACAGGATCATATGCGGCCTAAGGCCCCCGAGAAGCCAAAGACCCTCCTACACGCCCATTAGGAGGCTATGAACCTCCTTTTAACCGCTCCCAGGTGCTCCGCCCAATTCAGATTCGAGTCAAAAATGACTCCCAAATACTTCGCCTCTTTTGACATCGACAAGCTCTCCCGAAACAACCGAATTTCTCCTAGCGGCTTTACTTTATACCTACTCGTGAAGTTGACTAGCACCGTTTTTGCAGGGTTAACAGCGAGTCCTACCTCCCGGCACCAATCCTCGACTGTTGACAGAGCTTGCCGCATAAGCTCCACCAATACCGTTTCGTCATCTGCCGTGACCAACAAAAGCAGATCATCCGCGTAGGCTTGAGCATAAAAACCCGCCTCATTTCACCTTCGTAAGAGTTCGTCCAGGGCCAGAGCCTGGAAGGTCGGAGAAAGGACCCCCCTTGCGGACATCCCTTACTCATGTATCCTTCCGCCTCTCTGGTCTCCCATCCTACAACGACTCTTCACCATCGCAGCAGTGCTCGTATCCATCTCTCGATGCCACTGGATACACCATGCGCCCTTGCACCCTTGCGAATGCATTCCGTGGTTGTGAAGTTAAAAGTTCTCTCCACGTCCAAGAAAGCTGCCAGGACCATTCCCCTATTCCTAATTCCTCTACTTATGCGCTCCGCTGCTCCGCGCAGTGCAGAGTCCACCGACTTACCCACCTGATACGCGTGCTGCGTGATATATAGCGGCCTTTCCACTAGTGGTCCATCTCTGATGAAGCGATCTATCAGTCTCTCCAGTGTCTTCAAGACAAAGGACGTAAGACTGATAGGTCGATAATCCTTTGCCACCTCGTGTGTATGCCTTCCCGGTTTGGGTAGGAACACCACCCGTGCCGCCCTCCACGAAGCGGGAGTGTGACTCCACTTAATACTCGCCTTGAGGATGATGGTGTGAGACTCTAGAAGCTCATCCAATCCACGCTGAAGAAGGGCCGAGAAAATTCCGCCCTCCCCAGGCGTCTTGAATGGTTCGAACGTGTTCACCCCCCACTTGATCCTGTCCGCCTGGACTACCTGTTTCGCATCCGTCCTGAATTTTGCACTCTCCATCTCGCTGATCCCATCCTTCGGTGGCTCTAGGGCCATACCCGGAAAGTGTGTGGTCAGCACTGTTCTGGCCAGAAGTCTGCCGAGCCTCGCAGTATCCGCGATTCTGCTCATCTCCTCACAGTACTTCCTCCACCCTTCCTTTTTTGCCTGTTCAGTGGCTTTCTTGTACTCTCTCTGAGCCGACCTAAAGGCCTGGAGAGTCTTCTCATGTCTGGTTCTCCTCGATCTGTTAAAGAGACTCCTGACCTTCTTCCGATGCTTCTGAGCGAGTCATTCCACCAGGGTGCCCCTCCGGTCAATTCCTTTGCCTTCTGGTCGCAGCTGCTCTCTAAAGCTTCATTTATCTTTTCCTCCAAGAGCACTGTCGCCTTGTCGACATCCTCAACTGAGTCGATCTCCTTCGGGAAGTTCTCTAGCCGGACCGCTAATTTCGCTTTGTACGTCGCCCAGCGAGTTCTCCTCGGATTTCTGCATTGTGTCACCTGCCGTACCATTCCACCAACTTCGAAGCAAACGAGGCTGTGGTCCGACATGGATACCTCACCCGAGACTCTCCAGTCGTTGATCCACACCCACGCGCCTCTGGAGGCGATTGTTATGTCAATCTCTTCCTCCCGGATCCCATTCCTGAATGTGGGTTCCCGACCCTTATTCCGTATGTCCAGATTCGTTCCTGAGATGAACTCTAGAAGAGCTTCTCCCCTACCATTGCGGTCCGAGCTGCCCCACACCGTATGGTGCGAGTTAGCATCGCATCCCAAAATGAGATGTCTACCTTGCCGCTCGCAGTAATCTATTAACTCCCTCACCAGGGCCGGAGGTGGCTCCTCCCTAACGTCATAGGGAAATACGCCGACCCCACGATCAGCTCCACCGTTCCCCGGCACGGTGGTCCTCGATTGACTTCAACCCAAAAGGGTTTGCACCTTACCGATATCGACGGATCCGAATTCCTACATGTTTCTTGAGTATTTTACGACCAAAATAAAAATCTTAAAATGATCCGTTTTTGAGAAAACCAAGTTTGAAGTATTTGTTAAAAATATGTTTTTTTTTTTTTAAATTATATGTGAATGTAAATTATATATGAGCTTATATAATTATTTATAACTATATATTACCACTCAGTAATATTATGTTTTAAACAAGATAGATGAGCAAAACAGTTAGAAAATTTGATTCCATGAAAAGTTATAGAATTATTGAAATGGATATGATCAACAAATATCGTTTACGATTTCGAAGTAGAAGACATCATCAATACAGCATAAGCTCACAAATTAATTTCAGGCATTTTTGTCAACACGAGTTTACGGTCAAAGGTAGAATCTATATATACTGTCCAAATATAAACAGAGAAGAAGAGATAACAAAGTAATAACAGTAAGCACATATCGCTTACTTCGTCGATTTAGTCCATTGTCGTTCAGTTCGAAATCATGCTGTTTAGAGAAGCGAGAAGAGTTAAGGATCATACGCGAACACATGAAGAAAGTCGGCATTTCGTGTGCTTATTGTGCTTTAGAAAAGGTAAAGTGATGGTGAACATAGGAAAAAGTTTGAAAGTGAAAATAGAAAGTTTATTTGACAATTAGGATTCTACAAATGAGTGTCTTCCACTTGTGGTATGTACATCATGTAAAAGAAATATATACCGTCCCAATCTAGACAAAAGTGTAGTAAAGCAAGTAGATTTTAAACAGTATCAGTTGAAAAGAAATACTAGATCGAAAAATGAAGAATGTTGCGATTGTCATTTTTGTAAGACAGCGAGATTAAACGGCAAGAATGTACCGCTTCCTCAAGACATTTTTTCTTATAAATCAAAACACGATGAGATTCTTAATAAATCAAATAAAGGTGGAAAGGTTGTTAAACGTTGTTCTAATTGTTTTGTGGATATTAAAAGAGGGATGAATCACGCTTGTACAAAATCCAGTCGCGTGAATAATATAAATAATTTTGTAAGTAATACGTTCGAGCCAAAACAAAAAGAACAGTTAGTTTCTTTATTATTGAAAGATACAGTAAAATAAAAATGATACAGAGTCAAATTTAATATCATTAACGCAATTAAAAGGCGGACGATCACTCAATGTTACCATCGGGAAAAATAGTAGAACAGAAAAACTAAAACAAACTCTTTTTAGTGTAGAAGATTTTCAAAAAATAAAAACAAGTTTCAATTTAAGTTATAAAACGACATGTGGATTAGCTTCAGTTATTCGCACTGCGACGAAAAATTTGAAAATTATTGAATCAGGTTTAAAGCGTAAACTTTTCGAAAATAACCACTCTGTAGACCAATATTTCAATTTTAAAAAATTTGATTTTGTAAAAATAAAAGCTGATAACGTTTCTGATGCTGCTGAAACCGTTGTATATTGTGCTAATCTCCACGATTTTATTAAACACGTTGAAGAGGAACGACAAATCACTGAAACGGCTCACCTGAAATTTGGAAAGATGGAGGTGGCGGGTTCCTGAAAATTTGTATTTCCGTTCAGTTATTTTCTGAGGTCGGAGGGTGTCTTGAAACAAAGGTTAGTTACAATCGCCGAAGTTTCAAGAACGGAATAGCAGCAGAAAAATTAAAAAATTCCAGTGTGAAAAAGTTATTTATTCTCGCATTAGCACCGTACACACAAGAGAATTACGATAATGTTTCACAAGTATGGTTAGAGCTGAGAATCAGTAATTTCAACGGAACTATTGCAACAGATCTTAAACTTGCCAATATAATTGCAGGAATAATGTCTAGCTCTAGTTTGTATCCTTGCGCATGGTGTTACGCAAAAAAGAATTGTCTAAATGAAATTGGATGTTATAGAACGATTGGAAATACGCTTAAAAATTACAAGGATTGGCGTGACGCGGGAAGTAAAAAAGCTGAAGCTAAAAAGTATAAAAATTGTATTCATCCACCGCTTATCGAGACTAGTGTAGACAAGTCATTTTTAGAGATCATTCCTTCTCTTGAGTTGCATTTAATGCTAGGGGTGGTAAATACTTTATTTAGCCATTTAATAAGCGGATTTGAGCAAGAAGCTTTAAAATGGGCAGAATTATGTAACGTTCAGCGCGAAATAACGCATGGAAGTCCAGCGTTCAAAGGCAATTCATGTAAAATATTGCTAAACAAGGTTGATTTGTTGCGTGCAAACTGTAGCTTGGGTTGTTTAAAGTTCGTCGAAGCTTTTCAGAGTTTTAATAAAGCTGATTTCACTAAATACATAGCCGAATTCAAAGAAAGTTATTTAGCTTTAAATGTATCTGTCACACCCAAAGTTCATGCGGTATTTTTCCACGTTGAAGATTTTTGTCTGAAAATGAAAATATGTCAAGGATTCTACAGTGAACAAGCTATGGAATCAGTACATTTTGACTTCTCTGCTACTTGGGAAAATATAAAGTTGCTAGAAATAATCCAGATACGAAACAAAACTATTGAGAGCAGTTTGTGAATACAACTCTAATCATATGTAAAAAGTTCTAATGATTCTGTGTATATATGAAATACATATAAAATAACAATGTAAAAAGATCTAATGATTTTTATGTGTGATTGAAATACATATAAAATAACAATGTACAAAGTTCTAATGATTTCTATGTATATATGAAATATATATAAAATAAACATTTTATAAACAAAACTTTTAACTATTTTCTATGGTATAATCTGTACATCTAACAAAATATTTTCATTTTACAGGAATATTTCTAATGTTTCTTTACACGCACTTTCGGACAAACGAATTTTTCCCATTCAAATACTTCAAACTTGGTTTTCTCAAAAACGGCTCATTTTAAGATTTCTATTTTGGTCGTAAAATACTCGGGAAACATGTAGGAATACGGATCCGTCGATATCAGCAAGGTGCAAATACTTTTGGGTTGAAGTCAATCGAGGACAACCGTGCCGGTACTCCTCCTAACCCAGACTACTGCTGTTGGAAGGTCTTTATCGCAGTATCTGGGCCAGGCCTCACCGGCCACGTCTTTAAGAATCACACAGTCTCTGGGTGGTTCCCTGACTCCAAGAACAAGTTTACCACAAGTTCCAAGACCCGCTACCCTCCCCTTGCTGATCCAGGGTTCCTGGATCAGTGCTATGCCTGAGTGCACTTCCGCCAAACGCTTGGCCAATACCGCTGTAGCGCTCCTGCAGTGTTGCAAGTTAATCTGGGTGAAGGGGATAGTGGAGTTTGCTACATTTGCTGCCCCCATGTCCCCCCATCCTGCGCGCCCCTCTTACCCTCCTTAAACATCAGGAGCCGAGATGCCGTGACGTGTCTACCACCTGTTGCCCCCTCGGTATTACTAGCCGATCGGCCAGACGCCCGAGTGGCGGATGCATATTCCGATGCCTCGGATATAGGCAATACCTGTGTAAAATTTCATCCAGATTATATGGTTATTTTTTTAAATGTTTGATATTTGAAATTTTAGTAACATGATTAAACCAATTTTTGCTTTCTCTAGTGATCATGCGACAAAGAAAATAACTTTGTAAAATACGAAAATTTTCAAAACCAAATATCTCAAAAAGTAATGGTAGGATCTTGATGGAAACTCGCACACATATTATCTATATTACATACAAAATTGTCTATAAAATTGGAGCTGATACATGGAGCCGTTCTCGAGAAATTACGATTTGAAAAAAAGGTTAAAAAAATTTTAACCTCAATTATTTTTGAAATTTCTGGACCAATAATTTTGCCCAAAGAACTCGACCGAGAGCGAATCAAAAAACGAGTTTTTGATCGGCCATCACAGAAAGAAAACAAAAAAAAGGGGACCTGTCCGATCAAAATCGATCTAGTAGAAGCTGAGATCCAGGCGTATACACACACGCCCGCACGCGGACGCGCGGCACACACAGACACACACGCACGCACGCACGCACGCACGCACGCACGCACACACACACACACACATACAGCACACACACACGTCCATACAGACATTCATTATCCATTGTATTTTGCCAATTTTTACTATCTGTACTGTTTATCGACTCCTCAAATGTGCAAGACGTATCTACTCTACTGAAATTTACAAAAATATTATAACTTTTTGGTTTTGGAAATCTTACAGGACTTTTTTTATCACGAGTGGATTTACGTGGAACTTTTAATTCTTTATTTACTGTTTCTTTTTGCTCTACTTTACTTTCTTGCTCATTCATTTTATTTTCGCTTTTGAAAACGTTATCGTCCCCAAGATCGTTCTTTTCCTCTACTTTACGCGAGAGTCGAAGTAGTCGGAAATACATTAGATTCACTCTCATCATTATCGAGATTAATACAATAATTATTTCTTTCGACTATATCTACATGTCTCGCTGTTACTATTTTATTATTTATTAAGACTCTATATCCTACTTCGCTATATCCTAATAATGTTCCCATATCTGCTTTTTTATCCCATTTAGAAAGCCTTTCCTGTTCTGATATTCAAATAAAGACTTTACTGCCATACAAGCGTAAGTTTTCGACATTCGGTTTCTTTTTGAAAAATATCTCGTACGGTATTTTTCTCTCAATTGTATTTGCTAACGTTCGATTCCTTAAGTACGCGACCGCGCAAACTATTTCAGGCCAATAACACTTATGTACTTTTGCCTCATCTAGTAAACAACGCGACATATCCATTATCATCTTATTTAACCTTTCCGCCATACCATTTAATTCGTGTACATAAGCCGGACAATTATTCAAAATAATTCCTTTGTCATTAACAAATTTATTAAAGCGATTATTTATATATTCTTTTCCATTATCGCATCTTAGTATTTTAACCTTTTTTCCTGTTAAGTTTTCGTTTTCGTTTACAAATTGAATTAAGCATTCGAAAACTTTCTTTTTAGATTCTATGCAATAAATTTTAGCTATTTTGCTATAATCGTCTATAAATGAAACAAAATGTTTTTTCTTACTCGCCCACCCGAAAGTACGTACTTCCGGCCCGCATCTCCGGGCCGAAAGAGAAACTTTCGCATCCTATTTTAGACCAACCGCGCGCTCTGATTGGCTGCCGAAATTTCCTGACCCGCGGCGCTTGAGCGCCTGCGCGCATGTCCGACGAAAGATGTTTGTGCGGTGTGAAGGTTAGACACGTACGATATAAACAGAGGAAAGTGCACGGGTGATGAGAAAAAAGAGTTAAATGAAACAAAAAGTGGTGTTGTTTGATCGTGGTCATTGTTTTTTCCTCTTGTTTCCTACACGTACTTTCGAGTCGTGTAGAAACAATTAAGTAAACGTACGGACGGGAGCGTCCGAGGAAAATATGTTTGTGTGGTGTGAAGGTTAGACACGTACGAAATAGATAGAGGAAAGTACACGTGTGACGAGAAAAAAGAGTTAGTTGAAATAAGAAGTGGCGTTGTCTTTTTTTAATGAATGAGTTTCTGATGCCCGCCCCGACCAGCAAAACCTCGGCTTCGCCTCGGTCTTGCAAATGTCGGGCGGGCATCAGACCATCTGTACAATAGCGAAAGTAGCAGACGGCCAAATAACCAGCTCTCCACGCCGGGTCGAAAGAAAAAACGGTCGGTAATATCGACCGAGCTACCCAAAGCGGCCGACAGAGGCAGTACTATCGAGCGGGCCGAAAGAAAAACTAACACTCAAACACAGCTAGCAGATGACAACGCAATTTTATCAATTATTTAACAATTACAGAACGTACTTTCGGCCGGGGAGTAAGAAAAATAGTATACAATACTTGGACCGGAAATTGGATGCCCTGGCCGTGCGTCATGACGCCCTCGGCTTCGCCTCGGGCGTCATACCACGCACGGCCCGGAAATCCAATTTCCGGCCCACGTATCGTAATGTACTATTTTTCCTTAAACCCAGTAGTTTTAAAAGGACCGCATATATCAGTATATATCCTGCCTCGGCCGCGACCACGTGTTGGACCTCGCCATGTGCCGCTTTACTGTTCCGCTTGGCCGCCATCTTGGTATGTCTGTGCGTAATGTCCATGCTTTCCATATTTGTAGCATAATCCTTCTTTTTGATTCTTTGCCGTAAAAGCATTTGTCCTTTTCTCACTATACTCGTTCTTCATTTCAGCCAATTTAATTTTATTTCTGATGTAGTCAGCCGTTTGATCTTCGTCTTTTAGTGTATGTATTAAGTCACCGGTATAACTCTATGACTCTGGCAACGTGTTCAGCATGTAATTTAATTTTTCCTTTTCACTCACTTTTGCACCAACGTTTTTTAATTCATTAACTGTCTTTTCAAATTCTCCGAAAAATAACGCTGAATCACTATAGTTTGCTAATCTCATTTTTTCTAGTCGATTCGTGCACACAATTTGCAATGCCGTAGACTCCTTCAAATACATTTCATCGAACTTTTTTATTATTTTATATGCTGAATTTTTTTCACACACGAACTCTAATGGCTTATCTGATATAGAGCTAGCTGTATATTAAATTCATCGCCTTTAAATCTTGCTTTTCCCAAGCCTCTTCGTCTTTTGCAGCTTTTTCTATTGATATCACTACATCAAATTGCTTGTATTTCAAAAACATTTCGATTCTCTTTTTCCACATGTTATAGTTCTCTCCATCAAACACCGGTATCGTCACTTCCTTTTTCTCCATCTTTTCGTCTTTGTTCCTTCGTGTTCGAAATTTTCTTCTTTCTCGATTTTTGACTTCGATTCTTTTTCCATTTATGTTTCTGACGATATTCACATATGCGGCACTCTTGATTATCTCTACACGACTCGAGAGTCGATGTAGGCGATAACAAAGAAACTACTCGACACTTCCAATCACCATGTTGGAGATTGGATTGGAAAGGAGAGAACTATTTTATAAGAGTAACAATAATTAGATTTATTGAGTCACTAAAGAGTACAAAGGTTGCAAAGATTTCGCGAGCCTCCCATACTCGCAGAGCGCGGTGCTACTTGGTCGGAGTCCGGCAGTCGAGAGAGAGAGAGAGAGAGAGAGAGAGAGAGAGAGAGAGAGAGAGAGAGAGAGAGAGAGAGAGAGAGAGAGAGAGAGAGAGAGAGAGAGAGAGAGAGAGAGAGAGAGAGAGAGAGTCGGCCGCTACCGCTTGCGCCCAAGTCACATCATGTGCTCGGATGGGGAGGCGTACATAGTGTGTGTGTGTGTGAGAGTGTTGTGCGTTTGGCTTCGCCGTCGCGCGCGCTGCTTGTCGGGCACGCAATATAACATGTACACTCTCAACATTATCGATTTTCTTTTTTTTTATAACCAAAAAACGATTTTGAATTTTTGTTTTTTTTTTTCGTTTTTTTAATAGGTTACAGCTATTATTACTTAACATCACAAATTTTTATTGTAAGGTCTTTAAATTACCTACATTTTTATTTTTTTGAAATTTAAATTATCTTTAGTCTCATTTGTTATTAATGAAAATATGGTTTATACTTCTTTAATTTATATCGTCGCTTCCCGGTTAAAAGGCGTTATTTAAAAATCGGCCTGAAAAAGGCGTTATTTGGAAATCGACCTGCAGAAGGCGTTATCTTGTAATCAATCTGAAAAAGGCGTTATCTAGAAATCGTCCTGAAAAAGACGTTATCTAGAAATCGGCCTGAAAAAGGCGTTATCTCGGAATGAACTTGAAGAAGGCGTTATCTCGCGCGTAAATTTTTTTTACTCTAATTTAAGTTGGCAACACTGTCAACATTTTCTTTATTTAATTTCAGAATATGTTATAAGTGTACAATTTTTTAAGTTAACTATACAAATGCGGGGCGATAGTAAAATTAATATTTGTTTTCTTTTATTAACGATTTTTTGATACAATACTATATTGATTTTATAACACACACACACACACACACACACACACACACACACACACACACGCACGCACGCACGCACGCACGCACGCACGCACGCACGCACACACACACACACATATATATATATATATATATGAGTAAATCTACAAAAAGTAGCTCTTGTTTTTAAGGCAAAAAAGATAATTAAACTAGATAGCGAGAGCTTTCATTTACTTTTTTGTAAAAATAAGAAATGTTAATTTCTTGTAAAGTTATATGAGTTGGGAGATATCGCTTTTACCGCTTTTTAACATTTTTGGCGTATCTTAAACATATCTTCAAACTCACGTAACTTTTAAAGGAATAATAAAAGCAAATTAAAGATCTCGCTTTCTAGTTTAATTCGAGTTTAAATCTCTTTTTTTTATTTTTGTATTATTTTTCCTGCCGAATTGGCTAGCATTTGAAAAAGGGTAATTTTTAGCATTTGCTTCTGGAATTAAGAAAAAAACCTTTTCTTAATCCCAATTTTATTAATATAATTATTCCAATAAACAAAGTGTAAAGTAATATATACCCCACGGCGTGTGGAAAGTTCGTCTTTTCACCATACCCTGGCTGAAAGTACCACTTTCGCTCCCGGCTCCGAAACGCGAATGTGGTATTTTCGGCTCGGGTATGATGAAAAATCGTATACACAACATGGGGGTAAAGAGGGCCACCCCAGAGCACGTGTTTGCCACCCTCGCCTTCGGCTCGCCTTCGGCTCGCCTGGCAATTTACACCTGCTCTGGACTGGCCAACTCTTTACCTCCCTTGTGTAATATACTATCCCGAACGCGTTGCCGTTCGGAAACGAACTTTTTAACACTCCGTCCGTAACGCTCCATTTCGTACACGCTCTAATAAAAAAGCATGCCCTAAATCAAGCTTCTCACGCGTCGTGTCAAAAAATAGTGTTCAATACACGAGTAAGAAAGTAATTTTGTCCTTGTATGGCCTTTTCCCCCCCGCTTCGCTAGGGCGCAAACGTCCACACGGGGATAATAGTATATTATGCACCTAGGGAGTAAAAGTAAAGAATGTCCAAGATCGCATGGAAATTGTCACCCGAGCCGAAGGCGAGGGTGACAAACATGCGATCTGAGGCATTCTTTATTTGCTCCCGAGGTGCATATATGATTTTTTTGCCTGGCGAGGCCGAAAATACAACCTTCGCGATCGGGTGCTGGGAGCAAAAGTGGTACTTTTGGCCCGCCAGGCACAAAAATCACTTTTTCGCATCTGTATCGAAAATAATTATTTCAGAACTATAAGTGTGCAAAATCGAACTCTGCGCAGCTCGTTAGGAGAAATAGTATACGTCACACGTGCGCAATAGATCGCCCGCACTCGTCTCTTTTATATATCGCCCGTGCTGTGCTCGCGCGACAAACTCGACTCGTGCGGGAATGACCTATTTTGCGCACTCGTTGCGTAATGTATTTCCGTAACTTGTGAGGAAAAATAGTGTGTACGCTACGCGTGCATAAAGAAGGAAATTATACACGCGCGAAGATTGACGCTCGATTGGCCCGGGTATGGTGAAAAATAATATACGCAACACAGGCATAAGGAGGGCCATCCAAAGCACATGTTTGCCAGCCTCGCCTTCGGCTCGTACGGTAATTTACACGTGCTTAAAAGTTACATGAGTTTGGAGATATTGCTTTTACCGCTTTTTAACATTTTTGGTGTATCTTAAACATACCTTCAAACTCACGTAACTTCTAAGGGAAATGGTTAGCATTTGAAAAAGGGCAATTTTTTAGCATTTGTTTCTCGAATTAAGAAAAAACCTTTTCTTATTCCCAATGTCGAGAAAAGGGATGTCGTTTTGGATTGTACACGAGTACTTTCCGTTCCTTTATGGTATAAAGAAGTAGTAGAAAAATCTGTTTGGGAGGTGTGTTTAAAAAAAAATTATATAATATTGGTTATTACAAATATTTATTATATATTTATTATAAAATCAATATAGTATTGTATAAAAAAATCGTTAAAAAAAAAAAACAAATATTAATTTTACTATCGCCCCGCATTTGTATAGTTAACTTTAAAAATTGTACACTACCATCATATAACATATTTCTGAAATTAAATAAAGAAAATGTTGACAGTGTTGCCAACTTAAATTAGAGTAAAAAAAATTTACGCGCGAGATAACGCCTTCTTCAGGTTTATTCCGAGATAACGCCTTTTTCAGGCCAATTTCTAGATAACGTCTTTTTCAGGACGATTTCTAGGTAACGCCTTTTTCAGATTGATTACAAGATAACGCCTTCTTCAGGTCGATTTACAAATAACGCCTTTTTCAGGCCGATTTTTAAATAACGCCTTTTAACCGGGAAGCGACGATATCTAAAGAAATATTTTATTTATCGACTTCAAATTTTAACCACTTATTACTATTATTATTATTATTTTAGAAAAAAGTGCGTTTTTGTTCTCCTACGATAACAGGAGTAAAAATCGACGAATCGTCTTGAAATTTTGCACAGGAATAGCTTATTTGTGTCTTCGAACCGAGTTCGTTACCCAAAAAAATTTGATTACACGACCAAAGATATTTGAAGTTAAAAACTTTTTTTAAATATTTTCTAATTGTGTTTTCACTTAATTAATATCACTCGCGGCCGTACACTTAAAAAGAACGCATGTAAACCTCTAACAGACGCAATAGGAAAGATAGAAGAAAGAACAGTAACAGAGGAATATAGAGAGGAAGAGAGAGAGAGACAGAAGGAGAGAGAAAGACGATGGAAGGAAAACTAAAAGTGGGCAGGAAGCAAGGTGAATAAAAAATAGAGAAGCAAGCGGATTGGGCGAAAAGTTTAGAGCCATGGGGAGCCGAACAAATCGGGCTCGTGGCCAGCTAAAACAAGGAAACAGATCAAGGAGGCGATAAAGACCGGATGACGTCCGGAATCATTAGCGCACCTGCGCGGCACTTTCCAAATTTATGGGAAAAGTACATTTTTTCGTAAAGACTACATATCTCGTAAATTTTTTATTTGTATTCAAACGTGATGCAAGGGTCAAAAGAGAGTACTGAAGTGAGTAAAAGATCGTTTAGTTTACTAAAATTTCAAAGTTAGGATTCTGTACAAAATTTTGAATAACCAGTAAAGTGTAACGTCAAAATAGAAAAATACGTAGCAAATCATTTTTAAAGAAGAACAGCAATATTTTAATTCCAAAATCGGTGATGTAGGCATATACTGTCTATTTAATTTGAAATTCAGTCATATATTGAATACTACATTAATATTACATTCGTTATATTTTGTTGATGTAATATCAATATCCATACTTACTTCATCTATATCATCGACATATATTATTGGCTGATGCTATTTGTACCACAGAAATACAGTACATTAATTCAGAGGATAAGCTCCAAAACATCGCGCTGTGATGTTTGTTTGTGATGTTTTCTTTTGATATCTGACTAGAGAAATTATATCCCATTATGTATGAGACTTTTCGGGTCAACTGCCCCAGCCCGGCGCGCGAGCCCCAAATCGTGCTATTTCTAACTCATATTTATGGTACTAAAATGTACCTAAAAAATTGTTTGATAAGCGTTTCCGTCGTATTTTTTCCTCAGCTTTCCTATGATGCAGGTAGTTTTTCCGAAATTTTCTATTTTCACCTTCAAAAACTACAAAACATCTTATACCTCAAAAAGTCTATTTTTAATATTTTTTTACCCTTTAGATCGAAAGCTGAGCATTTTTTACATAGGAAATGATGTTGGAATATGTGAATGTTTCAACACCATATACACTGTACGCGCAGATACAATGATTTGCGCGTCTGCCGAGCGACGGCGGACGAAACACGACTGGCTTTTTGCCACCAATAAACCATTATTATTATTATTGCTATCTGAGGGGGGGAACTCGGCCCCGGGTACTTAGATCTAAGGCCTATTGTATCGCCCTCTGAACCGGCAGCCCTTATTCCGGAAGTCTTGCCCTTCTCCAAAAGGAGAGGATAGTCCCGGATCGGGTTGCCCTGATTTCGCAGACCACCGGGAAGTGGTTCCCCAGTAGCTGGTGTCTTAGGCTGGCGAACATGGGGCAGGTCGTTAGAAGATGGATAGGGGTCTCGTCCGCTTCATCGCACCATCTGCACCGATCGCATGTCGTCAGCCCTAATTTGGTCGAGTGGTATCTGAGGCGCCCGTGCCCCGTAACAATATGTACTAGCAGCCGGGCGTCCCTTCTGCTACCTCCGCATATACATCGGGTCCAGTCCGGGTTGATGTCCTGGCCCAGCATAGCTTTAGTCTGCCTGATACCACCACCGTTTTGCCAATCCCTGGCGTGCAGTATCCGCGTCCACTTGGCGACCGCCTGCTTCACCTCCGATTTGGAGACCCCTATTAGGGGCGCTGATGACTCGTCTGTAGAGGAGTGAGCTCCCAGTCCGGCGAGCCTATCTGCAATCTCGTTTCCTCTTATCCCGGTATGCCCCGGTACCCAGAGTAGACGAGTGGTGTTGCTCTCCGCTAGTCTGTTTAGCGCCACTTTGCAATCCCAGATCAGCTGTGAGCTCGTTTTGGGGGCGTTCAGCGCCTTCAGAGCTGCCTGGCTGTCCGAGCAGATGCTGATGCGTTTGCCCTGAATGCCAAGTTCTTCAATCCTTTGAACGCATCCGAAGATGGCGTATATTTCTGATTGAAAAACGGTGGCGTGCCTCCCCAGGGGGATAAATGTGCCTTTCCCGTCCCTGCGGCAGTAATATCCGGAGCCGGTACCGCCATCGGTCTTGGAGCCATCCGTGTACCAGATGTCTCCACTGCCCGGCAGCTTGTCCCTCTCCGTTGCCCAGTCCTGCCTCGTCGGTATGGCGGTCCCACACCTCCTTCCGAAGGTATATCTCGGGATCATCACGTCCGATGGCATGGACAGAACTGGTGAGGAGGCCAGTTCTTCGGGAAACTGAGTATGCCTTCTACCCTGTTTCCACTTGCCCTGGGCCCCTAACCTGTGTGCTGTTACGGCCGCCGTTGCGGTAATGGTGATGTGGAGAGGCTCCACGCCCGCCACTGCGCCCAGTGCCCTTATGGGTGTGGTGCGCATCGCCCCTGTGGCTCCCCTCAGTATAAGCCCTCGGAGCCCTTCCATTAATTGCCGAACCCCGGTGAGCTCTGTTCTGCGCCACCAGACCGCAGCAGCATAGACCAGCCTGGGTACCAGCACGGCCCTATAGAGCCACAGGATGATCTTGGGACTGAGTCCCCAAGTGCTGCTAAACGCCCTTCGGCACATCCAGAAGGCCGACAGGAACTTGTCACGTTGAATAAGAACGTGTCTGTCTCAGGTCAGCTTCCTGTCCAGAGTTACCCCGAGGTATTTGGCTGCGTTTCTCACCTCCAGGGTCTTGCCCCCTAGTGTGGGCGCCCTGTAAGGTTCGAGTTTGTATCTCCGAGTGAAAACGACGAGCTCAGTCTTCTCTGGGTTTACAGAGAGTCCTGTTGCCTCGCACCAGCGTTCCACCCGTTTGAGTACAAGTTGCATAGAGTTCATGGCCGCCTCTATGAATCTTCCTTTAATGATGATGAGAAAGTCATCCGCGTAGGCCTGTGCATAACAACCCCCAACATTCAGTGCCTCTAGGAGTCCGTTGGCTACCAGACACCAGATGGTGGGGGATGATACTCCGCCTTGCGCGCACCCTCTACTGACCATCCCGGTGACTTTGGTTGGGCCCAACTTGGCTTCCACCGTTCGACGGCTCAGCATGCTTCCAAGCCAGTTCACTAGTGGCTCAGGTACTCCATGCCTCCTTGCCTCCTCTCGAACGGTCTCCGTGGAGGTGCGGTTAAACGCCCCTTCCACATCCAAGAACGCCCCAACCGCGATTTCCCCTTTCTCCAGCTGCTCCTCTATGCGATAGACCGCCGAGTGTAAGGCAGTCTCTGTCGAGCAACCTGCCCTATAAGCGTGCTGGTTGGGGTGTAAGGGCCTGACTGTCAGCACTTCGTCCTGCAGGTATCTATCCACTAGCCTCTCCAATGTCTTAAAAACGAAGGAGGTCAGACTGATCGGCCGAAAGTCCTTAACAGTCGTGTGAGTAGGTTTCCCTGCTTTCGGAATAAAGACAATTCTTGCCCGTTTCCATGCGCGTGGCACGTGTGCTAGAGCAATACTGGCCCTAAAGACTTTAACCAGGCGTCCGATGAGTACCTCCATTCCTTCCTGCAGGAAGACCGGAAGCACCCCATCGGCGCCGGGAGCCTTAAAGGGTTTGAAGTTGCCTATGGCCCACCTGGTTCTCTCAGGTGTGACTATGTGAGCTGCCAGGTCCCAGGCCGCCCCTCCTCGGTACTAGGGCCCGGGGAGGTCTCGCCTGGGCCTCGACGCTCTGATTAAAATCCGGAAAGTTTGCTTCGAGGAGTAGCCGCAGGCATTCCTCCTCTGAAGCTGCATATTCTCCGGTGGGGAGTTGGATAGCTTCTAGCCAGACTTCCGGGTTTTTGCGAGGATGCGATTCAGCCTAGCTGCGTCAGGGTACCTTTCAATACCCTCGCAGTAGTCCCTCCATCCTCTCTTCCTCTCTGCGTTGATGCGAGATTTGTACAGCCTCTGGACCTCTTTGTGGGAGGCCCAGTCTTCCGGTCTGCGAGTATTCCGAGCTCTGTTAAAGGCTCGCCTCACCTCCCGTCGCAGGCTTTGGAGTTCCTCTGTCCACCAAGGGGTCTTCGAGGTCCCCCTTGGTTTGGTCATCGGACAGCTCCTCTGAAACGAGACGTCGATAGCCCTTACAAGCTCCTCCGCCCAGTATTCCAACCTCTCGGTTGTGGTGAAATCCGGTCTGAAGTCTCGGAGTTCATTCCCAAGGATAGCCCTGTAGGAGTCCCAGTCTGTTCTCCTCGGATTCCGAAAGGCCTTGGTCCCTGTACCTCCTTTCCTCCAGTTGAAGATAATATGCCTGTGGTCAGATAGTGAAGGTTCGGTAGGGACCCTCCAGTCTCCGACACAGCTGCTGATTTCCTCTGAACAAAGTGTCAGGTCTATAACCTCCCTCCTGACTGAGTTGCAGAAGGTCGGTTCCCTGCCCCTGTTCAAGATGCTTAGATCTGTGGAGACAAGGAACTGCAGGAGTACTTCTCCCCTGCCGTTAATGTCAGAGCTCCCCCAAATAATGTGGTGTGCGTTTGCATCGCATCCCAGAATAAGGGGGAGTTTCCTTGACTCGCAAAACTCAATGAGTTGTTGTACTTCCCTTGGCGGCGGTTCATCTGTAGAGTCGTACGGAAAATAGCCTGAGGCCACCACCACTACCCTCTCAGATCCTTCCGCGTCTGGGAGTCTCGCCTTGACGACCGCTAGATCCCCGCTGCAGTGGCTGGGCATCAAAAAGACCTCCAGCCCCTTAGCCAGAATGCACGCCCTCGGAGCATTTTTAGCAGGGTCTCTATAGATTTTCCCCACTCCCCGTAGTCCCCGGATAGCCCCCGCGACCAACCATGGCTCTTGTATTAGGCAGATGCCTGTCTGCACCCCAGCCATGCGCCTGGCCAAGGCCGCTGTGGCGCCTTTGCTGTGGTGCAGATTAATTTGGGTAAATGGTATCCCATCCTTAGCCATTGCGCTTAAGACGGTCCTCCCTTACCCGACCCTTGCTGCTCCCGCGGTTCCCCTTCCGTAATCTTAACGGAGATCGGATTGAGCCCCCACTGCAGCTGGAATCTGCGCTCTCTAAGCGCATGCAGGGATGTCCTCGATAAGGTCACGAGCAGGAAGGTTCCGATGTCCCGCCCCCTAGTCTCTGTGGCACTTACCCGCCATCCGTCAATGCCTACGCCGCGGTTCGTGCGCTCGAGTCTTTCCAGGACCGTGGCCGGATCCTGTCTAGGGCCAGGAATCCGGAACGAGGCCCTGATCGGCCTTCTAAGCGCACTCATCTCCACGACGCTCAGCTTTGCTCCTTCCCAAGGTTGTATCCGGGGGATAATTTCCTCCAGCCATACCCTTGAGAAGTCGTCTTCGGCCACCACGATGATAGCCCCGCTTTTGACGAAGCAGCCGCTGAATTTCGGGCTCGGGCCAGACTCGATCTTTTCCATCTCTGTCTGGACCGCGTCGCTGACGTGTACTGCATGCTGCTGCAGCAGCTCCACGTCAGGATACCCTTCCGCAACGACCGCCCTTGTAAGCGGGTCCACCATCCTGGCGACCTCTATGCCGGCCTGCCGGTTCGGCTTTTTCCTGGCGACATCGGCATCAGGAGGGGTGTCCGCGGGACCCTTGCGCCGCTTGACGCCCGTGACCCCCGGCCCGCCCTCCCGTGCCTCTGCCCTCATCGTTGGAGTAGCCGGCGGTTCGGTGTCCCGGTCCTGCCTGGCCAATGGCCCCGCTGTCCCGGTCCTCCCAACCGCCTTCAACTCCCGTTTTTGCTTCAGGAGCTTCCGCCTCTGAGCTCCAGAGAGTCTCTTATGCTTCAGGGCGAGTTGAAGCTCCTTCAGCTGATCTGTGAATAAACCATTATTACTACTTATAGAATTAAAAGAGTGTTCCTCATTTTTATCTCCCATTCCAACATGGTAGCCGCAGCGTGGTTGGTAAGATTTAAATTTATTATCTTCTATATAGACTCTTGAGTCTTATAGAGATAATGGGGGGATAAAACAAAGTGAGGTTAGAAAAGCCACGTGCAAATTAACGGTGATCATTAAAAGTGAAGAACAAGTATTAAAGTTCAACACTGAAATAAAAGTGAATTAAAGAAAAAACGTGGTCAGAAAGACTCAAAGTTTAAAGTGAAAAATAATAAGTTTGGAATACTGGAAAGTGCAAAATATATGCGTGAACAGAAAATAAAAATTACTAGCTACCGAAATGCAAAAAGATTTATGAATAATAATCTTAAAAAAGGTACGATGTCGATGGATTAAACAAAACGTGTGAAAAGGTCGCAAAAACGTGGTCAGCATGACTCGAAGTTTGAAGTGAAAAAGAATAAATAAAGAACAATTAAAGTTAAAAAATATACACATAATGACAAAGTTAAAGTGATAAGCAACTGGAATGTGAAAAGATTTTAAAAAAATAATTACAAGAAAGTGCGATGTTGATGGATTATAGTTAGCGAGTGAGACACGCGGCAGAGCTCAAGCATAGAGCACGTATGTACCACGTGGATAATACGGTAGACGCATAGGTTATACACATTTCTATATAAGTGACGAGATTGACTTAGTGAATAAACACGTTGTTTTCGATAAAGATTGTAGAAACAAGTGTAGAAAAATATTTCTGAAAGGACTCAAAAAAGTTATTATCTTAAAAGGTGAAATTCATAAAATTATAAAATTAAAAGAAATCGAAATGGCAAAGCAAGCCAAAATTGAAGATATAATGATACCTATTTTCGACGGTGTAAATTACTCTAGTTGGAAGATATGTTTAATGACTTTACTAGAATATAACGAATGCAAAGATCAAGCAACAAGAAATATAAATACTGATGATACAAAAGTAGAAGAATGGAAGAAAAAAGATTTAAAAGCGAGAACTATATTGATGAGTGCTGTTATAGATAAACAACTAGAATATATTGAAGAGTGTACAACAGCATATGAAATGATAAGAAAGTTTGATAAAATATATTTAACAAAATCTACAGCCATGCAAATAATATGCAGAGGAAAAATAGAAGTTAAACTGAAAAACTACGATCGAGTAGAAGATTTCTTTGTGGATTTTGAAAAAGCTGTAAATGAATTTAAAATAGCTCGTGGAAAATTGGATGAAGCTGAAAAAATGAGATATCTTATCAAAAGTCTACCACCAAGCCATAGTCATATTGGAGACTTTATAGACGTTATTCCTGAAGAGGTGCGTACAGTGGAATATGTTAAGTCAAAGATAAAAGAGAAAAATATGAACAAATTAGATAATGAGAAGAAAAGCAGTGTGAGTACTTTCTCAACAAGAACTCAAGGAAAATGCTATACATGTGGAAGAGTAGGTCATCGCCAGAAGGACTGTTGGCCAGGCCAGCAAGGCAACAGTGTTAAAGGTGCTCAATTCAACAGAGGTCAACGAGGGACCCAGAGAGGCTCCAACCGAGGCGGGCTACACCGAGGACGCCACCAGAGCAGAGGAACAGGCAGGTCAGGAGGCGAGTCCAAATCAGCTGATGCAGAGTCAACTGCAGCATGGGCAACGCAGGTCTAAAACCCCCAAGTAAATCAAGTAACAGGTAACGATTACACCGAAGATAGTGAAAGTGAATTAAAGTGGTTGTTAGATAGTGGGTCCACAGATCATCTAGAGAGAAGTGATAAATTTTTTGATAAATCCGTAAAGCTAGAAAACCCAATTGATGTAAAATTACGGGATGGAAAATTGTTAAAAGTGACTAAGATAGGAACCATAAAATTACATTTTAAAAATTAATATAATAGAAGTAACGTAGATTTAAGCAATGTATATTATGTCGAAGGTATAAAACAAAATTTGTTAAGTTTTTCTAAAATAGCAAAAAGTTGTACAATTGTAGCCAAAAATTAAACTGCAAAAATTTATAATCAATCGAGAGAACTAATAGCTGTTGCTAAACAAATAGAAAATTTATATTATATGAAAAGCTATGTAACGAACTGGAATAATAATGATACGTATGTAAATAGCGTCAAGTTAACTGATAAAGAAAAATAGCATAAGGCGTTAGGTCATGTAAATTTCCAATATCTAAATAAATTAGTGAATAAAAAATTAGTTGTAGGTTTGCCAGATAAAATCGAGAGTATTGAAATGACATGTGCAAATTGCATAGAAAATAAAATGGCAAATGTACCGTTTAAAAATAATAGATCAGAAACAAAGGAAATTTTGGAATTAATTCACACAGACTTGAATGGGCCATGCAATACAATAGCTTATGGTGGAGAAAAGTATTTTGTAACTTTCATTGATGACTATAGTAAATGCACTAGAATTTTTTGTATTAAAAGTAAAGCAGAAACCGCGAGTTGTTTTATTGAATTTGTCAATCAAGCTCAAAATATTTTTAATAAAAAGGTCAAAAAATTGCGATGTGATAACGGTAAAGAATATTTAAATCGAGAAATTTATGATTTTATCAAAACTAAAGAAATACAATTATTACCATGGCCACCCTACGTTCACGGGTTGAACGGAGCAGCGGAAAGATATAATAGGTCAGCTATGGACATTGGTAGATGTTTGATTAGAGAGGCTAGGATACATAGAAGGTACTGGCCAGAGATTATTAAAACAGTAGTTTACTTAAAAAATCGTACGATCGCGAATACTCAGGAGAATAAAACTCCCTATGAAATATTTTTTGGAACAAAACCTAATGTTGAACATCTAAAAATCTATGGAAGTAGAGTAAGAGGTCCAAAACCTTTAAGAAAAAGTAAATGGGACGATAAAGCTGAATTAGGTATACTAGTAGGTTACACCGAAAATGGTTATAGAATTTTAGTCAATAATAGAGTAATTTGTGCTAGACATGTTCAAGTAGTTGAAGAGAGTACTAAACTAATTTGCCTGGAAAAAATTGATCATCAAAAAGATAGAGATTTGGAATCTGAAATAAATGATAATGATGTAGACGAAAATAAAATTAATCAATTATCTTCTATTTTGACTTTAGTCAAATAGAGATAATAAAACAAATCTTGATAATATTGGAAATGACAAAATAAATATGGAATATGAAAATGATGATAATGTTAAAGATGAAAATGAAAGTAATAAAAATTTGTCGGTTCCAAGAAAATCTAACAGAAAGAAAAACCCGGTAAATAGACACGGAAATCCAGTAACTCACTTTATTTATTTAAATTATATTGATGCAAATGTACCAAATACATTCGAGGAGGCGATAAACTCCAGCGAATATAAGCAATGGCAAATAGCGATTGATTGAGAGATAAAAAGTTTAAAGAAAAATGACACATGGCAAATGAGAATTTTGAAATACTTATTTAAGACTAAAGATTTAAAACTAACGTATTACAATAATGTAGATAGCGAAGTATTAGATTGTATGGTAGATTTTGATTATGCAGGAGATAATGTAGACAAAAAATTTACAACAGGTTTTGTAATTAGATTATATGAAAATTTAATTTTTTTGGAAAACTCATAAACAAAAAACAGTAACAAAATGTTCAACTTTTGCCGAATATACTGCTACGTCAGAAGCCGTGACAGAAATTTCGTTTATTAGAAATTTATTATGCGAATCAGAAGCCGTGACAGAAATTTCGTTTATTAGAAATTTATTATGCGAATCATAATGTAGAATTTAATAAACCGATTAAGATGTACGAAGATAACTCAGGTGCAATTGCGACTGCAAAATTTGGTAACTTTACAAAAAACTCAGAGCACATCGAAGGGCAATATCACTATATTAATGAAAACTATGAAAACGGAGTAATAGACGTTGTAAAAATAGACTCAAAATTTAATTTAGCAGATATGTTGACAAAGAGTCTAGATAAGACAAAGTTTTTGCTAAATAGAAAAGTGTTAAGAGTGATTTAAAATAAAAGAATGAACACTGAATTATAATGTTGAAAATTCAAGTAGGCGTGTTGGAATATGTGAATGTTTCAACACCATATAGTCTGCCGAGCGACGGCAGATGAAACGCACATATGTGTGTCTCCCCACTCCAGCGTGTCTGTATGTGAGTTACGTGAGACGCGAGAGTAGTGTAGCGCACTTAGAATGTTTCTTAGACTCTACTCGTTTTCTGACTGTGATGAAAGACACGTTCCGACTGGCTTTTTGCCACCAATAAACCATTATTACTAGTTATAAAATTAAAAGAGTGTTCCTCATTTTTATCTCCCATTCCAACAAATGATATTTTCCAAAATTTAATCAAGATGTTATCTTCGAGAAATATAACGTTAAAGAGTAGACATAACGCGTTTCCTGAACGCAGTACCGCGCGTTACTTTTTCAAGTATTTTCAGTCACCCTAAGTTCAACGAAAACTGTCTCAGAAAAATTTGAGGCCAGTCGATATCGACGTAAAATTTTATGGTCTTTCCGTATCTGCTATTAGTTTTTGATAAAAATTTGATCTAGATAGGTTATGTTTGCTTTTTTAGCAAAGGATTATCTAGACATCATATAAGATGTAAGATAACCTAAATATCGTTTGTTTTTTCTTTTGTTTAAGCCTCGTACAGGTGCCGTCGAGTACGCGGCCGATACTTGCAAAGGCATCTTGTTCAGATTCTAATTTGAACAAGATACATTACTGTGTAATGTAAGCCTGCAATCGAGGGCCTTGTTCAGGTTCTAACCTGATCGAGGTGCATAGTTATTATACTATGCAATTACGGCAGTAGCTGATCTACTAAGATCATTCTTGTTCGGGTTCTAGCCCATTCAAGAGACATAATTTGGTTATGTTTCCTAAACCACAAGTCAACCCTTTCCTGTAGAGGATACGCACGCTGCAGAGGACCACGAGTCAGCAGTAAGAAGTTGGCACCACATATAAAAAAACCATCAAATATTATTATATGATTCGATTGCACGTAAAAAATGATTAATAAAAATGCAAAGTAGACGTTTGCGAATCTTTTCGCTTTTTAGATAATAAAAAAAACGTTCGGGTGCTAGAAAAATTAAAAGGTTTAATTTTATCATAGAAAAATTGATAATGAGACAATTGTTTCAATGGTAATCGATAGTTTTCAACACGCGCAAACAGCACCCGTAATTAGTTTTGCAATAGACCTAATATTTATATAATTATCAAATCGTTACTTTTAAAGAGATATAGTTTCTTTCATCAGAGTCTAGACAACATGACTAAAGAAATAATATCTATTAAAGAGTCGGTAACAAGAAGAATATTATTTCTTTAGTCAAGGACCGCAGTGTCTAACTTTCGATTCCCGCGCATGCGCATGATCAAATACGTGAATACGAGTCAATGCGTGACTGAGAATTTGAAACTTTTTTTATTGCATAAATAGTTGGCCTATGATAAAACTAATTACGGATGCTGTTTGCGCGTGTTGAAAACTATCAATTACCATTGAAATAATTGTTGTATTATCAATTTTTCTATGATAAAATTAAAACTTTTAATTTTTTTAGCATCCGAACGTTTTTTTTATTATCTAAAAAACGAAAACACGCGTGAACGTCTACTTTACATTTTTATTAATCATTTTTTACGCGCAATCGAATCATATAATAATATTTGATGATTTCTTGTATGGGGTGCCAACTTCTAAGAGCTCCACAAGTCATCGACTTCGGGCCTCGGGGAGCATGCAGCGTACATACCTACACATGGCGAGTAAGTTGCAATGTTTTTCTCTGCTTACGGGCGGCGAGCGGCCATTGTTGTCGTGCGCGCGCTTGCGCCTCAGTGGCCTCAGCGCACACGGTGTCGCCCGTATGGCGCTTGGCTGACGCAGAACGAAGTGGGCCCGTCGGGCCCGCTATTTTTTGATCGAATCAAAAAATAATAAAGTGTATACCGAAGACATTGTATATAAAGAAATATTGTGAAAATATATACGAATACGAAAATTATGATAGCACTATAAAAATATTTTTGCGAAAAAAGCAGTACTAAATGAAGCCCTGCTATTGTATATTTTATTTTTACTTAGAAAATAAGAAAATGTAAAAAAGTGTATGTAAGTGTATACAAATATATATACTGCCGCCGTAAGCAAGAAGGTCTGTAACTTCAAAATTTCACTTTCACCGCAATTTCGATATGACGCCTGAAAGTATGTCGTGTTCTGTTAAATGAACGATTTTTATGAGAGTAAATATTTTTGAAGTTACAGACCTTCCTGCTTACGGCGGCAGTATACAGCACGGCTATTTGTACGACAGATTGTATTCGTGGAATATCTATATATACAGATATAAACGACAGAAACGCGTATCGTTTGAGTGCGGAAATTTTGATAGAGCAGGTAAGAAAATAGTTACCACACAATAAGGGATATTATTTCTTTAGTCATCTATCAAAGTTTGTTAATATTCAAAATTTTCTAGTGTACTCCTTTCGTCTATTGATATATTTTGAGGTTAGGAAATGACATACGAAAACTAACACAACTTTTTTTGCGGAAGAAAACTAACACCGTTCAATACTTTCAGGCGAAAAATAACACCTTTCGCAATTTCGGACGAAAACTAACACATTTAAATTTTTTATAATAGATTTTTGTGTTTAAAGACATTATAACCTCTCTTTGCCATAAAAGCCTACGTTACAAACTCGATTTTCAACAATTTTTTTCTCGAAAACCACGTAGACAAAAATTCTCAAGAAATGCAACAACATATAAAATTTTCAAGTCGATCTCTGCGTTTCACCGAGACTCCTGAACATCCTTAAGAGCGCTTTAGACTACGGGCTAACAGTCGCTAGAATCAATATTAATGAATGTTTTCGACATCGCTGAGTACAAATCTGACATTATTATTTTGTTTAATGACGTAGAAGGAACATTGAATAAAATGTCGATTTAACTGAATATTCATTAAAATGGATTGCGGACTGTTATATATTTTTTATATATATTATTACTTCAAGAAATTATAAAGAAAGTACGTAATACAACATGATGATTATATTATTAATGCCTTACAGTCACCCACAATCAAGAAAACCATTTACCGTGTATTTTAAATGATAATATGTAATGGTACCATTGTGCGCATGATTCCAGAAAAACTTTTGCATTGATGTTATTCTATAAAAACTTTTTTTCTTTGTTATTCGATCTCCTATGCTTCCCCTGTCTCCAAATGTCTATTATTTTCCCCACAAAAATCTTCAAATACTTTTTAAAAATAATTTCCAAACAATTTTCAAAATTGTCGAATAATGCTCTGTCAAAAAACAATGAGGTTCAAAATTATAAATGTAAAACAAGGAAAGCATAGAAATTCAAATAACAAAGAAAATAATTTTTTGCACGAAAAAATCGACCAAGTACTTTTCTTGAATCTTGCGAAGAATGGAAGTTTTTTTGTTACGTTTAAAATTCACGATAGAGGGTATTTTTGATTTTCAGTGACTGGAAGGCCTTAAACACAAAAATTCTAGAGTTACGTTTTTAACTGTATTTAAAGTGATTCGATTACTCATGGAAAAAAAGAATTTTTTCAAATCGTAAATCAAATGTGTTAGTTTTCGTCTGGAATTTCTTAAATGTGTTATTTTTCGTCCGAAATTGTTCAAATGTGCTAGTTTTCGTCCGAAATTTCTTAAATGTCGTAAGTGAAAATGTCCGAACGTTAGAGAGAGAGAGACAAGATCGCGGGACGTAGCTATCTCTCTCTTCACGCGCATGCGATGGCGCTGACGATCCCTTTCTGCGCGTACTGCGCACGCGTGAATAGAGAGAGACAGCTACGTCCCGCGATCTTCTCTCTCTTTCTAACTCTGAGATGGCCGGAGGCCTGACTTCCCTACTCTATCTTTAATACCTCTATGCTGAAAGCCGCCTCGAGCACGCAGACGACGCGCGCGAGAGCAGGCTTAGGCTTTCTACAATAGCCATCTCGCGTGGCTGTGCCTGTCCGAATCTACGCCCGGCTGAGGAGCTCAGCCGCATAGATTACCTCTTGACCCCAAGGGAGGGATTAATAATAATAATAATAATAATATCTTTATTCTTGGTCACTGCCAAAAAATGGGTACAACAATGTGTAGTGTAAGTTTACAACAATTTATAAGTATAAAAAATCAATACGAAATTGCACTCTAGTCTATAAAAGTAAACACAGCCGCTTAGTCTAATTGATATAATCTCTAGCTAATATAGTGGTACGAGAAGCCTCGACATGTTACAGATTAGAAATAAATAAAAAGACTAGAAGAGTCAGTCAGTATTTAAATACAAAAATTTTAAAATTAAATACGATAGTATTAGTTAATTTAAGCTTAGAATATACAATATATATACAAAATATCACAATTCTGTAAGTCAGTCTAAGTTAAATAGATGTTCGTACAAGGCGCTCTTAAAGCGACTCAGACTCGGTAAATTTTTAATGTACCATGGCAGGGAATTCCACAATCGCACACCTGCAACTCGAAACGACTACTTACCGTTCTCAGAGTTCACTTGTGGAATTGTAAAGTCCCTTGTAGTCCTTCTTGCAGGCCGACTTAACTGACGCTTTTCAAACATGTCGCGTAAATAAGATGGAGATTAATACCCTCTCGTAACTTCACCTCGTTACAACTGGCGTCCATACGTGCTGGGGTAGCACATTTAGAGTAGGATTTGGTAATTTTCGCGAAAATTAGATAATTTTGAGGCAGGTTGAGACTCGCGTTGCGTATTTCTTTATGTGTGTTAAGTGTGTGCAAGGGTAACCAACTATTGGCTAGCATGGAGGTATAATAGCCGGCCTGCACGTAATAGTTTGCGTAGCAAGGAAGATGCTTGTGAAGGCCGAGCAATTATTGCGTTCTATTAGTTAGTAATAATTTAGTATACTATTTATTAATTATTTAGGGTAATTTTTTGTTTTTCCTTTTTACCTCGAATACGTGCACGCTGGTTTAAACAACGGAGATCTCTATTGGCTATTCAGAATTTTGGTAATACCGGATGTCTAATTTGTTGCAAATTAGGCAAAACGATTAATATCGAAATGAAGCGCTAGTTCGTTTGCGCACGCGCTAAGTTCATTTACGGAATATACGGAAAAATTAATTTGAAATTTCACTCACGCTGATTCGTTTGCGCGTGCGATAATCTCATTATTTGAAATTTCGCTTCGTGGATTCGTTTGTGAGTGCGGTGATTTGAATTGCATACGCGTATTTCGGTTTATGCGAGTGATAGAAATTAGCGGGAAATAATACACGTGCGGGTTCGTTTACGTACGTGCTAATTTGATTTGCGCACGCGATATTTCCATTTGCGCACACGTATATTCGGTCGTGCTCGCAATAAATTACACTTCGTATGAAACAAACTAAACCTCCAGGTAGGCAGTTACCAAGCGATTTTCTTCTCAATTTTACGTGCGTAGGGCAAGCCACTAGTTGGAAATTCTATTACTCAGAAAGCCAGTGGTATTCCAATAGGTACCTTGTGAAGGATACCACTGGCAGTGCAGAAAGCATTTTCGAGTTCGGTGAGTTATTCCGAATTCCCTTGCGCACACACCTTGCGAGCGAAATTGTCATGGCGTACAACGTGCAGGAAGCGGTTGAGGATTGGGTGTTGTCACTCTCCCAGAACGAGATTGACATATACCTGTCGCAACTGGTGATGAAGCGACAGGGTACCGTGTTCCGTAACCTGGACAGGTTATGTAAGTGGGTGTTGGGAATTTACGTGCCACAGGATTTCAAGGAGTCAGCGAACCCGGAGGACGATATCACCTGGAGGAAACCCCTAAGAGAATATCTCTTGCGGAGAATCGTCACGGGAGAAGACGAGTTCTTCGTCCAAACATCCAAATAGCCAAATGGGATATACACCCACTGGAAGTAGTAATAACGAGTGAGCCGATACTCGACATACTGCACAGGATGACGGCGATGGCCGCGTCCTCTACCCAGGTCTCACGAACAACACACAAATGCAGGAGGGCAGGCAAAGCGTCTACGGACAAGAGTCAGATGGCAATGCACAACGGCCACAGCCAGGAAACATGTTACGTCTCCTGGCGCAGTTCGGCGAGAGGCTCGTGCTGGCCGAATTCTAGTACGTCAGACACGACGGTGAACTTCTCGAGGTTGAGCATGTTTCACTCCCGAGATATATAGGCCAGATCGTGGGGAAGTGTCAAATCCGATTCTTTCGCGCGAAGAGCCAGAGCATCAACGTATTCCTGGCAAGGCGCGAGGACTGTAGAGTCCTGGCAAACCTTTCGGAGGAAGAGGTGCTGTCGTCGTTGTCAGAGCGGTTCACTGACACCGCAGCCATGTGGTACCCCAACGAACAGAAAAATTGGGCCACGTGGCAGGATTTGCTGATTGCAGCGAGGCACTGGTACAGACCGACAAAGAGGTACCAGCAGCGGTTAGTAGCAGAGGCCAATAACCGCACACAAGGTGCTAATGAGGCAGTGAGAGACTACATCACGTGCCTCATCAGATTAATCAGGAAGATATCGCCTGCCCCCAGCTCAGAGCAACAGCTGGACCAGTTGCATCGGAACCACGGCCTCAGCTGTAGGCGATGGTCTGTAGGACATATTTCAGCACAGTAGAGGAGCTACTGGAACTGGCTGTGGATACGGAGCAAACTGTCGAGAACGTGCAGACGTTTCGACCTCCGCCACTGCCACCAACAGCCCTACTGCCTGAAATGGCGTATAAGTCTCCTCCAAATGCCAGCGCGCAGAGAAAGTGTGGCTGCTGCGTTCGGCGAGAAAGGCTCCAAGTACGAGGACTTGGAAGATATACTTCAGCGAGTGCTGAAGCCAAGCCTTTCAGAGATCGGAGGCCCTGAAGTAGAGCTCTCCGGGACCAATACGCCTGCTGAGTCGCATAGAGGGTGCAGTCATCAGCCACCTGGGCGAAATGGGGTCAAGGAGTCCCCAAACGGGACGATAAGGTACCGAACTCGAAGAATAGCTATGCGCCACTCGCAAGATCCGGAGACAATCCTCCGAAAGAGTTGAGGCCGCCGTCGAGTTGTTACTCATGCGGCCTTCCAGGGTATATAGCGCGCTTTTGCCCTAGTTACGCGGGAAACAGGAAAGGGAGCGATTAGATGGGATCGCTCCTGCCCCTCCTCTAGCAGAGGTCTCCACAACAGAGGATAATATGTCCGCGTACGATAGTCGCCCGGCCATGGAAGAACTAGAGGAGAACTCGCCGATTGCAAGTCGAGGAGAAGCCTCGACGGAGCAATCTCCCGACGCAGACATACGATGGTGACTGCAAATCGAGGTCGGCGAGTTCAACTCTCGCGCGCTGTTGAACCCACGAGCATCCACCATGGTTATGGGTACCGTTGGCCTCCAACTGGCGACAGCGCTTGGACGGGAGTTTGTAGCGTCCGAGAAACGAAGGGTAAGGTTAGCGGATGGAAGCCGCAGCCCCTTGTTAGGCCATGTGCTTTTACCAATTATGGTGGCGTGCCTCACTCGTGACATACGAGTGGCCATCATGCCCCAGTTAGACGTAGACTGCTACTTAGGGGTCAACTTTTTTACGCGCGTTTGGGGCCGTACTTGACCCGGATACTGATAGGCTTTTCTGTAAGGACTCAGAAGCCTATGTCGAGCTGGAGGTTGCCAACTTGACAGTGGATCTAAGTGCAGTGTCGGCTATTGGGCTGGAGGACGCTACAAACCTCCAGCGAGAAGAACTGAAGGTCATTGTCGCTGAAATCCTAAGCAAGCTTCCACCAGGACTTGTCCGTATCAAGGGCGTCGAGCATGAAATCAGCGTGCAAATCGCTGGACCAATTAAGCAGCGCCATTATCCTATGTCGGATAAGGTTGTCGGAGGAGATGCATCGACAGGTACGCGGGATGCTCACTAAATACATTATTTAGCCCTTCAAGAGCGGTTGGTCGATCTGTGATGACTCACAAGAGCGACGAAACGAGAAGGTTCTGCTGCGATCTGCGGAAGTTCAACGCAGCCACAGAGCCGAACGCTTATCCTCTGCTGAATCTGCAAGATTTCTGCGCAATCTGAGGAAAGCGAGATTCATTTCCACGTTTAAGAGCGCATATCACCAGATCCCTTTAGCTGAAGAGGCGCGTCCCGTTACCGCTTTCATGGAGCCGGGGCTGGGGTTGTTCCAGTTCCGGCAGATGTTGTACGTTCTCACAAACGCACCTGGTTGATAAGGTGCTCGGATCTGAGCTCGAGCCTTACGTCTACGCTTATCTCGACACATCATTATAATCCTCGAGACATTCGAGAAGCATGAGGAGTGCTTAAAAATGGTACTAGAGAGGCTCGTCGCCACTGGATTAACGCTTAACCCAGAAAAGTGCATTTCCTGCAAGCCAGGGGACGGTACTAGACCGAACACGGTTAAAGTAGAGCCCATCAAGAACTATGCACGGCCACAGAATCTGAAGATACTGCGTCGATTCCTAGGCACATCATCTTGGTATAGGAAGCTTATACCAAACTACGCAACCGTCGCCGAGCCACTCACCAATCTGACGAAGAAGAACCAGCGGTACGAGTAGCAGAGTGCCTTCGAGCTGTTGAAGGCGATGATAATGACCGCCTCGGTATTGTATCTTCCGGATCCAAACGGCTTTTTTATTGTGCATGTTGATGGTAGCAATGTAGGCCTCGGCTCGATCTTACTACCGGAAGTAGAAAGTCGAGAGCGCGTAATAGAATTCGCGAGCCGCGTGCTTACGTTGGCGGAGCGAAATTACAGCGTCACCGAAAGGGAGTGTCTTGCGGTTGTATCGGCGTTACATAAGTTTCGGCCCTACATCGAACGCTACGAGTTTAAAATCGTGACAGACCACGGCAGCTTGTGGTGGTTCTGTTAGATGAAAAATCCCAAGAGCAGGCTCGCTCGGTGGGCGTTAGAGCTGCAAGGTCATAAATGCTCGATCAAACATCGCAAAGGCGCCTTGACCCACGTGGCCGACGCCTTCTCTCGGATGTACTGGTCGCAATGTCCTGGACAACAGGCATCAACGACACGCGGTATCAAGAATGGAGCGCCAAGGTCAAACAGCAGCCTGACCCGGTAAAAAGAATCACCCGACTTATAAACTCGTCGCGGGTAATTTCTATTGCTATCGACTAAATCAGAAGATAGAGTCAACCCTCAGCGACAATAATGATACGTGGAAACTGGTCGTATCGGAAGAGAATTGTGGCGAGGTGTTGCAGGAATCCCTCGACGACGCAATCGCTGGCATCTCGGCAGGGAGAAAACATTTGCCACAGTAGCGTTGCGCTACTACTGGCCACGATACTACGCGGAATTGCAAGAGTACGTGCACAACTGTGAGACGTGTCAGTAGTTCAAAGTAGAACAAAGAGTTCCAACCGATCTCATGGGACGACGAGTCGTCGAGAGACTATGGCAGGCAGGTCGTTGCCGGAGACATAATTGGGCCACTGCCTCGCACCTCGAAAGGCTTCGAGTGCATCTTGATACAACAAGGCCTTTTCACCAGGTGGGTGGTAGATTCGGGTGCCTGGAAGTCTTTCTCTCTCACAATGGCGCAGAGTACAAGAAACATGTCGTGGAAGACTTCCTGAAAAACCGAGGTGTGAATCACACCAACACTCCGACATACCACCCTCAGGCTAATCCGGTGAAGCGCGCCAATCGTGCCGTGAAAACGATGATCGCCTCTTATCTTAAGGAGCGGCACACCATATGGGACGAGAAGCTTCCGGAACTTCTATTCGTCATGAACACGGCTGTGCAGAGCTCTACCGGAATGAGCCCGGAATTATTGCTTTACGGCAGGCAGCCAGAGCTCCCTGGCACGCAGCGTAAACTGCAAGAGGTGGCGCCAGAAATTCCGGCTCAAGAAGAAAGCTTGGCTAGCTGGTAGGAGCGGCTTCACGCCCTTTCAGACCTACATCAGCGAGCCGCCTCTCAGGAGAGTGCGGCTTAAAACCGCCAAGCCAGTTATTATAACGCTGGCAGGTGAGAGCCAAGCTTCAAGCCGGGTGATAGGGTTTTAAAATGTAGCCACAGCCTCTCCTCGGCCGCTAAGGGCATCGCGGCGAAGCTGGTCCTAAAATTCGAGGCTCCGTATTGGATAACGGACGTACTAGGCTCGACTACCTACAGATTGGTAGATGAAGGCGGCCAAGCCGAGGAAATAGTGACCAATTCAAGTTCTAGCACGGAAAGGCCCCCGCAACGGACAACATCGAGACCAAGGATGTTGTCGAGCAGGCGCCAACACACGAATGGCCCGCCGCGAGCGAGACGAGGGAAAATTCCAAAAAGGGGGCGCGGAAGGCCGCCGAAAGTTCATAGCGAGGCCGCGAAGCCTACCGAGCCCGTTTCAGTAGACCTAGCCGCCGCCAATTCCCCGCGTCGTGAGCGCGGGCAGCCCCGCCGACCTCAATAACCTACGGACCTCGCGACGATCGAGGATCAGTCGCGAAGTGCGCGCATGTGCCTCCTTTCATCAAATGGTGGCCTAATCTGAGTCTTTTTCCGATTTTTTTGATGTTGGAGAATCCAGAGGAAAAGCTGGAAGAGGCGATGACCGCCCTCATCACCCTCGATTTGGGTGAAGCCGTCGAGGTGGCGGCTAAGGCGGCCCAACTCCTAAAATTACCTCCGTGAATAAAATAAGAAAAACTGAGGCGGCAGCATTCTAAAAGTGTAGCGCTGTAAAAATAGAATTGCTATCATTGCAGTACTAAAAAAGAAATATATAAATGTACATGGCAGCAGCAATATTATGAATGCAGCGCACTAAAGTAATAAAATAGGTAAAACTAAGGCAGCAGTATTGTGAAAAATGCAGTGCTTTTAAATAAAGTTATTTTATGTTAAATGTGTAAATAGAATTTTTCATTCTTCTTCTGAACTGTCCTTAACTGTTCATAAACGGTCCTTAAAGTATGCCTAAACTGTCCCAAAAATGGTCCCAAAACTTGTCCCATAAAGGTGCTCCATAAAAAGAAAATTATGACATCCATAAGGCCGAAGAACCGTACAACCGGAGAACTGGAGAACTGCAGAAAATGGAATTAGCTTAAAATAATATACGTTGTTGAAATGCAGCTAATGGTAGTGGTGACTAACATTGGAGATGTTTGCAGGTAATGACATTGATACTACCAACAAGGTGGATAAATCTGTTTCAGGATGGAAATAACGACTACCATTTAATTAATTATCGAAGTTTCGAGCATTTACTGGTATGCCCCTGTTCAGGAATCTAGTGAAAAATACAGTATATTTTTTTTATAGAATTTTTCACCACATAGACAATTAACAAATTTAAAATATAAATACAATAGAACTTACACAAAGTAATGTTACATAGTCAACTTATGTTACGCGGAATGCTGTCCGTTCGTCAATAGAAATACATCCTAAAATTTCCGCCTTATAATATTAGTAAATTTTTATGACGGTATGTGTTATAACGAGGTGTGATACAACGCTAGCCGGCGCAAGAGTAGGGCCCTGTGTTACCGGCACCTGCGGTTAGCACACCAGATAGAGGGCCAGGGAGCAGTGCGTTGGTAGTTTCGCGGTAGAGACACTCGCCTCCGGTCCGGACGGCTCGGGTTCGATTCCCGATACCGGCGCGTATTTTTTTACTCTTCTCCTCCGTATCCACCCCGTTACATGGCGCCCAACGAAATAATCCACGTTTCCTTTGAAACTCCACGATCCGAAAGAAGTCCGATCGAAATTCTTCCTTCCACCCACACGCGCGACTTGAGTCGCAAGAACCGAGCGGGGTTTTTCACTCAAGTCTGATCGCGCGAGGGCCGCATGTTTTCGGTCAAAGAAATGAGAGGATTTCTCTTGTACTGATCCATCCTCCACGTAGAATAGAGTCTACGAGACTCCCGCAGAAGCATTCAGTTGAGATTACTCCTGAATGGCGTTTGAGCATGGAGAAGCCTTCTTAGGGTATAACACTCGCTCGAGGACGTTAACGCTCGCAATTTGGGTGGGGGATATAACGAGGTGTGATACAGCGCTAGCCGGCGCAAGAGTAGGGCCCTGTGTTACCGGCACCTGCGGTTAGCGCACCAGATAGAGGGCCAGGGAGCAGTGCATTGGTAGTCTCGCGGTAGAGACACTCGCCTCCGGTCCGGACGGCTCGGGTTCGATTCCCGATGCCGGCGTGTATTTTTTTACTCTTCTCCTCCGTATCCACCCCGTTACAGTGTGTACATTATAAGAAGTCAATAAAAGCGTAAAGTTAACAATTTATGTGGAAGGGTGGGGGTGCAGTACACCGCATGAGTTGAATGAGTGAGGAGAAGGATCAAAACGAAACGCATTTATAGAAATAGAGTTAATCGTGTTATATCTAGCACATCGGAATTGAAAAATAACTTACAAAGCGTATGTCCGTGATACCTCATTGACTACTAAATGCAATTAACGCAATTATTATAATTAGAGGAGGATAAAAATTCACAATTATTTATCAAAATACTGTATTCTTTAGGTAACTTGGTAATTTCAAATTGTTCGTTCATAAAATTTTTTTAAGAATGTATGTATAGGGCTTCTGTGAATAGTCTTTTATTAGTATTTGATTCAGTATCTAAGATTTTAATATTATGGAAATCTATGTTATGGTTATTTTCTTTCTTATGGATAAATAAAGGCGAATTGTTATCCTCATCCGTGTATTCTTTTTCGATGTTCATTAATTCTGACACTTAGACGTCTGCTTCTTTGTCCAACAAATGAAGCATTACAATTTCCGCAATCTATTTTATAAATCACATTAGAATTATTATACTTCTTATCCTTACCTAGAACTATGATATTATTGAGTTTATTTTTCATGCTAAATACAACATTAGTGTTCAGTCTTTTGAAAAAATATTTCATAAAACTTTTTATTTCTTTAACGAATGGTAAACTTATGACTATTGCATTATCATTAATTTTTTTATATGGACAATCTACTCTAGAATTATGTGTATCTTGCATCTGATGGCCAATTGTCTACCAGGAAAGGTTTTGTTTAAATAAATGAACACCATTTATTCTGAAACGACGTTTCGGACACGTTTTCCGTGTCCCTCTTCAGGTACTATATTTAACAAAAATTCATTTACATAATAAATATATATGAGGCGTTTCACGTCAGCTCTCCAGGCGCGGCGCGTGAGCGCGAAATCATGCTGTTTTCAACTTGTGTTTGAAGGGCTAAGATGTATCTAAAAAAAATAATCCCCAAGTGATTTCGATGTATTTTTTCCTCAGCTTTCCGATGGTGCTATTAGTTTCTCAAAATTTTTCAATTCTAACCTCGAAAAAACATAAAACGTGTTATATCTCAAAAACTATATTTTTAATATTTTTTTTGTCCTGCTAGATCGAAAGAGGAGGAAATTTTACATGGATATAGCCTTTTTCTACATAGGGGTTTTTTTATTTTTTCGAGATATTATTCAAGAAATACTTAGAATTGAAAAATGTTGAGAAACTAATAGCACCATCGGAAAGCTGAGGAAAAAATACATCGAAATCACTTGGGGATTATTTTTTTTAGATACATCTTAGCCCTTCAAACACAAGTTGAAAACAGCATGACTTCGTGCTCGCGCGCCGCGCCTTGGGAGCTGACGTGAAACGCCTCATATATACAGTATGTTGAACATCAACGTAAAATTTACACATTTTACAAAAAAAAAACGTAGTTTTTACAATCTATTCCAATTAAAAATTGTGAAATCGAAATAATTTATATTACAAATTTGTTATAAACTAATCACTTAATTATTTATCAAAAGTCGCGAACTCTAAACAAATTATGTATAAACAAGGTACACTTACATTAAGTCAGGATGTAATGATAACGGGAGACAGTCCGCTTCATCAATGCGTTTTACTTGTGATAAATGGTCTATATATACTAATATACTGCGATTGTGTGCGTATAAGAGTATATAAAACGATGTGAGGCAGGTGGGGATAGCGCTGAACGATTCGGAGCCGAGGCGAGGTATCAGGGGAGCACGTCGTAGTGGAAGTCATCCTAATGACACGGTTATCAAAACATACACTAATAGTGTGGTGGATATTATATGCTCACCAAACGTGTTCTCCTAATATACCCGCTCGACTTTACAAGGTTTATATACATAGTAAGAGTTTTATTAAGCTAAAATTTCGCAGTTATTAATTAATATATTATATTCTTTCGCTAGTTTATTGATTTCAAATTGTTTATTTATTTAATTTTTTTGTTGGTGGATGAAAAATGCTTCTGAAAAAAATCTTTTTCCATTATTTATTTCTGTATCTAAGATTTTAATATTGTCAAAATCTATTGTATGATTGTTATTTTCGGTGTGCGCAAATAAGGAAGATTTATCATCTTTGTCAAGATATTTTTTTCTATATTCTTTTATTCGTACATTTAATCGTCTACCTGTCTGTCCCACATACGTTGCTTCGCAATTTTTGCAATTGATTTTATAAACCACATTGTTTTTATTACATTTTTCTTCTTTATCTTTTCCTAATACTATAACATTAGTTAGTTTATTTATGGTACTAAACACAACATTAATGTTAAGTTTTTTAAAGAAATTTTTCGTAAAACATTCTAACCCGTTAACAAATGGTAAACATATAATACCATCGTAGGTTTTTTGTTGTTTGGGGCTGTTATCTGAAAGTTGTAGCATTTTTAAGCGATTCTTTATGTGGACATCGACTAAATTATGTAGATAATTATTGTTTTTTAAAACATATTTGATAAATTCTGTATTTTTTTTGTGAAATCTATTGTGCGATAATTTTATTGCTCTATCGTGGCAATAAAATATTGCTCTATCGTATTTAATTGGCCATCAGATGCAAGATACACATATGATTAACACCCTACCATAAGCGCCTTTACCAACCAAACTACTCTAGAATTAATCTTTCTTAGTCTTTTCGTAATTTAAAAATCAATTACATCGGGTGGATAGTCATTTTTTATTAGGACTTCTTTAATGAATGAGATATTTTCTTTCTGGAAAGTATAATGAGACAAATTTATTGCGCGATCAACAAGACAGTAAATAATTACTATTTTATTATTTCAAGGATGGTGCGAGTTAAAATTAAGATATCTGCCAGAGAATTTTGTTTTTTTATACCAGTTGGTTATTATATGCCTATGTTTGTTAATACTTATATTTAGGTCTAAAAAACTAATGCTATTATTCCGCGATCGTTCAACAGTAAATTGTAAGTTTTTATCATAAGAATTAAACATATTCAGCGTTTTATCTATATTACCTTTATGTATACACATCAAAATATCATCGACATACCGAAAATAGAAGAGTGGTTTAACATCTAATTTATTAATAGAATCCAATTCTAAATCTTCTATAACTATATCAGATAAAATCGGGCTAATTGGGTTTCCCATTTCAGAACCAAAGATTTGTCTGTAGAATTTATTGGTATTTTGGAAAAAGTTATTATTAAGTATAAACTTAATTACTTTGATGAACTCCGTATAGTTCAAATTAATTTTATTATGTAATTGATGCCATCTTTTTTCAATAGCAACATAAACTAAATAATCAGGTACATTAGTGAACAAACTAACTACATCAAAGCTAATAATTTCATGATCGAGCGTAATTTGGAAATTATCAATTTCATCCCTTAACTTTAAACCATTATCTGCATGTGTAATAGGGGTTTTAAGATTGTATTTTAAAAATTTACTAAAGAATTTAGATAGATCATAAGTCGGTGAATTTATAGTAGAAATGATAGGCCGGACAGGAAAGTCAGCTTTATGTACTTTTATCAAACCATAGGCTTTAGAGAGATTAAATTTTTTAAAACAGGTTGAAGCTTTTTTCCATTAGTATTGAAATCTATTTTATTCAGCCACTTGGTTCACTGGTGCTTTTATCGAGACTAGACAGAGGGTTCTTTTTAATTTTTTCATAATATTTTGAATCACAAAATAAGGATTTCAACTTATCATTATAAACAGATTTTTTGATGATAACGGTAGCATTACCCTTATCGGCTCTGGTTATTAACATATTAGGATTTCTTTCAATAAATTCCTTTGTTTTAATAAGTCTATTTAAAATTTTTTGTCAAAGTGTGATTGTCCAGACAGATCTCTGTTATAAAATTGTTTAATAACATTCAAAAAGTTCCACGAATTTTTGGAATCTTCTCTTTTTCAGCATATTTTTTGACAAAAGTTTCAAAATTCTTGGCGTAGTTAATTACAAGTCTATCGTCAAATGTACTATTAAAATTAAATTGTTCACCTAGCTTCAATATGTCATTGACATACGTCGGGAGTTCAATACCCGAAAGGTTAACACACCATTTCTCGTCTACGTTAGTGGAAACTCTTAGGCCAACGCCCTGTGTGTTATTGTCTCGTGTATTGACCCTGACATTGTAATTCGCTCGCTCTTCTCTATATCTATCTTTATCAATTACACATTTATATTTAAGATAATATATCGAATTAGGTTTTTACTCTAGTTTTAATTTGACATTTTCCATAATAAAAGCGAGGATAGGGATCAGACGCCTATGTGTCAGAATTAATAAACATCGAAAAAAATACACGGATGAGTATGAAAATTCGTCTTTATTTTTCCATAAGAAAGAAAATAACCGTAACATAGATTTCCATAATGTTAAAATCTTAGATACTGAATTAAATACGAATAAAAGACTATTCACAGAAGCCCTATACATACATTCTCAACAAAATTTTATGAACAAACAATTTGAAATTACCAAGTTACCTAAAGAATATAGTGTTTTGATAAATAATTGTGAATCCTCCTCACTCATTCAACTCATGCGGTGTGCTGCAACCGCACCCTTTCACATAAACTGCTAACTTTACGCTTTTATTGACTTCTTATAATGTACACACATACCGTCATAAAAATTTAATATATAAGGCGAAGATTTTAGAATGTATTTCTATTGATGAACGGACAGTATTCCGCGTAACATTAGTTGACTATGTAACATTACTTTGTGTAAGTTCTGTTGTACTAGAATGTTGGGCACGCTACGCGCGCCTACAATGTCGCTGTGTTCTCTTGAGTCGACTACAATAATTGTGTAATGTGACTCATTACGTAAATATATTTGTTAATGTATACGGTTAATTATTCGATTAAAATGTTAATTCTAGATACGTGGTGTAACGAATTTCATTTTCACGGAGAAACAAAAAAAAATAGATCTCGAATATTGCCTATAGAAGAGAGCATGGAAAATAAAAAGCAAATAGATTTAGGAAAAAGACAGTGGAGAGGGCTCTAGCATGGGTGCATGTGTATAGTGTTATACTCATTATATCATAATATTTAAATGCCGCTAATGATATTTCCAATGAAATATAATATAAATAATAATAAAAAACAATAAATAAGAAAAATTAATCAAGACTTTTTATTAATGCTAATACAAATACTTGTAAAAGTTCAATAATAATCAAAATATAGTTTTTAATTTTTAATCAAAACGGCAAATGTTCAATAATAACAGCCAAAGTTCAATAGCAAAAATCAGTTATTATCAGTTCTTTTCAGTTCTAATCAGTAACAATCAATACTCAATAGTGATATCAAAAGTCAGTAATCAATATTCAATGGTCAATATTCAATTCATTTCGATAGTCAATAATCAGTAGATATTAATAAACAGACAATAATCAATAACTCCTAATTATTTATTATTTATCAGTTCATATCAGTTCACATAAGTTCATTTCAGTTCACATCAGTTTACATCAATTTGTTTCAGTTCATATCAGTTCATTTCAGTTCATATAAATTCTTATCCGTTCTTATCAGTTTATTTCGATTCTTATCAGTTCTTATCAATAACAGTCAATACTCAATAGAAATATCAAAAATAAATAATTAATAATTAATATTCAATAATCCATAATCAATATTTAATGGTCAATATTCAATAGCAATAATCGATATTTAATGGTGAATATTCAATAAACAATAATCATTATTAAATAGACAATAATCAACAAACAATAGTCAATAAACAATAGTCAAAAAACACTAATCAATAGACAATAAGTAATATAATCAATGATCAAAACACAATAATCAATAACTCGTTTTTCTTTAATCTTTAGAGAAGATTCAAGTATACACCTATTTGATAGATGTATACTTGCTTGTACACCTGAAAAGCATAATTCACAGCATTAATATTTATTTATATTATGTTATTTTAGTATATAGTATATTCTTATATTATAAAAAATAATGTTCCTTTCGTAACCATATGGCCAGCACTGCCATTTCCTCTCTCCCCCGCCTCATACACACACACACGCGCGCGACACGCACGCACCGACCCACCCCTCGGCCCACACCACTCTCAGCTGAAGGCACCTTACCTCCTAGAGAGCCAGGCTCCAACTGAGCCATGGAGCGCTGCGGCCGGCCTTATATTGCCCCCGCAGGCTATGTAAGAATGCGCCTGCGCACCTACCTCTCCCTCACACACACACACACACACACACGCACGCACGCACGCACGCACGCACGCACGCACGCACGCACGCACACACACACACAGCTGAAGGCACATTATCTCCTAGAGAGCCAGGCTCCAACTGAGCCGCGGAGCGCTGCGGTCGGCCTTATATAGCCCCTGCAGGCTATGTAAGAATGCGCCTGCGCACCTCTCTCTCTCTCTCTCTCCTCACACACACCCACACCCCCCTCAGCTGAAGGCACCTTACCTCCTAGAGAGCCAGGCTCCAACTGAGCCGCGGAACGCTGCGGCCGGCCTTATATAGCCTCCGCAGGCTATGCAAGAATGCGCCTGCGCATCTCTCTCTCTCGCTCTCCGCTACTCCCCTGGCAGGAGGCATCTTACATCCTGGAGTGCCGGGCTCCAACTAAGCCACGACGCTCTGCGGCCCGCCTTATATACCTCCCCAAAGCAATGCAACCATGCGTCTGCGCAGATGCAGATACCCCTCTCCCTCTCTCTCTCTCTCTCTCTCGCTCTCTCGCTCTCTCGCTCGCTCTTCGCTATTCCCCTGGCAGGAGGCATCTTACCTCCTGAAGCGCCGGGCTCCAACTGAGCCATGGAGCTCTCCGTCCCGCCTTATATACCCCCCAAGACAACACACACCTGTATATCTATTTCTATTTTTAGCCTTACATTTATTTTCGCGTGATGCCGACATGTCCATGGATATTAATATGTAGGGGATTTGTATTTTAAATTTGATAATTGTCCCTCTGGTGAAAAATTCTATAAGAAACATACTGTATAGTTTACTAGATTCCTGAAGAGGGGCATACCAATAAATTCTCGGAACGTTGATAATTAATTAAATGGTGGTTGTTATTTCCATCCTGTAACAAATTTATCCACCTTGTTGGTAGTATCAAGGTCATTAGCTGCAAACATCTCCAATCTTAGTCACCACTACCATTAGCTGCATTTCAACAACATTGATATACACAACGTTTGGCCTGAAATACATTGTCCACAGGGTGCGCTTCATTCAGCACCTCCAATTTTACTTACCATGGATAACTCATGGAATATTCAACATCAACGAGATACTACACGTATGTTTAATCATCACGAGACAAATAAAGAACTTTTGATCTATTTTTTAAAAAACCGCAAAGATGTAAAGCTTAATTTTATCATCTTCTTAGTTGCTAGAGTTTTCGGTTTTGATTCCAAAAAATTATTTGGCCGTGCGACAAAAATGCTATATAATGGAAATCAGCTTAAAGAACGTTGTAAATTTTTAACTAAATGTCATTTCTATCGGGTTTTTCCTAACCATGTTAACTATATCACGAAAAACATCAAAAATAATCATATGTTCTCTAATAGTTGCAAAACAAAACAACATAAACTCATAGAATATGTAAAATTAAAAATTGTAAACATTGAAATTATAGACTTACACACGCAAATTTATAACACAAAAAAGTTTAAAAACAATTATTACTGATATAGAAAGGACGGTTGGAAAAGATTTGGTTAGACTGTTCGTGGAATATAAGACAAAGCTTACTTTTATTATGGAAAATGTCAAATTAAAACTAGAGTAAAAACTTAATTCGATATATTATCTTAAATATAAATGTGTAATTGATAAAGATAGATATAGAGAAGAGCGAGCGAATTACAATGTCAGGTCAATACACGAGACAATAACACACAGGACGTTGGCCTAAGAGTTTCCACTAACGTAGACGAGAAATGGTGTGTTAACCTTTCGGGTATTGAACTCCCGACGTATGTCAATGACATATTGAAGCTAGGTGAACAATTTAATTTTAATAGTACATTTGACGATAGACTTGTAATTAACTACGCCAAGAATTTTGAAACTTTTGTCAAAAAATATGCTGAAAAAGAGAAGATTCCAAAAATTCGTGGAACTTTTTGAATGTTATTAAACAATTTTATAACAGAGATCTGTCTGGACAATCACACTTTGACAAAAAATTTTAAATAGACTTATTAAAACAAAGGAATTTATTGAAAGAAATCCTAACATGTTAATAACCAGAGCCGATAAGGGTAATGCTACCGTTATCATCAAAAAATCTGTTTATAATGATAAGTTGAAATCCTTATTTTGTGATTCAAAATATTATGAAAAAATTAAAAAGAACCCTCTGTCTAGTCTCGACAAAAGCACCAGTGAACCAAGTGGCTGAATAAAATACATTTCAATACTAATGGAAAAAAGCTTCAACCTGTTTTAAAAAATTTAATCTCTCTAAAGCCTATGGTTTGATAAAAATACATAAAGCTGACTTTCCTGTCCGGCCTATCATTTCTACTATAAATTCACCGACTTATGATCTATCTAAATTCTTTAGTAAATTTTTAAAAAACAATCTTAAAACCCCTATTTCACATGCAGATAATAGTTTAAAGTTAAGGGATAAAATTGATAATTTCCAAATTACGCTCGATCATGAAATTATTAGCTTTGATGTAGTTAGTTTGTTCACTAATGTACCTGATTATTTAGTTTATGTTGCTATTGAAAAAAGATGGCATCAATTACATAATAAAATTAATTTGAACTATACGGAGTTCATCAAAGTAATTAAGTTTATACTTAATAAGAACTTTTTCCAGAATAACAATAAATTCTACAGACAAATCTTTGGTTCTGAAATGGGAAACCCAATTAGCCCGATTTTATCTGATATAGTTATAGAAGATTTAGAATTGGATTCTATTAATAAATTAGATGTTAAACCACTCTTCTATTTTCGGTATGTCGATGATATTTTGATGTGTATACATAAAGGTAATATAGATAAAACGCTGAATATGTTTAATTCTTATGATAATAACTTACAATTTACTGTTGAACGATCGCGGAATAATAGCATTAGTTTTTTAGACCTAAATATAAGTATTAACAAACATAGGCATATAATAACCAACTGGTATAAAAAACCAACATTCTCTGGCAGATATCTTAATTTTAACTCGCACCATCCTTGAAATAATAAAATAGTAATTATTTACTGTCTTGTTGATCGCGCAATAAATTTGTCTCATTATACTTTCCAGAAAGAAAATCTCATTCATTAAAGAAGTCCTAATAAAAAATGACTATCCACCCAATGTAATTGATTTTTACATTACGAAAAGACTGAGAAAGATTAATTCTAGAGTAGATTTTCCATATAAAAAATTAATGATAATGCAATAGTCATACGTTTACCATTCGTTAAAGAAATAGAAAGTTTTATTAAATATTTTTTCAAAAGACTGAACACTAATATCGTATTTAACATGAAAAATAAACTAAATACAATGAGCTATCACGGACATACGCTTTGTAAGTTATTTTTCAATTCCGATATGTGCTAGATATAACACGATTAGCTCTATTTCTACAAATGCGTTTCGTTCTGATCCCTCTCCTCGCTCATTCAACTCATGCGATATGCTGCACCCCCACCCTTTCATATAAACTACTAACTTTACGCTTGTATTGACTTCTTATAATGTACACACATGCTGTCATAAAAATTTACTATATAAGGCGGAGATTTTAGAATGTATTTCTATTGATGAACGGAAAGTATTCCGCGTAACATAAGTTGACTATGTAACATTACTTTGTGTAAGTTCTATTGTATTTGTATTTTAAATTTGTTAATTGTCTCTGTGGTGAAAATTTCTATAAAAAACATACTGTATTTTTCACTGATTCCTGAAGAGGGGCATGCCAATAAATGCTCGAAACGTCGATAATTAATTTAATGTTGGTTGTTATTTTCATCCTCTAACAAATTTATCCACTTGTTGGTAGTATCAAGACCATTAGCTGCAAACATCTCTAAAATTATATATATACTGGGGGAGCTACCCCCTACTCGCTCCTCTAGTGAAATTGTAAATTTTGTTCTATTTTTTTCTCACCCTAGAGGCGTATAGAAAGATGCATTTTATTTTAAAACAGGCCTAATCCAGTCTATATCACTAAAAAATTTTAAAAACCATTACAATTGTATGAGTTTATATTGAATGTTGCGAAAAAATTGAGTGAATTTAAAATTACCTGATGTACCTTCTTTATTACTTTTCGTTCTCATTTTCTTCCATATCACCAATTACTTTTAATTTTAAGTATATATTTTCAACAGAAAAAAAAGTAATATTGAATCTAAAACCATGTATTCCACTATTTACGAGTGCGCTCTCTTGAATGGTGAGGTCTAAATTGCATTTGGATAGTTCCAAAAACCACAACATGACGGATTATAAGTAAAAAATTACTAACATTAATGGGTCAAAAATTTTACACATTTTTTTCGTGATTTTTTTCGGGTCAAAAAATTAATGGAAATGATTCCCAATCTCAACAAAATAGTTCAACTTGATGAAAGAATTTTTTGTTTAATTTTCAACAAAATCTAAGCTTTTTTTGAACTTACAACCGCCATATTGGATCCGCCATTTTGAATTTCGAAGCCTGATAGAAAAATCGTGATCAGCGACCTCAAAAACCACTGTATACCAATTTTCTGCAAAATCTAAGCTTTTTTCGAAGTTTTGACCCCCATATTGGATCTGCCATTTTGAATTTCGAAGATCTAATATCAAAATCCTGATCAGCGAACTCGAAAAACTCCGTATATCACTTCTTATTGAAATTCGACGACTAAAAAAGTATGTGCTACCAATAGTTTGTTATCATTCTGTGTTTTCCGTGAATATAATGCCATTTTGGAGAGGTTAGGATGATTTGGGATCATAAAAAAATTCTTTCATCAAGTTGAACTATTTTGTGCACCTTTGGTAGAGATTTTTGGAATCGTTTCCATTCAATTTTAGAAAATGATCAATTTAAAAAATTTTTTTTTTATGTTTTTGTTCATATTTTTCACTTTTTGGTATGACTGTACGCCTAATTGCACAGTTTTTCATCTCTTATAAAAATGATGGCCAGAATTAGTGACTCATTTAAAGATTTGATATGATTGGTTATTTGCAAAAAGCGCGAATATTGGAATTCTTTTAGATTGAAAATGTACTAGATTTGAATTCTGAAAGTAAAGTATTTATAGAACTACTAAAGAATTAAAATATAATGAAAACATTTTATTTTTTGCTTAAAAATGTTAAAAAATAATCTTATTATTCAAACTAATTGAAACTAAATCATAGTAAAAATTTTCTTATAATCTCGAAAACAAAATAGTACGAAGTGCGTTTGAAGTTTGCTAGTATGCTATATTTCAGAAAATATTCACGCATTAGACATTTTGAAAAATGGTCCTTGTTTATTTAACGTATATTGACGATTACACGAACTTTCAAAGCCACGAATCTGTGGCATCTAGGTATGCGTATTTCTAAATTTAGTTGCTAATTTTGCGAACTTCCATAAGGCTAATGTTAAATTCAAATAGCAATAATTCTGCAAATTTGAAATTTTGCACAGGGCTTTATATTTATCATATTTAATGACTATGAATTTTGAATTATTTTCGTCTTATAGCCAGTATATCCTTAAGCTTTGAATTATAGAAACTTTGTTCATAATTTCAGTTATTACATCTTTTATGTTCTATATTTCCTCGAGCATGAAAGTCCTTTGAATCTATCGTTGTTTTTGAGATTTTCAATTAATTTGTGATAATCTTTGTTGAATAATGACAAAATTATTTCTTTCCTCTTCTGTAGTATTAATTTGACATAATATTTAATTCTCAATACGTAAAATTATTACTAAAGTGGTATCTCCAAAAAAATGCACCTTTTTATCTACCTCTTCATCAGGTGGAAAAGCTAAATAAAAAGAGACTATCTACCTTTGATAAAAATTTTTTTTTCTTTTCTGTAATTTTCGCTTTGATTCTTATAAATCATAACAATAACAATTAGTGAGTGAAGCAAAAGATTAATTTATTACAAAAAAGTTGCTTTACGTGTGTGTAGCTAGCTGTTAAATACGATATTAATTAAAAGGGGGTCATGAGGCGTTACAAGAGGGGTGGGTGGCTGATCGGGGTTGAGGGGGGACAAGAGACTATTAAAAAAAATCATAGAAATACGTAGATTTTCATGTTATTTTGAGGGGCGGTAAAGGATTGGCCGGGGGGAGGGGGCTGAGGGGGGTTGATGAACATGACGTAACGCTAATAACTATATAATATAGGAAGATATATATATATATATATAAGATTCCATTTTCAAATTATTTATCTTTATATGCTTTATAATTTTTTCTATATTTACAATTATCTTTGAGTTTATTGGTTTCGTCATTGAATCCCTCATTTTATAGATCTAAATGTATTAATTTCTATTTCTGTTCACGACTCAGCGAGAGCGCCCCCCTATTCCGGCCACAGACACACACGCGAGAGAGTCGCGCCACTCGGCGCTCTCCACGTGTCTCTCTCTACCGCCCCTCCATCTACCAAGACGCCTGCCGACGGTGCCTCGCCGCGCCGGCCGGCTCATTCAGACAGAATCACGCGCGACGGCCGAGAGAGAGAGCAGCAACATCAATGTACGCTACGAGGCACAACGGACACGCATTAATAAAGTCTCTTGTCTCCACACGAAATGCCTACTCTTTTTGAACCTCTACAATCCACGATCCAATCACATTCAACACAAAACATTTGGTCCTTCGAGCCGGATCGTGGGAGGAAATCTGCAGCAATGGCCACATCAAGGAGGAAAAGTCTTTCTTTCTTCTATGTCTACTCTCGAGTGGCATAGGGAAAGCTACCTTTCTCCCATACAGGTACGCATCAAAAGTGTTCGTGGTCGTGAGTGCCGAATAAGTCGCATGTGCCCGCATGCCGACTTCGCGCGTATGTTGCTGTCTCTCTCTCTCTCTCTCTCGTTATCACGCCGTCGCGCGCGAGTAAGCCTATTACTAAGGCTTACTTGGGGAAATAGCATTCTCAATTGCTATTCTCTCCATCTCTAAAAACGCCTTGGAGTGCGTCGCTAGCGACTCCAAGACATTGCCAAGAGCGTGCGCTGTAAAGCCAGCTCTCGAGTCACCGCGTTCGTACGGTGACCGGCAGCCATCTTGTCTTGTAGCCAAGAGCGTGCGCTGTAAAGCCAGCTCTCGAGTCACCGCGCTCGTACGGTGACCGGCAGACCACAAGACTCGGACAACCAGCGTGCATTGTACACGCTCGGGGTCCACAGCATTTCTCTACGGAGTACCCGCGTGCAGCGTACACGCTACGGGGCTCACATAAGCCAAGTCACGTAGTACCCGCGTGCAGCGTACACGCTACGGGGTTTACACACATCAAGTCAGGGTCTACCCACGTGGAGCCTGCTCGCTGCCTCTCCATCAAGCTGCGCGGTGCTTGTCATGCATATAGCGAGCTTTCCACGAGGGAAGGAGAGACGTATACAAGAAGACGAAGAACAGGGCGCGCTACGTCCAGGACATCGAATACGTCTTCACCAAGAGGATTAGGAGGCGGACGAGTCCAACTTCGCCTCAGGGGTCGCGCAGATCAACGGATCAGAGCTGTTCTCGGACGAGTCCATCTTCTTCGCATCTATCGTCGATCCGATTGCGCTTGGATACTTCGTCCTAATACTTGGACACACGTATCGTTCCAATTTGTTTATTTAAAAATACTTTTCAACTATTGTCTAGTCAAATTAGTGCCTTTTTCATTTAATGAAAATTTAAATTTAATTTGAGATTAATACAATTTGATTGAGTTTGAGTTTATTATAAAATTTATTGTAATATCTAACTAGTCTTGAGAAATTGAATGCAATTTCGACCTAGCAAATACTTGTTTTACTTGCACCTTGCAGTTATACTACTGCCTGTTGATTCAAATTTGGACTGCAACTTCGACTGTTGACCCGCACCTGGACGCATCTTCAACAGCTGACTACGTTGCGGAGCTAGCTGCGATCACAACGTCTGCAGTAACTTCACTTCAAGTTCTTCACATCAACGTTACGGATCATCACCTGATTCATCGTGGGAACGAAAGCAGACGCAGTCAACGTCGCGTCGTCAAGCGCATCTCAACTTTCACTGTAGCATAAGTATTATAACCTAGGTTAAGACTTAGATGTAATTACTCTCACTACTTCTTACTTTACTCTCGAGTGGGTAAGAGTAGTTTACTTAAACCTAAGCTCAAATAGTCAAATTCGTTACTAGTCTAATTAACTTGATCTCAAAATGGAGGGACTACATACTAGACAGTTGTCACTTCAAGCAAGAATTAATAATTCTTTTCTGAATTTTAAATCTAAAGGTAAAGATCAAATGACCCAGGATTATGCCGAGGCTCGTTTAGCTGGACTCGAGGAAAATTACGTGACCTTTAAGCAAAATCACGATAAAATTCTGAATCTCAAAGCAGTTGATCTGAATCATGACTATTTCAAAACTTACCTCTTTGACATAGTAGAAGATTGTTTCTATGATAGGAAAGGTGATTTTCTTAACTTTTTAAAAGATCTTAAAGAGCAGAATAGTTCTTCAGGACCTTCTAACCTCGCTATCGCGCCTCTTCCAAGTACTGCTCAAACTACTAACGTTTCGTTTCAATCATTGCCAAAAATAGATTTGCCCAAATTTTCTGGTAAATTCTCTGATTGGGAAAACTTCAGGGATGTTTTTCGTTCAGTCATTCATCGTCGCGAGGATTTGATGCCGGTTATGAAATTACATTATCTTCGCACTCACCTTACAAGTGAAGCACTTGAGAAAATTAAATCTCTCCCTATTTCGGGCGATAATTATGAACGTGCTTGGACAGCTTTGATCGAATATTACGAAAATCAACGTCGCATTGTTAGTTCTCACATATCAGAAATCTTCTCGGTTAAGCCGATGAAGTCAGATACTTCATCAGAAGATAAACGCGTATATAGGGAAATCTTCAATCCCATTGCTAGTTTAACCTCTCTTAACAGAGTTGCTCAATTAGGTAGTGATTTAATCGTTCACTTTGCGTTAAATCGGCTTGATTTAAATACAAGAAAGGAATGGGAAAGACACTTAGGGGATAGCGTCGATCCACCCACAATAGAACAACTTCAAGCCTTTCTTCGAAGTCAAACCCTCACCTTAGAGGCCATCGAAGCAGGTACTAGATCGTCTTCTAATACTAACCCCAAAGCTCAAACCTCTAATTCAAAACCTCGCAAATCAGAGCATGACAATGCTCAGTCGGTTTATTCTCATCAGACTTCTCCGACGAATCCCTCAAAAAAGAAATGTTCATTTTGTAATCAATCTCATTTTACAAATCGATGTGAACGGTTTCTCAATAAAACGGTTCCTGAACGAAAGGGATTAATTAAATCTTCAAACCTTTGTTACAATTGTCTAGGGACGCACAACGTTAAAAATTGTACTTCCAACTACCGATGCTTTCTTTGTAAAGCTAAGCATCACACTCTGGTGCACTCTGACAACAATCAAGCAATCAGTTCGTTGCAGACTGATCAGATTGACTCAGCGACCAGCACCTCTAGCCCAAACTGTGGCAATTTCGTCATCACAAAAGTTGATGATAAACCTGCTTCTCAAGCATTCATCACAAAAGTTGATGATAAACCTGCTTCTCAAGCAGTCTCCCTCAATAGTGGAGACAGTACTAATTGTACAGGAGTACTTTTAGCTACCGCTAGGGTTAACGCCCTTGGTCCTAACGGAACCAAAATTCAACTTCGTGCGCTGATTGACCCTGGATCTCAAATCTCACTTGTTACACAAGCTATGTGTAACTTGCTATCTCTAAATTGTAGAACCAGTCACACGCACATTCAAGGTATAGGTGAAAAGACAGCTGTTGTTTCTTCTAAAGTTGCTCGTCTTACTATACAACCGCATTTCGATTCAACTTTCTCCTTGGAAGTTGATGGCATTGCTTTGCCAAAACTCTCGTCGTATAAGCCTCCCGTCGTAAGGGGTAATACAAATTTCGAATACTTAAGAGGGCTGCAACTAGCAGACCCCAAGTATCTCGAACCTTCACGTATCGATATTCTACTCAGTGCCAGCGCTTATGCGCAAATCATTGAAAATCAAATTGTTAAAGGCCAAAGTCTTCAGCCGATAGCACTTAGTTCCAAACTTGGATGGCTCTTGACAGGTAATCTCGCATCCACAACTCCAGAAATAGGGCTAGATTCAATATCCCTTCATTGCTCAAATACCTGCGAGCAAGAAGCCAAACTATTGGAGCTCGTACAAGATTTTTGGAGGGCGGAGGAGATAGTCAATGACAAAAAATCTTACTCGCCAGACGAACAAGTCTGCGAGGAATTTTATCAAAAATCAACTCGTCAAGATGAAACAGGGCAATATATTGTAAGCCTACCCTGGAAAAATCGTGACCAGTTGAGCTCTGCTCATCTCGAGAAATCTCATTCAGCCGCATTACGCGCACTCACTCGTCTAGAATCAAACTTCGCTAAAGACGAGAAACTCAAAATAGCTTATACAGAATTCATGAAGGAATACATTGACTTAGGTCACATGTCTCTCTCTTCAAATTCTGATTCATTTTCGAACAACTCTCAAGCCTTCTTACCACATCATGGTGTTTGGAAGGAAACTAGTACGACTACCAAATTACATACTGTGTTTAATGGCTCGAGTAAAACCAAGTCAGGTGTCTCGGTCAACGATCTTCTACACGTTGGACCAAATCTACTTCAAAATCCCGTCGCTTTGATCTGTGCCTGGCGTAGGTATAAGATCGCTCTATCAGCTGACGTGGAGAAAATGTTCAGGCAGATTGGTGTCGAGCAATGTGATCAACCCTTTCAGTCGATTTTATGGCGTTTTAACAAGAGTGAACCCATTCAAACTTATCGATTGACAACAGTGACGTATGGCTTGGCATGTTCGCCTTTTCTAGCCATACGCACGCTACTGAAATTAGCCGAAGATTATGGCAAAAATCACCCGATCGCAGCTGAAGCTGTTCGTTCAGAAATGTATTCTGATAATGTGTTGTCTGGAGCACACTCTCTTGAAGAAGCACTGCAGAAACAAGATGAGCTGGTTCAACTCTTTAAGCAGGGTCATCTTAATCTACGAAAGTGGACTTCGAATAACTCTGAAGTGCTTTCCTTCCTACCCTCGAATATGTTAGCTGCAGATACGATCTCTTTATTTGCTTCAGAAACATCTGTACCTCTTCTAGGTATAGATTGGCAACCTAACACAGACTATTTTAGTTTTCACATCGAGAATTCCCCCTTGGAACTACCATTTACTAAACGTTCAGTTCTTTTGAGAATTGCTCGGATCTTTGATCCTTTGGGATGGTTAGCGCCTGTAGTGATCACTGCAAAAATTATTATGCAATCGCTATGGATTCTAAAGGTTAGTTGGGATGAGGATCTTCCTTCGGAAACTTCTAATCGTTGGCAAAACTGGTTACAAGATCTTCCTTCGATCTCAGAGATCAAAATCCCTCGCTGGAGTGGATACACACCTCAGTGTGAACTTCAGTGTGAACTTCTCGAAATACACGGATTCGCAGACGCATCCAAATTTGCGTATGGTGCAGTAGTCTACCTGCGCTTAATTCAAGACCAAAAGGTACTTGTCACCCTTCAAGTGGCTAAAACGCGAGTAGCCCCGCTCAAAACTCTAAGCATACCTCGCTTAGAACTATGCGCTGCGTTGCTACTTGCTCGTTTGGTGCAAACTTTCATCGAATCATTCCCTATTAAGATCGCAAGTATTCATCTATGGTCAGACTCGGCAGATGTCCTCTTTTGGTTAAAGGATCACCCATCTAGATGGGGTGTTTTTGTAGCTAACATGTGTTCGGAAATTCACACTCTATTACCTGAAGCCTATTGGCACCATGTGCGATCAGCCGATAACCCCGCTGACGTTATATCACGAGGTATTGAGCCTTCAAAACTAGCTTCACATCCCTTATGGTGGCAAGACCCCTCCTGGCTCTCTGATAATCATGAACCTTGGTCGAGCTCTCATGACGAGCTCAACTTTACCGTAAATAGTTTGAATTTTCAACCTAATTACACTCTAGTCGCAAGTAAGAGCACTCCAAATTCTGTTGAGACCACTCTGGAAATTTGGAGCCTTATTAATAATTACTCTTCGTTAGATAAATTGTTACGGATGGCTTCGTATTGCTTTCGTTTCATTAATCGAGTCTGCTCGAAAATGGAGCGTGCGACATCTTCAAATTTAGGTGTTAGCTTTATCTCTGTTCTTCAATCCCTACTATGCCAAGACTCTTCGAGTTCAAAAGAGGTCAGCGCTAGTGAGATTGAGAACAGCAAACTTTGTTTGATCTACCTAATTCAGAAAGCCTATTTTAAGTTTGATATTTATCAGTTAGCAAGGACAGGTAAACTTTCGGCCCTCTGTCACCGCTAAACCCCATGATAAAAAATCATTTGCTCAGGGTGGGCGGTCGACTCTCTCACTCTCGTCTCGAAGAAGATGCTAAGCATCCTCTTATTTTACTTGCTAAGTGTCACTTTACTACTTTATTAATCAGGGACGCTCACCAACGTACGCTTCATGGTGGTGTTCAGTTAACCCTTGCTACACTCAGACGACGATACTGGATTGTTAAGGGACGAGCTGAAGTTAAAAGAGTCATCAGAGCATGTACTACTTGCTCTCGCTATGCTGCGCGAGTGCCCTCCCAATTAATGGGCGAATTACCCAAAGCTCGTGTTTGTCAGTCGTCACCTTTCGAACGCTCTGGCGTCGATTACGCCGGGCCTATTCATCTGCGTCTCACTAAATCTAGAGGTAAAGGCACGATGAAAGGTTATATTGCCATCTTCATTTGTATGGCCACCAGAGCCGTTCATATTGAGGTAGTTGAGGATTATTCAAGTGAGGCGTTCATCGCCGCTTTTCATCGTTTCACGGCTCGTCGAGGTCATTGCAAGGAGTTATACTCTGACCAAGGTACTAACTTCGTCGGGGCAGATGTTCAACTAAGACAGATGGTAGATGCTTCGTCAGAATTCTCTTCTCGAGTTGTTCGGTCTCTTACAAAAGAAGGAACCTCCTGGATTTTCAATCCTCCCAGTGCTCCCCATTTTGGAGGCATTTGGGAAGCAGCCGTTAAATCGGCTAAACATCACATGCGCCGAGTCATTGGGGATCAAGTTCTCACTTTCTCTGAACTTGCTACTCTTATTTGTCGCATTGAAGCATGCCTTAACTCCAGACCTGTAACCGCTCTCACTGACGATCCTTCTGACCTTGACTTCCTATCACCGTCACACTTTCTCATACAAAGATCTTCATTTATAGTTCCTGAAGGAGATGTCACCAACGACAACGTTCCAGCAGGAAAGCGCTGGCTCTTGATCAGTCAGCTGGCCCAGCACTTCTGGAAGAGATGGTCAACGGACTACCTGACGTCCCTGCAATCCCGTCAGAAGTGGAAACATCCTCAGTCCTCCGTCGCAATTGGGGATTTAGTGCTCATTCGCAATGAGCTCACGCCACCAGCAAAGTGGCCCATCGCACAAATCACAGCCATCCACCCAGCCAGCGATGGCCACGTCCGTGTGGTTGATCTCCGCCCGGTCACCACAACGCTACGACGCCCCATCGCCAAAGTCATACGTCTCCAACCTTCGGATTAGGGACCGTTCGCCAATCTGGCGAAGGTGGGCGGAATGTTCACGACTCAGCGAGAGCGCCCCCCTATTCCGGCCACAGACACACACGCGAGAGAGTCGCGCCACTCGGCGCTCTCCACGTGTCTCTCTCTACCGCCCCTTCATCTACCAAGACGCCTGCCGACGGTGCCTCGCCGCGCCGGCCGGCTCATTCAGACAGAATCACGCGCGACGGCCGAGAGAGAGAGAGCAGCAACATCAATGTACGCTACGAGGCACAACGGACACGCATTAATAAAGTCTCTTGTCTCCACACGAAACGCCTACTCTTTTTGAACCTCTACAATCCACGATCCAATCACATTCAACACAAAACAATTTCTATCCGCAATAAATGCATATTTATATTTATAACTTCAATAATACATATTTATATTTATAAAATTAATAATTAATATTTATATTTATCAAATTTATAATACATATTTATATTTTTAACATTTATTATACATATTTATATTTATAATTTTTATTATACATACTTACATTTATAATATTTGTAATACATATTTTTGTATTTATAATATTTTTAATACATATTTTTTATTTACAATGTTTATAATATATATAGAATTTTTCATTTACAGAATCAAGTAATTTGCCACGTCGTCCGCCCCTTGAAGTAGCAGTTTCTCACGCTAGAGAAGTTGTTCGTCTTATGTCGAGTGTTGGACTCGGAGCTTGTGGTTTTGCAGTAGTGGACGATATTATTCAATATTGACGACATGCTTTAATGCTGCTATGGTTGTCTTTTATGTCTACACACGTACGGTATGTATACATAAAAATATAGTTGTTTTTATTACTATAGTGTACTGGTGTACATTTGAATTTTACGCTGAGATTTGATCAACGCGAACAAGCGCTAACCCAGAATTAATGTAAAAATTGGGGCAAACCTTATTTTTCGTGTACTTTGAGTAACGACTTGGTTTACGCATTCCGTGAAAAAATTTATAACAATTTTAGAATAAAACAAAAATTTATTTGTTTTTAAGAAATCATTTAGGAAGGAATCTTTTAATTGTTCTTTATTGAATTACATAAGGAATATTGTTTATGAAAATTATTATTTTATTATATGTTATTAAATTTTATCATTATTATTTTTATTTTTATCCTTTTTAACTCTTCATTTTTATCTGATTTTTCTAATGTTTTTCTTCACACAAACTTTTAAAAAATTTCATTCTTATATAAACTCTAAGCAACAGAATTAGATTTGCATCTCTTCTTATACCTTATAACGAGGTTCCAGGATAAAAGATGGAGAAAATGAGAATCTCGGTTCTCCGTATTGTATCGAACTCGTTTGGCTCTCATTCCAGCGAATTCGTGCATCCCGAGCGTTTGTTTACATCGCAAGGATGATGTATTCGCGATAGCTACGCGCGGGGACAGCGCGACTTTGGCCGTTGCAAAGTCGTGCTCGATTCAATTTCAAATCAGATTCTCTCGGGCCGCCAACCCACACATACGCGATTCAAAAGGCTCCACAACAGAAGCGATTTCCGGGATCTGCATCGTCACCCATCAGCGCTATCGTTCGTATTCCGGCACGGGTGCGAATTGTTTACTGCCAACTTGCAACTTGGTAGAACACTTCCCAACTCCATCTGCACACTTCGATCAATGGTCACGCGTTCGAGCGACTGCCATCGCGAGCCCTGCGTCACCTTGCGATAAAAGTAGCTGTTTGAATGGGCGTGGCGTTCCCCGGTCCTCATACTTCTGTTTGTATTTTCGGCTCGCTGCGACGATGGGCCGGTGTTGCGTTCACCGGGGCCTGATTCTAAATGTGTCTCGGCCTCGAGACAACTGCTCTTCCTTTTAAAGGAGCTCCCTGATTGGTCTACAGCTCTAGATTTGGTGTGTCTCGACGTCGAGACAAATTTAGAATCAGGCCCCCGGTCCAGCGAAATTAATCATATTGATTTCTCCGCGCTAAGCGGCGGATCCCGTCTTCTTGTCTGCGCGCACCGCGATGCGTTTTTGTGTAAAGTTTTGTGAATGTTAATAGACTTTTTTTTTTTTTTTAATAATGAACCTCAACGAATGAGTTATTAGGCAAAATACTTTATTTGTGCCGACGTTTCGAGAGTGAATTTTACTCTCCTCCTCAGGGCTACAATTAATTTTTAATATAATAAAATATAAAAAGATGTTAGTATAGTGAGAGGAAAATTTTACTTACCATATAAAGTTAAATTCTACCGTTTGGCATCGTTAAGGTCGAAATTTGAAACATTTTTGCGGGATCGGTTAGATCAATGTGCTAGAACGTTGAGAAAAATGTTTAAAAAAAAACCCAAATAAGCCATAATAAAAACGAAATTATTGTTAAAAAGCTCAAAAGGCTCACATCCCTCCTTGCATCTCACTTTCATTGTTGCCACACGAGCGTTGGATGCGTGAAACTTGAAGCAACACTGAACGAGAGATAGTGAATTTATGTGAGTAATCTATGTAGCGGTTAGGAGAAGGGAGGGAGGAAAGGGATAAAATGGGAGACACAGTCGGGGCTCTCGCTAGAGTGGATCAGGAGAACACAATTGAAAGAGGTGAGCGGAACGACGTACAGATGTCGCTTGAGGCACTTCACCAACGCATGCTCCCCGGATACAACCGAAAGAGTCTCAGCCGTATGTGAGGAAAAGGAGGAGGAGTGCAACCGAACATACGTGATGTTTGTACCTCGCTCCGCTCACCTCTTTCAATCGTGTTCTCCTGATCCACTCTAGCGAGAGCCCCGACTGTGTCTCCCACTTTATTCCTTCCCTCCCCCCTTCTCCTAACCGCTACATAGATTACTCACATGAATTCGCTATCTCTCGTTCAGTGTTGCTTCAAGTTACACGCATCCAACGTTCTAGTGGCAATAATGAAAGTGAGATGCAAGGAGGGATGTGAGCCTTTTGAGTTTTGTAACAATAATTTCATTTTTATTATGGCTTATTTGGGTTTTTTTTTAAACATTTTTCTCAACGTTCTAGCACATTGGTCTAACCGATCCCGCAAAAATGTTTATTATATGTTTCAAATTTCGACCTTAACGATGCCAAACGGTAGAATTTAACTTTATATGGTAAAAAAAATTTCCTCTCACTATATTAACAACTTTTTTATATTTTATTATATTAAAAATTAATTGTAGTCCTGAGGAGGAGAGTAAACTTCACTCTCGAAACGCCGACACAAGTAAAGTATTTTGCCTAATAACTCGTTCGTTGAGGTTCATTATTTAAACAAATATATTACTACGTCTCTCCAAAGTTAATAGACCTTGTTATTATTGTCCGAAGTAACTCAGACTATTTTTTATTTAGTAACCTTAACCTAACCTTCTCTTGGATACCACCCCCTCCGCGGGAAAACGACTCCGCCGATCGTTTTCATATCTGAGCAAAGCGGCGCGCGCTTTATCCTTCGAGTGCACGTATTAATCTCAGCGATACAAATCGTTGGAAAGCGAAGTTCGCGTTCGAACTTCGCGTTGTTTTCGGGATTTCAGGTGCTGATCTCCGAGCCAGTCATTTTAGTCTGACACCCGCGACATCGTATTCTAGGGTATCGCTGGCCTGTGGCTTTTTGGGAATTTTCCCCAGAAACCGTCCCATTACAACCTTATAACGGGGAGATATTTGTTACATGGTAAATATAAATTTTTACAAAACTTTGGTAAATTCATGTAATCTTCGTCAATAGTTTGAATAAAGTTTAGCCAATCATAGGCATAATTATTGCTCGAATTTGTTGAAGTTTTGCAAAAGTTTCGCAGAAGTTCGTCTAAAGTACTACGAACCGTAATAATAGTAATAATCCTTAAAATAATTTTAAGTAAAGATTTGAATGAAATCTAAAAAGATAAGTATTTTATATATAAAAAATTGATTTTTGAAAATTTATTTAAACGCAGAAAGATCCAATTTATTCTTAAGAATATAACAAAACGGTATTTAACATGAACAATACTGAAATACGACAAATGTCAGTATTTTATATTCGCTGTAAATCTCTTAGCGCGCTACTTTTTTATTATTGATTAATTCAATCGCAAATCTACTGTCATCAACGGATAAATAATGACATATATCTACTATATGACAAATGTTAATTAAAATTAAATCATTCATCTTTTCACATAGAAAAACTGCTGGCATACTATTATTTACAAAATCACTTTCAAAATCATTTGGCCATCGTAAATATCTTCATAATTATTTTCATGAATTTTATTACGAGTAAAACGATGACTTAGACTTTCTTTGAAATTTTTTCTTTTTAACATCGAAGATAGTTGCTTTATGACAGGAATTTCTATAATATAACTAACTTTATCTCCAGTATTGCATTCCTTGCAAAACTGTGCATCTAATTTAGTATAACATAATGTACAATAAAAATGTTTCACCAGAGGAGTTTCAATAGAAGTGAAAAATTTCTTAAATTTGTACAAAGCTTTTGCACAATAGTTCGGCTTCTTGTAATGATTTTTTGAAGGAATAAATAACGGACTCGAGACGAACCAAGTTGTTTTAATGAATTTATTGGGCCAACGTTTCTAAAGTGTTATTACTTTCTTCTTTAGGGCTACGGAAGCATAGTTTTTAACATGTAGATTTATGTACAAAAAACAGTATTATTCAAAATATGTGAAAAAAACATACCCTTAATACAATAGTAAAACATACGTGATTTGTCTACGAGGAGTTTCAAATTCCCGTAGCGAATGCAACATCGCCAAATCACTGTGGATAACAATTAAAATTTATAACCAAGAATTTAGAATGCAGTAAGTATATAAAGAATTTTAAAATGAAGTAATGGTAAAAACTTGCAGAGTCTATGACGTCTCACACACATCGTCAATTTTGGATGTGCCCAACTGTAAGGTTGGGCAAACTCCAAAATGATACTGAGTATAAATTAAAACTTTAATGATAACTGTTGGGATAGAGAGGGGGGGGGGAGAGTTGATGGGGGTCGGGAGAGGAAAATAGTGGGGGATAGCGGTTGCCTCGCTCGCTCTGGTGGAGCAGGGGCGCACGCGGTGAGGAGTAGTGGGAGAAGCCCATACGATTAAATACGGAGTCTCTAGCGTATAGGCGTGCCACCTCTCTGATCACATGCTCGCCCGATTCCACTGTGCGAGATAAGACAATAGAGTGGTGGAGAAAAGAGGATGAAAACACGTAGAGGGCAAATGTAATTATTATGAATTTAAATGTGTAGCTTCTTGATGGTATCTATAGTCTTTTTATATGCGTTTTTTAAGTTTAACATATGTTTTAATATTGTATTTAGGGTATGTTTTTTTCACATATTTTGACTCATATTGTTTTTTGTACATAAATCTACATGTTAAAAACTATGCTTTCGTAGCCCTGAAGAAGAAAGTAATAACACTTTCGAAACGTTGGCCCAATAAATTCATTAAAACAATTTGGTTCGTTTCGAGTCCGTTATTTATTCCTTCAAAAAACTACAACCTACGAACGTTTTTCAAACACTTAAAAAAAAAATTCTTGCAATGATTTTCAACGAGGTCTAAGATAGCTGCTAATAACGCTCCTGGCATTGGAAATCTAGCACTAACAGTAAATATAGATAAAATACTTTCTGCGACGATGATAGCAGCATATGCATATATAGGCTCATTTGCATTGTTAAATAAATCTGTGTCTTCATTCGCATCATCGTCATCTGAAGATTCTTCTGTCGAATCTTCCCCTGAGCTTGATTCTCTGTCCGAACATTCATCGTCAGAGAAACTTGAGCTTCCATCATCAGAACCTATTATTTGAAAAGAAAAATATTTTACAAAAAAAATACATTAAATGAACAAAAAATATTTCGTTCTCTCTCTGTCCCTCTGCTCTTCCCACACCCTCTCCCTCTTTCTCGCCCGCTCTCTCACTCATTTGCTCTCTTCCGCTCGCACTCTTTCGTCCGTCCGTCTCCTATAGACAGAGAAAAGTCTCCATAGCTCTAGGCCGTACCATAGTCAGGCTCATCGTCTGCGCCTCCCGCCACCGCAAGAGAGCGCGCCAACACCGACCCGCGCAGTGGTTGTCAGATCTCCGCACCGTGCATGCGATCACTCCGATTTTCGGTGATCGCCAGCACGGCACGGAGAGTTGACAGCTACCGCGCGGCCGGTGTTGGCGCCCTCTCTCGCGCAGGAGGGAGGCGCAGACGGTAAGCCTGACTATGCCCAGGGATTTTTCTCCGTGTGACTATCTCTCAACCACAACCTCGCCCTCTTTCTTTCGTTCTCTCGTCCTTCCACTCTTTCTCGACCTCTTTCTCGTCCCCTCGCTCTTGAGCAATTCTTTCGATGAAATAAAAAAATTCTTTACATTACAAAATGTAAGACAGGTATGTGTAAAACGATAAAGCAAAATGTCAGTTCATCAGCGTTTTCCGTTTCATTTGAATATTCTGTAAAAACAGACATTATTAGTTGAAAAGGAAAATTTTAAAGACGTTCATAACTGAAAAATTCGACCGAAGTAATTTTGCGATAATATATAATAATTAATGTTGTACATATTTCAACCACAGGATAAAAATTCCATGTAATAGTATATTGTGTGCCAAGGGCGTAAAGAGGGTTTTTTTAGACCGAATGTGGGATTAGTACGAGTCGAAGGTGAGCTAGCACGAGCCGAAGGCGAGTGCGTTTGCGAACCGAAGACGAGTACTGCAACCACACGAGGTCAAAAAACCCACTTAGTCCTTGGTGCACACCATATTTTTTGTACGGCAAGTATAGATTTTTGCGTTTTCTCAAAGTATCGATGATTTTCTTAAACAATCTTGAAAACTCCATTCAAAAACGACAGCGGGCGCTTTTCGATTTTTTACTGCCCGCTACTGCGAGCAGTGGGCGCTTTTCGATTTTGACCACCCGCTAGCAGCGGGCGCTTTTCAGTTGTTACCGCCCGCTACTGCGAGCAGCGGGCGCTCTTCGATTTTTACCGCCCGCTACTGCGAGCAGTGGGCGCTTTTCGATTTTTACCACCCGCTACGGCGAGCAGCGGGCGCTTTTCAGTTTTTACCGCCCGCTGGTCGACAAGCGATCGCTTTCGGCTCTATTAATAGGTTCAAAAAACGCGAAAATCGTGCTTGTGATACAAAAAGGATATTTCGTGCGCCAATCTAACTATAAATAATCGTACCGAATGTGGTGCACTCCACTTTGTTTTAAAGAAAAATGCACTGCAAACAATATTTTTGTATTTTAATACAATTTTAACATCATTAAGATTATGCACATAAAGATCTTTAAAAAACTACGCATTATTGCCCTTGCAGGAAGATATAAAAATCGCAGCAAGGTTAAGACGACTGCTAATTTTAAAGAATAAAGGTGCGTTTAATCACTAAGCACACAGGAACATTATTTTTATTGTTTGAGAGCTAAATATCGCGGAGTTAGTTAGGTGCGAACACGGTTTGCAAAACGAAATCGCGTGTAACGCAAATACACGAGAGCAAGAAAGACGGCAAGCCCACATGCCACCTATGAGTCGTATACGATGATGGAACGTGGTAACGGTTTGAGGAGCAAAGACGTCTGGACTCATCTTCCCGGTATTGCTCGTAGAAAACGTACGCAAGTTTACGCCCCGTGACCGCCCGATTAGATCCACACCCTTACGCTATACTATTTGCATTTACAGCAAGTACAGACTGCCACCTCTATACGGTGCACGAGAGAAATCGAGACAATGAAAGAACAAAAACGGTAACTGCAACCAAGCCGCGACACAGCCCGAGCTTGCGAGTGAGGTCGTCGGTTAATGAATGCACGACTTCCTAAAAGTGAGTACGAGAATTTACTTGTATCGAATCATTTATTATTACGCGCGGCGGAAAATTATGCGTGCCCGTATGACTCGTCATTATATTAAAAAAATTCGACTATGTGTGCGACCGCGATTAGAAATCGAGTTTATAGATTTTTCGGTTAACTATATGTTTGAGAATTCCATAAATTATAATGAGGACATGCTGTGGGTGTTTACAAAATAAATTGAGCCAAACACTTTGGTAAATTAAACTATAATATATTCACAATAACTATAAAATTATAAATTACTATTACAAATTTGCCGATATAAAAGTTGTTTCAAGAATAAGTATAAAATGTGTGAGATGTTACAAGTAAATAGGTGAGTGTATGACTGTTACATAATTCTGAGTGTATGAGTGTTACAAAATTCTGTGAGTATTGGTGAGTTTGCTGTTTGAGTGTATGAGTTTTCTGTGTGACGTTGCGAATCACTGATGAGTGTACTAACCATACAATAAGCAACACAATCAATGATTATTGAATTAATTGTGGTTGAGTTTTCAATGAGATGACACGATTAGATATTACTGACCTAATCGTGCCTGAGTATTTCCCGCTGTACAGCTTGGTTATGCTTTCCGTGTAGTAGCGCACCTTCGTATAAAATGGCCGCATGTATTTGAGTTGTTACCTTATCATACGTAGAGGTTATATTAATCTTTACGCCGACGAGTTGGTCCCGTGATGGTGATTCCGCAACGAAGCTGAGCAGTGGAGAAGAACAGTATGTTGAGCATGATAACGAAAGATGAGATAAGCCGGTGAGATGAGTGTGAGGATGCAAAGCAGCCGATGAGAGAAGCCAGTTGAGCAAAGCCGATTGAGAACTGCCAGTGTAATTTTCTTGCTTGAAAAAACCATGACCAAATCCCGTTGTTATTATTGATCACGGTGATCATGAGTTTACTGCCGGGGTTGCATTGGTGAAAGTGCAGGTGTGAGCGAGAATCCGTGCAAAGTTGCTGAGTGAGGATATGCCATGTGAGGAGAAGCCGCGTGAGAAGCTGCCTTGTGAGACGCACTGCACTATGAATATGCCGTGTGAGATATTGCCTCGTGGCCCGCTCGAAGCATCGGGCGCCGGTGAGAAGATGCCGCTTGAGTATCACCGCCGTGTGAGAAGTTTCCGTGTGAGAGACACTGCTGCGTGAAAACTTGCCGTGCTAGACGACGCCGTATGAGATGTTGCCGAGCAGCAGTCCATGTTGAGAGAGTGAGAAACACTACACTTGAAATTTTCACTTGAGAATCGCCGAATGTGCACAGTGAGTTTCTCTACGAGACGAACCGCTACACAGAGTGAGTTGACCGAGAGAGAGAGCTCCATCACATGAGAATCGCCGGCACAGTAGAATTCCCTCGTGGTAGACCATTACTGAGAGAGACCTTTAGTGAGAGGTTTGAGTGTATCTACTGAGAGCCAAAGTACCGTGAGTTTTTCCACGAGGCGAACCATTACGTGGATACTAACTGAGTGTGAGAATTAAGAGAGCACTTCCGTCTTCTTCCTCGTCTCGTTGTTACCGAGGAGTGAGTCACATCACCGTCTCTCTCATTTACATGTGTAAGCATGAGAGAGACAGCATGAGTTTTGCCATACTCGGCTAATCAGTATAGCGATTCAGCTGTTCCGCAGAGAACAGCTGCTGAGTGCTGCCGTCGCGCGACCGCCTGCTGAGTTATCCCTCAGTCGCGCAACCGCGGCAAATTCAAAACTTGATATTTCCCAAACACTATAATTATTTCTTATTTATTTCTTTTTTTTTCGATAATATTGTTGTAGCAAAATTCTTACCTATGTCTTGAGAATTGTCGTCATCTTCGAAACTATCTTCTTCACTTTCTTCAACATTGATGACGTCATTCTCATTTTCATCGCTTGAGCTTTCGAGATTTAATAGAATGTGGTATTTCCTCGACCGGCTGTATTAATTTGAACTAGGTTTCCGTTTAGGATTCGTTTATTTTCCAGTATTTCTTCCGAGGTTAAATTACTGTAAAGAAAAAACATATTAGTAAAAATCATTTTTAGTTATTTAAAAGTATGTTTAAATTTAAAACGTACTTACGCAAAAATGATGAACGCTTATTTTTCAGGATACGAAAATGACGTAATGTTTAAACTTATTTTCAAACTATCGAAACTATAAGATTATGAATGTTATTTTTCAAACTTTTGTTCTTTTAAAAACGTTTTTACTGCTAGATACTAGGTTACTTCATTACGATACATGCATTGATCATTCTTTGTTTATTGTTAACTTCACTTCATTGTTTAGTCTCGCATCCGACACGGTTGCTTAACCTTTTCCACAAGACTACAAAATGTTTGCGCTTATTTTATGGGAAAATTCTACAATAAGTGTAGTGCCTTTAGAGCATACGAAGTTGACTAAGGGACGTGTGACTTTTTCAAAATGGGGCACTACATGGTACAAAGGGAAAATTCCAGAAGAGAGCGGTAAGTCGTGTATTTTGTCTCTTTTTCTCATTTTTGCTCACTAGCATACTTTCTATCACCATCTCGTCCTCCCTCCCCCTCACTCTTTTTCGCTTGCTGTTTCTCTATATTTCCGCCCCCTCACTCTCTTGCTCTTTTGCTTGCTTTCTTTCGTCTTCTCGTCTCCTAACCCTCTCGCTCGGTTACCCTTTCTTCCTCTCGTTCTTTCTTACCCGCTTTATTTTTTCGCTCTCTCACTCTCTTGCTATTTCGCTCGTTCACGTCCTCGTCCTCCCTCCTCTTACTCTCTCCCTCTCTCCCTCTCTCTCTGTCTCTCTCTCTCTCTCTTTGCTTATCGCAATATAGTGATGTGTCCTTATATTCAAATGTATGGTTCTTCCTGAATAAATAGAAAATAGAGAATGGCTCGAGATATTGGATGTCACGACTGAAGGCGAAATAATTACCCCAGTGCGTCGATTGTCAATGTCGGAATCGCTGCTTTTAAAGAAGCGTGAAATGTCGAAGAAAGACAAGGAGGCGGCATTATCTAAAAACACCACGACGATGCAGCACAATAAATTAATTATCAACAAACCATCCATTTTTAACAGATCAATTCTTGAAATAAATTTTGAAGAAAATGGAACAGATCAGTAAATTTTAGTTAGTTTTTATGTTATACCTTGATAAATAAAGCTAAGAATTATATATATCATGAAATGTTGTCTTTTTAACGAATTTTATTTTACTAAATTATCTCTTTATACTACTAAGTAAAACTTATGTTTTATAGTAAGATTCGTTATTGTAAAAATATTTTCACAATTTACTCAACCATTTATTCATACGTAAATATCATGTATGTACTGAAAACTTTAATTTACTTCAGAAATAAAAATGATGAACCCATTAATACTGAGCCAAATGACACTGAGCAAAGTGAGCCTAGTGACGATGAAGAGATTGCGTCAAATCAAAATCGTCAAATCGATCTTCATGCATCGACTTCCGATATTGGACCAAATAATAGACATTGTATCTGCTCTGAATTACCTATAGGTATTTATATTATACTCGTAACATGTACATATAATAAATAAATAAAATATGTAATAATATAAATAAATATGTATACAAATATGTATATAAAATATGTACATAAATAATATGTATAATAAATAATAATATATAATATATAATTATATGTATAATAAATATGTATATAAAATACTTTCATTTTTCAGTTACAAAAGAGGATATTGAGAAACTGAATCAATTTCTGGATTTAGCAAAATCAATTCAAATTAAACAAAATAAGGTTATTTTCATAGTAATATTTAATGTTTATTTTTACACGGGCAATATAATAATTTCAAATACTCTTTAAGATGACTGTGAAACTATGAGTGAAGCAGATACTTTACTAAATAAGAAGCTCAAATCAGGGCAGGTAAGATCTGTTTTTTCTGACACCAAACCGCAAAGTTTCTAATGGGTTATCGATCTGTTAGTTTTCATACCGCGGCCATTCACTCCTCTGCTCACACTAACGTTTATGCTTCAAGTCAATTAACTACTTGCCATCAACTCGTGTACTTTTTCGCGCACACCAACCTAGTCATTCACTGTTCGGCATACATCAACGTCAATACAAGCAGTTTCCTACCAGTATACTAGAAATCGTTCTCGCTGCCCTTCTACCATTTTCCATCCACTCCTCTGTTTTTTCACACTCGTACTCTCTCTCTCTCTCTCTCTCTCTCTCTCTCTCTCTCTCTCTCTCTCTCTCTCTCTCTCTCTCTCTCTCTCTCTCTCTCTTTCTTTTCTCTCTTTCTCGCTGTCGCATTCTCTCGTTCTCTTTCTCCCTAAAATAAATAATTTAATTTTTAATTTAATTTTTTTTTTCATAAATAATTTTTTTTAAATTATTTTCAGATGGAGCTCGTTAAGCAATCTGGCATTATTGTTAGTGAAAACGGATTAAGAGTTTGCAAAAATTGTATTCAAAAAGCCCGCGAGAACTAGTCCAGCAAATGATGAAGCATATAATTGGAGATGAAATACTGAAAAAGAGTTCTCTGACTGGAAAAAATGGTTGGAAACCTATTCCAGAAAATGTGTATGAAGGCGTTGAACGTGAGTTTCTGTTTTAATATCGACGGATGAGCGTTTTACGTCTATTTCGCGCCGAGTTATGACCTTCGCCCACGCGCCGAAATACAACGTTCTTCGTCCACCCGCTGTCCACAATATATTGTTCTTCACCCGCGTGCCGACTTACGACCATTTATCGCTCAGCCCTAGATATAATATGATCAAGTAATAAGTATTGTAATTTATTGTTTAGGATTTATTAATGAAAATACACCTAAGAAGAAATACACATTGTCACATAAGAAGTACCGAGAAGTACTGACAGCAATGTGCGCAACGCTTAGGAATCCTAGGAACCATGAGATAGGTAAACAAAGAAACAATAAAATAAGTAGAAATAGAACTTTAATAGAAGATAAGACAACTGAAAACGAAAACGGAGAACAAAATGAAGAAATCGAAAAAACCGAACAACAACACAATTCAGAACAAAAATCCGAAAGAAGTACAGCTAATAAAAAATCAGTAGAGAAGCAGAATGAAGAAGAAAATGAAGGGAATAAAAATGAAAAGCAAAATGAAAATTCAAAAGTAGGAAAAGTTAGAGAACCAGAAGAAGAAGTAGAAGCAGAAGAAGAATGTAATAGACAGAATACAAAAGGAAAATGAAAATACAAAATCAGAAAATGATAAAAAAACTAGAATTAAAACAAAAATTAAAAAGCAAATCAAAAAATGAAAAATTACTCCGAAATAAAGACACGCAGAATTAAATAAGTGACAATAAACTCAAAAATCAGAATAAAATAAAGAAGATATATGAAAAGAAAACTACGACAGAACCAATTAGCTTAACAAACGAAAAAAATGTAACTAAAATTCAAACCAATCAGCCGATACCAAGAAATACCAAATCAAAATTTGTGCTTACAGTTTCAAGAGAAGATAAAATAGGAGATAAGAAAAGAAAAATGTTGAACGATGCTACACAGATTAAGAAAAAAACTAAGTTAAAATGAATTAACCCGATTGGTGATTCTTAAAAGTTCAAGTTTTATTTAATATAAACTTGTCCGAAATTTTGCTAAACTTTAGACACACTTTCTGTGAACTTAAGCTAAAAAATAGTATTATCGTAATTGGACTGCTAAACATGGTACGAACTACAAATTAACATTGTATAAACTTTGTATATTGTATAAACACTTTTCATAAACTACAGATAAAGATCATTTCTAATTGCCAAAATTTTGCGAAACTTTTAACAAAGTTTCACTAATTACCTCCGGAAAACTAAAGTTTCAGTTCTTATTCAACAATACTTTCGGTGAACTTCCGCGAAACTTCTGTCAAACTTCAGGTAAATAATCAGCTGATAAATTCGAAGTTTGGCAAAGTCTCGTTGGGCAAGTTTGGGAAAAGGTTTTACCCAACATGAACGTTGCCCAAACTTGTGCCAAACGGAAATTTTTTACGCGGGCGCCTCTTCTCTTTCTGGCCCCTCAATTCTTAATCCTTCTCGGCAATTCTGAACTATAGGAATGGATTCCGACGGTAGGGCTATTTTCTTGTTCAGATTTTATGGACAGCACTATTTACACCGATACACTTTACATAAATAAATAAATACGTACTATTATGATTAATATTCATGAGAATATTTATTTCTAATTCTCTTTATTCTAAGTTATAATGTTTGAATATCTCGCTTCCCTCTACCCATACATTAATTTTCATATGAATTCATATGAAGTGATTTTTGAGTCTGTAATACTCTAATTATTTCTACCTTGTAGAGGCAATAAAATTTTCAAGTAAATCGACAAGTCATGTGAAGTGATACTTGAGTCTATAATACTCCCATTGTTTCCATCTCATAGAGGCATGTTATACGGAGAAAAATTTTTTAGTAAAATTTATTATTTTAATAAGAAAATTTATTATTTTTCAGTGTAGTACTGGGACATACTTAACCTGTGTTAATTTTTATTACTATTTTCAATAGTACTTTCTAAGATTTAGAAAGCAAATTTTACTTTTTGAAATAATAATTTTTATTCTGCCGAAAGTAATGTAAAAAATTTTTAGTTCAGCGTTTAGCGCATTTTTTCTTTTCTATATACATATATATATATATATATATTTTAATTTTAATAATGAATCTAACGGCTATTCGGGCAAAGATAAGGAAGGTAACTACTTATCAAGCACTTTCTTTATATGTGTTTCAATACATTTTTAAATTTTAGAAGCTATTTGAAATGGTAGCGTAGCTGCCCGGTATGCAGAAGATTGTTGGTTCGAGCCCGACCTGGGCCGTTATTTTTTTCGTTCTCGTTTTTTTATTCTATACCTTTACCTTTACCACCTTCCCTTTCCATGTATTCTCCTTTCTAAAAAATTCTTGACTGCCCTAATGTTTCAAATAGCTTCTAAAATTTAAAGATGTATTGAAACACAAAGAAAGTGCTTGATATGACTTAATATATATGAAAATACTTAATATGACTTAATATATATGATATATATATATATATATATATATATATATATATATATATATATATATATATATATATATATATATATATATATATATATATATATATATATATATATATATATCTAAAGGGGTTTATAAAGCCCGTTTTTTTATATATAGGGGTTTATCGAGCCCGATTTCGATTATGCAGCCCGGGCCTCATAATATTTCTAAATATAGGGGTTTATGCGGCCCGACCTAGAGTCTATAACCCCAGGGTCCATTATTTCTTTAGTCACTTGCTATAGGGAACTCTCGGCTGTAGGTACTAATATACAGGGTTGGGCCTCATAAACCCCGATAAACATGTCTATCTATATATATATATATCATACTTAAATTATAAAATTTGTATTGGTTAAATATAAATAACATTTAAATAATAATAATAATTATATATTTAATCAATTGAAGGAAATGCCCGTCGATTTTATGTTAATTTTAATAATGAATCTAACGGCTATTCGGGCAAAGATAAGGAAGGTAACTAACTTATCAAGCACTTTCTTTGTGTTTCAATACATCTTTAAATTTTAGAAGCTATTTGAAACATTAGTGCAGTCAAGAATTTTTTATATATAATATATATAATTTTTTATATATAATTTTTATATATATATATATACACACATACAAGAAAATCATTAAATTTAGAAATGAAAAAAATTTTGCAGACACTGGAAATTGAACTCGGGACCCTTGGCACGGCAGTCGAACGCTCTAACCATTAACCTATAAAAGACTTACAGTTGCTCTTTTCGAAACTGATACATAAGCTACACTACGATGTACGCGCTATTGCTTTTTTTATTAATCGATACATAATTAAGTAAGAATAACATTATTATCAAATGTAATATAGTTACTTTATTTAAAAATATTAGAAGTAAATAACAATAATTTTTTTTTTCAGAAATAAAGGACGTATGAATAGGGTGTGTTTATAAATCCCTACCATATTGACATCATCATTTAGTTCTTATTTACTAATAATCCTGTGAACTTTTTTTTATTAATGAATGCGATTTTCTGTCTTTCACAATCCATGCAAAAAATATGTGGTTAAAAAATTTTTTAAATTTCAGCTCCAAAATTTTCTTATTTATTGCTCAGCAATACGTATTTTTAAATTTATATATATAATAATCTAAGCAATAATGACGACGAATTTTTTGCATGGATTGCGAAAGACAGAAAATCGCATTCATTTATAAAAAAAAGATCGCAGGATTTATTATAGTAAATAAAAATTAAATAATGATGTCGGTATGGTAGGGATTTATAAACACACCATTTTCTTATGTCCTTTATTTCTGATGAAAAAAATTATTGTTATTCACTTCTAATATTTTTAAATAAAGTAACTATATTACATTTGATAATAATGTTATTCTTACTTAATTATGTATCGATTAATAAAAAAAAGCAGTAGCGCGTACCTCATAGTGTAGCTTATGTATCAGTTTCGAAAAGAGTCACTGTAAGTATTTTATAGGTGAGTGGTTAGAGCGTCCGACTTCCATGCCAAGGGTCCCGAGTTCAATTCCCAGTGTCTGCAAAAATTTTTTCATTTCTAAATTTAATGTTTTTCTTGTATATATATGTGATATTTAAATTATGAAATATGTATTGCTTAAATATAAATAACATTTAAATTATTATATATATATATATATATATATATATATATATATATATATATATATATATATATATATATGAGAAAATGCGCAAAGCGTTGAATTAAAAATTTTTTACATTACTTTCGGCAGAATAAAAATCATTATTTCAAAAAGTAAAATTTGCTTTCTAAATCTTAAAAAGTACTATTTAAAATAGTAAAAATTAACACAAGTTGAGTATGTCCCAGCATTACACTGAAAAATAATAAATTTTCTTATTAAAAGAATAAATTTTATCGAGCCAATGATCCAGTTGACAGAGACATAAATTCTTAATTCTAGCCGCTTTTTCCTTACAGAGTTAGGTTATCTGCACATTATCTCCAGGCAATTAGATATCAAATTACGCATAGATATCAAACTACGCATAGATACATCTTGCCATCCACAAATTCACCTCTACAAATAAAATTCACGCGTCACGCGTGAACAATTATTATGATTCGAAAGAGAGTAGAAATCTGCGGGTGATAATAGGAGTATCAAATTATAGATTGCAATTGAAATTAGACGGATAGGGATGAAAGCTTCCCGGCGCAATGTTACCACCTCAAAGTAGGTAAAATTGGTTATGATTAATTATTAATAAAGCTTTCGCAAGTCAGAATATCTTCGGTGACGTGGGCGTCGTTGATTACCCCTGATTACCTCATCGAAAAAGCCGCAGCTAAAAATCTCGATTTTTATGTCTGATCTTTTGTCTGTCTCTTCGAGCGTTGAGTTGAACCGTATTCCTCTATTTTTGTCGATATAAGTTCGACGAAAGTTTTCTCATTTCCGAGGGCCATCGCATTCCGAAATCTTCATTAAATAAAGTTTTAAAGTGTAATTGAAATCGTATAAAGCAAGTACATTACGCAACTAGTTCGCAAAGTTGGTGTTTCTCGCACGGGCGTAGTTTGTCGCCCAAGCAAAGCGAGGCCGACAAGATACACCCGTGCGAGGATCAGTTGCTTTGTGCACGGGTTGCGTTTACTATTTTTTATAACTGAGCTCGTGAAACTCGGCGTTAGATGCCTGTTCAGCGTACGTTCAGTTCTCGTTTTTGCACGAGTGCGTAAACTAAACACTTTACGCACTAGTGAAAACAGGGGGTACTTTACTCACGCTAATAGGCATCTAAAGTTGAGTTTTACGTACTCAATTATAAAATAGTACTTTTCCATACTAGCTCTGGAAATTTTAGAAACTAATTGCTTAAAAAATTACAGTAAAGATATCCTTTTATATAAAAGATACGTAGATGATTGCTTACTAATAGTAAAAAACAAAAAAATAGAAGAAATACTGTCCTCCTTTAATAACTATAATAACAATTTACAATTTACAATAGAAAGAGAATCCAATAATAGTATTAATTTCTTAGATATGACACTCATTAGAAATAAAAATAAAATCACGACTAACTGGTTCAGAAAAAATACAGCCTCTGGACGCTATATAAACTATCTTTCCCACCACCCTGACACACAAAAAATAGCCATAATATATACTTTAGTAGATAAAGCCATAAAACTCTCAGATCCACAGTTCCACAAAGAAAACCTAAAAACTGTCAAACACTACTTACTTTGCAATAACTATCCACCTAACATTATCAATAGATATATTTCGAAACGTACCGCAACTATCACTAACAGCATACATACTAAAGAAAAAACTCCACGTTCCGTATTTCAAAAAAACAAAATAGTCCTTCCCTTCATTAAACACCTCACTCCAAAAATTAACCACATCTTACACAAACATAACATAATCACCATATTCCAATCCGTAAACAAATTTAATAATCTAATAACTTTAGGCAAAGACCGTTTAGATAAAATACACACTAGTGGCATTGTTTACCATATCAAATGTCAGGACTGTACTTCCTCTTACATAGGTATGAGCAAACGTAAACTAAAGACTCGGACTAATGAACATATCAGAGCCGTGAAACAATGCTCGGAAAAATCTGCTTTAGCGACACATATAGAAAATACGGGTCACAAAATCGACTTTGATAAAGTGAACATTTTAGATACAGAGAAGAATTTTTATAAACGTTCGTTTTCAGAAATGCTTAATATTTACTACCACGACAATACTCTCAACTGCATTCAAGATCTAAATTTCCTCAAAAACTCATATAAGAAAACAATAGATATTATAAAACAATTTTGCAATGGCTAACTAATTGCTTATAATTTTCCGTTTATTCAATTTCAAATTTTATTTGATGAGATTCGTTTCCATAGTTTTCCTTTTTACTTTCTCTCTCTACTCTCTCCTCTCCCCCCACCTTCCGCACTGTCAATAATTCCTTTATCTCGTCAGACTTTTGCGGTTTCCCTTCAGTATTGTTCTACACGCTGATTAATTCAGATTATAAGTAGCGGAACAATGATGAACGGAAAAGACAGAGTCTGGCGTAAGGCACATACATTAAAAAATTTTTCAATTTTCAACAGACTTTAACTAAATTCAATACCCGTACATTTTTTCACAGATTGGCCTTCTTTTAGCCACTTCTACTTTGTTAATTTCTTTAAATACTTTGACGAACTCCTATGAGACGAAACCTTAATTAATGGTATTCTATTATTTATAAATTTTTGTAAATAGTTTACAATTTGTCCATTATTTAACGATTTGTTGAATTACTTTGTAGCCCTGAAGAGGGGAGTAATAAATAAAACTCCCGAAACGTCGGCGAAATAAAGATCGAAAACACATTAGTTCGTTAGAGTCCGTTTATTTACTACCTGAACTTTTCCATACTAGTGTGATAAAAATAATTCTGGCACGCGGGCGAGTTTGTCGCCCGAGCAAAGCGATTTTTGTAAAAAATGTTCATGGCTTTGGGCCTACTAGGCCGCTTGAGCCACCTTAAAAGGGATTGTAGGTAAACAGGTAGGGGGATCTTAATTTTTTATTATGATTTCATTTTAATTGGTATAAATGATAGGATAATCAGATCATTTTTTAAAGCATGACAAAATTAATTTTTGTATTCTAATTTGATTTAATTATTTAGTTTTAAACAGTTAACAAGAAAAATTGAATTTAAAAAATTCAAATGTAGCGGAAGTAGCGAATTTTCGCTCCTATTCCTTACAGACCAATCAAAATCACTCTTTAAGTGCTTCACAACATCCGGCGATCATTTTTTTAAGAGAGGATATGAGCAATTCTCTATAACTTTTAACTTTTGCAGTACTGTAACATATCTTATGGTTCTCACATATTTAGCTATCTAAGTCAAGCAAATATTTATAAAATCCACTTTCAGTAACATGTTCCACTACATAGAACTCACTTTTAAACAAGGATAAGCTCATGGGCAATCGGAAATGCCTAAATTTAGAGATTTTGCCTGCGTACTGTAGGAAAATTTCATCCTTTTTTACATCATTAAAAAAAAAACTCTTATAAATGCTTTACCAACTTTTTTAGGCTATCATCCCTTGTTAAGTATTCGAAAATATGTTGTCTGATTGAGTGTGCCTACCTTTAAAAAAAATGCATAGCATTATCTCTGCAACGCTGTATTTTGGTAAAAATAAATATTAAATTTTATTTGTCGATCAAAAAAAAAAAAAACGTTTGTGTTTTTTTAATTGTCTGGGGTGTAAATTACTCATCGTGGAAAGACGAACAAAATGTGACTTTGGCTATAAGTATGCCTCTTACGGAAAGTGAATTATTATTTACTAAAGAACACGGTGTCGATGCGCCCCTCGCATACAAAATTATCATTTTTTGGTGGCACACATAAACAACGGTAAATTAGACTAAACTTAGTTTAATTTAATTTATTTAAAAAAAAAATCAAAAAAGAAAGTGATTGAAAGGCAGTTTCACATGCATTCGCTCACGTTTACTCGTACGTGCATAAGCATACAATATTAAAAAACTATGTTTAAAAAGGCATGGTGTGGTTTGTGCACATAAGAATTATGCACATATTTATTGTGCACACTTTAGCATTGGAGTATACACATAGATATAGATATACACCAATGCTAAAGTGTGCACAATAAATATGTGCATAATTCTTATGTGCACAAACCACACCATGCCTTTAAAAATGAGGAGCAGCCCCTTTTTATTGTTATTTGGGGTACTTAGAGAAAAATGAGTTTTGTAAATGTGCCTTAAATTTTGAAATTCCTATTTAGCTAAAAGTTAAAAGTTACAGAAAAATACTCATATAGGTATAATCTCCAATATCTTTTGTCGTAATAGTCAGTTTTTTAATAACAAAATCGATCGAAAGATAGAAAAAAAAATTTTTCAATATTTTAAATGTGAAAAGAATTATGTAAGTATGTTTAAGTATAATAATTATAAATTTTGGAATTTAACATTTTTCGAAGGCATCAACAAATAAAGTTTGAGGAAGCTAAGTGCCAATGAATTGGTAACGATTTTTTTAAATGTATTGATTGTATTAAAAAAAAATATTTAAGCTCTCATTAAAGTTTTTGGTACTGAGTTTGACGAATGTTGATAGAGTGGTAGAGAGGGGGAAGAGAGGGACGGAGTGAGAGAGGGCGAGAGACAGAGCTGTAAATAAATCGTAGATTACCTTAGCGCTTTGAAAAATTGATTTTGGCGTATGGGAGGGCTGGCGAAATTATTGCTTAAAATTGTTATAAATAATCGACTTTTACCAGTTTTTAGGCACGACCACCTAAAAATTATAACACTTCAAATTCTGAAAATTTACAACATAAAAACTATTTTGCACCCAAACTGAGTCATTTTAAGTGTTTCCCAGATGTATGCATGTCTGTACGTATGTATGTAATCAAGTTTTGAGATTAGCTCAACGAATTTTTCATAGATCCATACGAGCTTTGGCTCAGATACTCGTCTAATTATAAGTAACTGACAGTTCTCTACCGAGCCGAATCCATCGGGAAATAAAAAGACGGCAGAGCAAATAAAATTTTGAAAAAACAGATTTTTAAGCTTAATATGTACAAAATTAACTGTAAGTCAAAAATAACAAATGCATCTGCTAAAACTAATTAGAACACGTCTTTTTTACATTGAACATTTTTTTCTACGGACAATATTTGGCAATACAATTGCGAAAAACCGCTAAAAATGTCGAAAATAGTCGTTTTTTTGCTATTACTTTACAGGAGTTGACTTTACACAAAAATGTTGAATGTAAAAGTTATAGATAATATTAAAACAAAACTTTTTCCTCTTGAACATTTTTTATACGATCAATTCCTGACGAGTTAAACTCATAAAAACGATTTTAACGCCTAAATATACATAAAATAGACGATTTTCGGCTATAACTTGACAGGATTTAACTTTACATAAATATGTTAAATACAAAAGTTGTAGATAATATTTAAGAAAAACTTTTTTCCATTTAATATTTTCATGTAAAATCAATTCCTAATGAGTTAGACCTATAAAAATGATATTCAATGCCTAATAGACAGGAAATAGTCGATTTTCGCTTATTGTTCAACAGTATTTGACTTAACACAAAAATATTAGATATAAAAGTTATAGATAACGATTAAAAAAAAATTCATTCAGCATTTCCATGTATAATCAATCCGTGGTGATCTAAACCTGTACAAATAAATACACCTTAAATAGTCGATTTTCGCTTCTGATTTGTTTTTTAATCTAAAAAGGAGTGCCTGTCAGATCCGGATCATGAATTCACCCAGGGTCGTAGGATGTGCTTCCTTATATATAATTATGAAAGGCCGTACAGTCCTAGACCCTAACGCCTTCATTATTTGAAGTTATAAGAGCTTGAATTATTTAAATATTAAGTGATTTTTTCACCTTAAATCACCCATGACGGCTAATCCTTGCTTTTACTCCTGTAAACAAACGTAAATATATTTCATTTGTTAAAATATAATATAGTTTGGTAAAATGTAAACAATTTTTAACAAAAATATCCATTACATTTTATATTATTTTATATTACCTTATTTGGAAACATTAAACGGCATTTTTGTCAATATTCTTGCTTTAATCACAATGAAACAAATTGTTGCCTGGAAAGCATGGTTTATTGTCTAAACTTACACAATTTGGAGTCCAATGTAAAGAATATACAATAAATATATTCAATAATGAGTCCTTAATATCCACAATCCCATTAAAAATAATTGAAATGATAGCTTGATCATGTTATGATTTTAGCATATCGGGCGAACTTTAACCTATCTTCTAAATCCTGAAACATTATAAGAAAAGGGCACAAAGTATCACTCTTTAATTTACTTCTACATTAATAAAACCATGTAACATAACAAAATTATTCATATCTGATGGTAAATATTTATGAAGTTCTCTTAAGCTGTCCTTTTGAAGTTACCTTCAGACTTTAATGTTGGTGAATTCATATACGCCACTTTTAAACTTATTTTCTTTTCTTCTCGTCTTTTATCCATCACTGTCTTCATTCTAGTGTTGATAAATTACTTGTAAAACACAAAACAATTAGTTGTGAATAAAAAACGTCAGCTGTCACCGATTATGGAATAAAGATTTTTGTTGTCTGCTGTTGTGACTATGTTCTGAAGGGCAACCGCCGAACAGTCTACTGATTGATTAGACGTCTTAACGTCTGCAGTCGATGACAGAATCGATAATATATAGTTCTATCAAAAGTGTAGAGATGGCACCACTCGTACTTCAACTGTGAAAAAAGGTAAGTTATAAGGATGCCTTATGCTTTCATTTAAACATATGATATATGATTTGTTGACATTTTCGTCATCAAATTATGGACACTTTTGATGAGAAATAATTTTTTGTTTATTTATTTAAAAAAATTTCTTCTTTGGAACTTAAAAAAAGTTTGTTATATGATTGAAAATATCTTCCAATATTAATCTATTAATTTTAATATATTTTGCAATCTATTAAAATATATTTTTTTTCTAATTGTTTCAGTATTATTTGAAGATTATTTGATACATAAATATAAGACAATTTTTAATTTATAATATTTGTATTTACAAAGAAAATATAATTTGTATAAGATATCAAACATTTCTAAAGAATAATTCATTTTTTGAAGAATGTTACATGTTATAAAAACAACGCAAGCAGAAGGACAAGCGACACCAAGAGCACTTGCTAAACTGGAGAGAGCCTCAGGAACATTTATCGAGCCTTTTTTCTGAAAAGCTGACTTCTTTACATTCATAAAGACATCTTTGTCAAGGATTATAGCTTTGACGAAAACCTAGAATATTGGATCGTACTTTTAAATATTGGTGCAGACAGTTTATTTTCAATCAGTGCATAAATTTTAGCTGCATTTTCTCTGATATTTAATTGACGATCTGTATCTTAAATCTGTACAGTTTTCTAACTTTTTTACAAAACACTTTATCTCTCTCTGCAGGTATACATCTAGTTTATAGCACAGTGGTGTAAAGTTGCACCGTGTAAGAGTGAGTGATCTTTTTCAAATCACCAAGATACTGATCCACAGCTCAACTCTTTTTTGTATTGATGTACTGCGAACACTTGAGCACACTGGAGATAAAAAAGAGTACAACAAAGAGTTGAGCTGTGGACCAGTATCTTGGTGATTTAAAAAATATCACTCACTCTTACACTGTGTTATATATATTATTTTCTGAAGTCCTGAACGCTGAGGAATTTACTCTTATATTTTGATTGATATTTAATAGTTGAATTATATTACCTTTTCCTCTTAGTGTAGGTTCTCGAAATAAATAACTGATGTTCAAATAATTGCAACTATTTATTGAAATTATAAAATTTCAATAAGATGATCTAAAATCGCAATTGGCTTTACAAATGACTATATTCGATCTATTCGATTAGTGTGTATAATATATGCGTTGATTGCGCTATTAATTGGTACTACTGAATTATTGATTTTATTAGAAAACTACTCCTTTTGTCGGCTGAAGTGGTACAGAGCTCGCGTCACTTTACACGACTAACTGACGTGTGTGGCGTACATCGCCGTATTTATTATATGGTTAAATTGGGTATTTATTATATGGTTAAATTGGGTATTTATTATATGGTTAAATTGGGTATTTATTATATGGTTAAATTGGGTATTTATTATATGGTTAAATTGGGTATTTATTATATGGTTAAATTGGGTATTTATTATATGGTTAAATTGGGTATTTATTATATGGTTAAATTGGGTATTTATTATATGGTTAAATTGGGTATTTATTATATGGTTAAATTGGGTATTTATTATATGGTTAAATTGGGTATTTATTATATGGTTAAATTGGGTATTTATTATATGGTTAAATTGGGTATTTATTATATGGTTAAATTGGGTATTTATTATATGGTTAAATTGGGTTAAAGGTGATTTAGATGACGAGTCGAGATCATCTTATTAAACAAGTTTAATAAACATTTTTACGTAAGCCGTTCGATTTTGAAGTTGAAAAGTGCTTAGCGTACATAAAAGTTTGGATGCGCGTTTGCTTTCGCGAAGTCGGTGGCTCGCTACGTCACGCTGTTGCGTAGCCGAAATGCTGCGTTCGTTAAAATTCGCAATTACATCTTTTGTGGATCAGAAAATTACTGATGAGCATATGAGTATTAAATTTAAATTTAAGGATTGTCACGGACGTAACAATATATTAATACACAATTTTGAAACAAATAGAAAAAAAATACATTTTAATAGATTGTAAAATAGATTACAATTAATATTGGAAGATATTTTCAATCATGTAAAAAACTTTTTTTAAGTTCCAAAGACGAAATTTTTTTAAATAAAGAAATAAAAAATTATTTCACATCAAAATTATAGAATATAATAATATAACTTACTTCATTAGCGTCAAATTGACCATAATTTAATAACGAAAATATGTCAGCAAATCGTATATAATATGTTTAAATGAAAGCATAAGGCATAATCCGCATAACCTACCTTTTTTCACAGTTTATGTTTGAGTGGTGCCATCTCTACATTTTCGATAGAACTATATATTATCGATTCTTTCATCGACTGCAGGCGTTGAGACGTCTAATCGATCAGTAGACTGTTTCGTGTTTGTCCCTTCAGAACATAATCACAACAGTAGACAAAAAATCTTTATTCGGTAATCGGTGACAGCTGACGTTTTTTATTCGCAACTAATTGTTTTGTGTTTTACAAGTAATTTATTAACACTAGAATGGAGACAGTGATGAACAAAAGACGAGAAGAAAGGAAAAAGTTTACAAATTGTATATATGAATTCACCAACATTCAAGCCTGATTATAACTTCAAAAGGACAGCTTAAGAAAATTTCATAAATATTTACCATCAGATATGTATAATTTTGTTATGTTACATCCACCTACATATTAACATCCGTGCAACGCTTGGGTGTAACGCTAAAAATAGAAAGAGATAGATAGATATGTATTACTAAGGAGTGAATGAGTCAGAGAGAACAAGTGAAGGAGAGAGAGCGAGAGAGAAACAGAGAGAGAGAGCAAGAGTGGGAGAGGGAGAGAGAGCGAGAGAGATAGCGAGAGATGCGCAGACGCGTGGTTACCTAGCAATAAAAGACCAGCAGCAGAGCTCCTCAGTTCAGTTGGAGCATGGCTCTCCAGGAGGTAAGATGCCTCCGGCTTAGGGTGGGTGGTGGGTGGGTATTGGGGAGGGTATTGGGGATAGGTGCTGGGAAGGTCGGTACTAGGTCGGTACTGGGTGGGGGAGAGAGAGAGAGAGAGAGAGAGAGAGATGTGCAGAAGCGTGGTTGCCTAGCCTTGGGGGCTATAAAAGGCCAGCAGCAGAGCTCCTCAGCTCAGTTGGAGCACGGATCCCAGGAGGTAAGATGCCTCCTGCTCAGGGTGGGTGGTGGTTAGGTACTGGGGGGATACGTACTGGGGGGATACGTACTGGGGGGGTAGGTACTGAGTGGGAGAGATAGAGATAGAGGGAGGAAGGGGGAGGGAGGGAGGGAGAGGGAGAGAGAGAGGTGTAGTGTCGTAGAGAATTTCATTTTACATGCTATAATAATATACTACACAACTTGTTCTGAAAATGTATGCGTCTGTAAACATAATCGTGTAGAGCCCAAAATTCTAAGAAAAAAGTTTCTTTACCATTTTTTCATATGACTAGTACTTTTTTAGTAACTGATGTGTTTAAATTGTTTGTTTTTAATAGAAAATGTATACCTATGTTTATAAGATGATATCTATAGATATACAATTCCTATTAAAAACAAACAATTTAAACACATCAGTTACTAAAAAAAGTACTAGTTATATGAAAAAATGGTAAAGGAACTTTTTTCTTAGAAGTTTGCGCTCTACACGATTATGTTTACAGACGCATACATTTTCAGAACAGGTTGTGTAATATAATATGTCACAGCCTGCCGTACCGACGTCGGTAATTATTAGTTTCTGGTAGTGAACGCTAGAGGGCGCGTCGATGCAGAATTGGAGCTGCATCGACGAGACGACAAGTGAGCCGGCGCGGGAGAGCGCCTGGTATCCATCTTGTTGTTGTGATCGTTCGGACACAGACGCGCGCGATAGTGAGTTCGCGGTGAGATCGCGTTTTCCGCGATAATTGTGAAGTGTTTGATAGTTGTAACCTCAGGAGTGCATACGTGATGCATCCTGGCCACTATCGCGAAATGTGTTATACCGTACTTTCGACGGAAACACGAGGAGAGCTCAGAGATAGTGCGACAGGCTAGAACTACCTGTCGTACTCTCGAACCAGCAACATCCTAGTGCACTAAGCATGTTCGCCTGGCACGAAAGCAGCAGAGAGTATCACGAGAGGCGATACAATGAAGCCAGCCTAGCAGCGAGGATGCTTGCGAGAAACCTAGGCCACACCGTATGAATCTAACCTACAATAGCGGCAAGCGTGCACGTATCAACCGCGTCACGAGTAAGTACGCGTAACCGTTTGTCCAGGCTCGTCGCCACCTGGACAGCGGCCCCGAATAGGCGTTCTTGTGCGGAGAGAGCGAGCGTAGAGAGAGCACAGGCTCGGGTCATCAACCTTAGAAGGTCACCGACAATGATTTAACTTGCCGGCAGTTTGTAACCGGCAATTGCGCATAAGAAGTGCGCAGACGACATGCGTTAGTAGCCTGTTCTCTCTCAGGCTAAGTTAAGTGTATGTGTGTGTCGCGACACGCGAGCGCGACCGCTCTCTCATTCGCGTAGACGACGAGTACGCTACGTATATTACTGTAGACGCGAGGCTTATGTTACCGCGCGTACACAGCGTATATTACCGCGAGCGTGACGTCAGCCCTCGAGACAGTCTGACGTCTGAGATAACGTGCTGGCGCACCGTTAGGTAGGGAAATTAACCTATTTCAACGCGACACTTCCACTGTCTAAATTATTAATTATTCATTCAACTCATTTAGCCTTTATTTAATAAACCATAGTCTTTTGTTATTAACTTTAACCACTCGAGTTATCATTTCGCGACCTAGTCATTTCCCGTTCCCCGTCGCCTCCGCGGTCGTTACGTAAGGGAATACGTATCGTTTCATCTGAGCAGCCGGCACACAAACCAGTGAACGAGAGGAGAGTTCGAGTCACTGGTGAGAAACAAAGCGCAAGTGGTCGACTTGTGTGTTGCACGGTAAGTCACCAGGTTAGGTTAACATTGCACGACGTTGTAGCGTCCTTTACCTAATCTGGCTACTTAATCTCTGGGAGTTGAACCGAGAGACATGGAATTGAACCGCTAAGGTAAAATTTTATTTCTTTACAAACACTTGCCTAAAAAAGGACAACTTACTGGTACTACAAGAGATCCCTCGCTTCGGATGTAAGAGGAGGATCGCTGAGTGTTAATGCGTTCTCACTCTAATGTCAGAAGGATGTGACTAAATTTCCAAAATTTTCGCGAAGCCGAGAATAATGCCCTAACGAAGTATGTATGTGTGTCTCGAACTTACGGAGGAGGGGGAAGGCCTAGCGGGTATCGGGAAAGACAGAAGCGACGAAAGAGCAAAAGCCATCAAGGTGGGATAGTAAATGTGTAATGAACAGGGAGGGGACATACCTATGTGACTATACAAGATTGGTAGAATATTATTGCTAGAAAATTAACTGATCGGTTTGGAACGAGTTCTTCCCTTGGGAGGTTTTAGTAAATTGATTGAGCTTTATAGGATTGTTTTAAAAAATTAGTGTCTTCTGTTCTATTTAACGTATTGTCGAAATAATGTATGTTAGCATTTCTGAAAATCTTCTTGTATAATTGTTTTTAACATTGTCAATTATTTTTATATTTTCAAAATTGAAGTCATGTCCTGTATCTTCTTTGTGTAAGAATAGAGGAGAACGTTCATCTTTGTTTTTTTATACAATACTGGTGTTCGTATTGTCATTTTTTTAAAGGCCTAGATGTCATACCTACATAAGTGGAGTCGCAATTTTTACAGTCTATTTTGTATACCACGTTGTTAATGTCACCCCTATCCAATCGGTCCTTTCCCAATCTAATATATTTATTAAATTTATTAGTAGTTTTGTTAATCAAAGAAATATTATGTTTGCGCAGAGTAGATTTTAGTTTATTATTGATTGTATTGTGAAAAGGAAAACAGGCAATATTTTGATTAAGAAAATTTTCATTATTATTGTTATGTTCATTGTTAGGTGGAGTACGAAATGGTAAATTGCGATAATTTATGTGATGTAGGCGTTTATTAATAAATTTTTCAATAATTTTCATAAATAATTGTAAATTTCTGTACGGGTTTTAGAGTCCTTGAATAAGGGAAACTTGACGTTTCCGAAACGTAGAACAATAAAGTTCTATAAGAAAAATGATTCGTTGAGATGACTAAATTCATTATTGTAATTAAAAAAGCGAGTTATTGATTATTGTGTCTTGATTATTGGCTTTTGCTTATTGTCTTTTGATTATTGCCTATTGATTTTTTCTTTTGATTATTGACACTTGGATATTGATTATTAAATATTGATTATTGACTATTGAATATTGATTATTGACTATTGATTATTGACTATTGATTATTGACCATTCAATATTGATTATTGACTATTGACCATTGAATATTGAATATTGATTATTGGCTATTGAATATTGATTATTGACCATTGAATATAGATTATTGAATATTTACTATTGACTATTGACCATTGAATATTGAATATTGATTATTGGCAATTGAGTATTGACCATTGAATATTGATTATTGGCTATTGAATATTGATTATTGACTATTGATTATTGACTATTGATTATTGAATATTGACAATTGAATATTGATTATTGACTATTGATATCACTATTGAGTATATATTGACCGTTACTGATAAGATCTGATAAGAACAAATTGTTGCTATTGAATTTTGCTTATAATTATTGACCATTTGCCGTTTTGATTAAAAATTTAACTATAAAATTAACCATTTATTCTGACTGCTGAATATTTAAAAAATTGCAATTACCTTTTTGATTAATTTTTCATTTTTAATGTTGTTTATTATTATTTATTATTTCATTTGAAAAGTTTATTTTTATTTATTTATTTATTTATCCAGAGTATCACATACATTACATTACATAGTAACCCTGCAGAGGGAAATAAATTCCCTGTTTGCAGGTCCGGAGTATACTTAAGACTAATAGATTCCTTAAACCTAGTACTACATACTAAATCTTAAAACTATTTGATAAATCATCTTCATTTTTTAACAATATTATAAAAATGTATACACAGTAATATCATAGATCGCCAAGATGGCGGACGAGGGTGTGCTGCTTAAGCAGACCCCTCCGCCAGAAATTTATTACAAATGTCATCCCGGGACGCCAGTGGGAGTTGTGATATGTGTAGTGTGTAACAATGTCTACCATAAAAGTGATTATAACAGAAAAAGAACACAAAACTACTTATCTGCCATAGAAATAATATGTGAAGAACATAATATAGATGACATAACCTCTACAGACCCACGTGTTGCAGTAGTGCTACTACGGAGGGAACTAGAAAATCTGAGAAACCAAAATGATCTGATAATGACAAGGAACGAAATACTAATAAAAACCAATGCACAGACAGAACAAAAATTAAAACAAGCTGAAGAAGAATTGCTACTAATAAAAGTTAAGGAAATCAAAGGAAATCAAGAATTGACAAGTTTTCCTGAAGAAGAAAAAAATCTATTAAAACAAATAAGTACAGAAGTACACAACAATAATCTCATGCTAAACCAAATTTTAGACAAAGAAAACTATACCAAAAACAAAAAAACATTTGCAGAAGTGGTAGTAAGTGATAAACAATTAGAAAAGAAGATACAAAAACTAATAGTGAAAAGAATACAGAATGATAATAAAGGAACAAATGTGCCAGATATAAAACCATATATAGCTCACTATATAAATAAAAATTCATCTATACAAGCAAAAAGTATAAAAATCAAGAACAAAGATGAAGCAATAATAAGCTTTATAAATGAGGAGAGTTTGATACAAACTGAGAATATACTAAAAGAAAAGCATTCTGCCTACTACAAAATAACAAGAGAATCTATTAAATATCCCAAGATGAAAATAACAGGCTTCGACAATTTTGAAGACATGGAGATTAAAGAAATAGAGCAAGATATTAACAAAAGGAACTTCAAACACCTAAACAGCAAATGCAAAGTGTTACATATATTTGAAAACATTAAAACAAAAATTAACACTATATTAATTGAAACACCAGCGGAAGTATATAATCAAATTGTGAGTAATAAATATAGAGTTCATATTGGTTATCAAAATTGCAGAGCATTCGATGACTTGAATCTAACCCCGTGTTTTAACTGTGGTCGATTTGGTCATAGTGGTAAAAAGTGTAAGAATACGAAAATCTGCCTACGTTGTGCTGGAAAACATAACACGATCAACTGTACTACCCCAAACGAACACAATTGTGTTAATTGTATGTACAGTAATCATCAATATAAAACAAATTATAATACTAAACACGTGGTAAATGATACCGAAAAATGCGAGGTTATGTTTCACAAGATAAAGAAGTTAATTGCTGAAACAGATTATCCAGTGAGACCGCACATTCCAAAATATGTAGGTAAAGTAAATTTTCAATCACAGTTACAAAACACTGATACAGTTAATCATAGAGTTCTTTTAGATAAGCTTCAACGATACGGAGTAAGGGGTAGTGCCTTAAAACTGATGACTAGCTATCTCACAGATAGGCGGCAAAGAGTAAAAATTCAAGACTGTAAAAGTGAATATAAAGAATTTACTACGGGTGTTCTCAAGGAACTATATTAGGACCATTACTTTTTATACTTTATGTCAATGACTTACTAGGAAGTATGCAAAATGACACAATCATGTCCTACACTGATGACACGGTTATCATATCAAGTGACAACATGTGGTCCTCAGCTCAGGAAAAAATGTGTGCTTACCTTAATCATGTGGCCAAATGGCTTGCACAAAATAAACTGTCGCTAAATATAGATAAAACGGTCTATATGACTCTCGGAAACTACTGTGATAGTGTGCCTGGCACACTAAACATCAAAATAGGAATGCAATTAATAAAAAGAGTTGAAAGTCATAAATACTTAGGGCTGTATTTCGACTACAATATGAAATGGGATAAGCATATAAGATATATCATTAAAAAAACCAAATACCTAATTTTTGTCTTTGCCAAGATAAATATGATGGATACAAAAACATTAATGATAATATATTATGCTTTCTTTCATAGTCTAATCAATTATGGGGTAATTGCCTGGGGTGGTGCGTACGATAATAATATGAAACTAATACAATCAACACAAAACAAAATATTGAAAATCATAAATAAAAATAAATTCTCTCAAACTAATCCACCTCTTGAAATAAAAAAATTATTCCAGTTAGAGTCAATATCCTTACATTATTCTACATTAAGAAATAAATATATAAACAGTGCGAGCAAGACCAGAAACAAAACAATTCATTTACCTAAATGTGATAAAAGAACTAGTGATAAAAATAGCTACAATGAAGCTATAAGGGTCTTTAATGAGCTATCTAAGGATCTCAAAGTTATGAATTTAAGTAGACAATTAATGAAAAAAAAATTAAAAATGTTTATAGTAAAAGATGCAATATAATTTCAAAATAATAATTAAATCTTAACCAATATATCTAAAAAATTATTTAACTGTTATTTATGTACTACAATGGATTTTATCGATGTTAACAAACACTACGCACATACCATTATATAGTTTAAGAATTTTGTAGTTTGTAATATTTTTTTTTAGTTTGTAAGTTTTCTATGTACCAGATCTACACACAGGCAATAATATTTGCTTCAGTAGGATTTACTTATTTATGTATATTTCGTATATAATAATGTAATGTAAATATTTTCTGGAAATAAATAAAGAAATAAATAAATAAATAATAAACAGTAATAAATATATATGTTCTATGCTTGATTTGATAAAGTATCAAATGTTTACAAGGAAATATAAGGATCATTCTCACGGAATATTATTCATAATCCATTTTTTAACTTGTAATTAGTGGCTGTTTTGTCTATTTCTAACGTTTTGAACTCGTTTGGCAGTAGATTGAAGGTCTTTATTGCAGTTATATAATTGTTTTTATCGCTCACTCTTTTATCCATTTCTGGCAATATGATAGCTTTATATCTAGTCTTACTATTTGAGTTTGAAAATAAATTTTTCATTTCGTTGTAATGATATTTTAAACAGTCCCATGTGTATAGTTGCTTAATATTCATTGGTTTATTTTGCACGAAAGTGTTTTTGAACACTAGTTTGATTAATCTGTTTTGTATATTTTGGAGCAAATTTTGATTGTTTTTGTAGACACCACCCCAAGCTATTATCCCATAATTGATAACACTGTGAAAAAAGGCATAGTAAATAACTTTTAACGTATTTATTTGCATAAATTTATTGATTTTGTAGAATATGAAACTTAAGTAGCTTGTTTTTTTAATTAGGTAGTTAATATGTTCATCCTATTTTAGATTGTAATCAAAATTCACTCCTAAATATGTACACGAGTCCACTCTCTTTAGTTTTTCTTTGTTAATAAAGATATCAACATTTTGTGGAACACTGTCGCAGTAATTCCCGAAAGTTATATAAATAGTTTTACTTATATTTAAAGTTAATTTATTCAATGCGAGCCCTATTGCTACTTTTTTTAGATTTTGATTCATTTCCTTTTCTACTTCTTTCCATGTTTTACCCGCTGATATAACTGTATCATCAGCATACGATAAAATTGAGTTTTCTGGCATCGTTGTCAGTAGATCATTTATATATATTATAAAAGCAGTGGGCCTAGGATTGTTCCTTGTGGCACTCCCATAGTTACTGTTATCGGTTCACTTCCGCTTTGGTCAATTCTTACTATCTGCTTTCTATTTGATACGTAGCTTTTCATCAATTCGTAAGCATTGCCTCTTATCCCGTACGCTTGCAGCTTGAGTAGTAGTATATTATGATCAACCGTATCAAAAGCTTTGGCAAGATCTAGGAATGCGACTATTATTGGCTGACTTTTATCTAAGTTATTATAAATTATTTTCGTAATATAGCTTAAAGCATCTTTGGTTCCTTTGCCTTTTATGAATCCAAACTGTTTTTCGCTTAATATTTTGCGTTTGTTAATAAAACTAAAGATTCTTTTGTATATGACCTTTTCAAAAATTTTGGCGATATTCGAAATTAAGGATATAGGTCTGTAGTTTTGAACTAATAATTTTTTCCCTGATTTGTAAATTGGTATAACTTCAGCAGCTTTAAGGACATCTGGCCATATTGACTTTTCAATGCATTTATTGAAGATGTGTGCCAAGGGATCAGCTATATGATCAGATATTGTTTTAAGTGTCTTAGAATTTATCTTATCAACTCCCCCATTCTTGAATTTCAAATTTTGGATAATTCTTTTAATTTTGTGTTCATTTGTAAAATTTAGAAATATTGAAATTATGTTGCGTGGTGGTAATTGAAAAGAATCGTTACTTGGAGCAATAATTTTGTCACTCATTTCTTTGCCCATCCTGCCGTAATAGTCATTCATGATATTTGCAATTTTGGATGGTTCTTTTACTCTCTCCACGTTTTCATTATAGATTTCACGTATAATATTGTCTTTTTTACCTTTGTTGCCAAGTTTGGGATTTATAATTTTCCATAGCTGCCTTGGATTACCTGAGTTTTTTTCTATAAGTTCCTTATCATATTTTATTTTGGCATCGTTTATAACTTTGTTTAGGCATTTTACATAGTTTTTATATTCATTTTGTAATCTATCGTTCATTGGATTCTTTTTGAGTTTTTTATACAATTCGACCTTTTTTTTTACAAGATTTTAGTAATGCACTAGTAATCCATTCTTTTCTAGGTGCATACTTGACTTTAGCCTGGTTCCTTATTGATAGTTCTTGACAATGTTTTATTTCATCTATAAAAAGGTCTATTGCTTCGTTTGGATCCTCGATATGCTTGTAATCCCCCCAGTATTTTTGATTTGCTATAATAGCTATTTTTTTATAGTTTAATGAATAACTAGTTTTCTTATTCTCCATGCCTGCGTCCATTAGTGGTTTTTTTATGTCTATGAAAAGCGGATAGTGATTAGTAATAAGTGTCTTTAATTTGAAAGTTTTAGTGTTGATTGAGCTAGTTTTTATATAAATATTATCTATACATGTTCCACTATCAGTAGTTATATCATATGGTCTAGTCGTATCAATAAAGCCAGGGTAAAAACCATTTTGAAGAAAATTATATAAAAAATTCTGACTAATGTTGTCCTGTAGCATTATGTTAATATTAAAGTCACCTATTGTCAGGTGGTTTTTAACGTTTCTCTTTTGATGCAGATATTGATTTACTTTTAGAGTGAACTCTGTATTATGTAGATCATGTGATCTGTACATAGCAGAGATTTCCAACTGACTATTGTTATTAAGGTTTATAATTGTATTTAGTATTTTTAGCCTACGGAGCTCTTTTACATTCGTTGTCTGATTTACATCTTTTTTTACGTATACGACTACACCATCTGATTTGCTAACATGGCTATGGTTGTAATATATATTGTATCCATTTAGTCTGTAATATTGATAGTGCTCTAGATTACCGGTTTCAGCACATACAATTACATATGGTTTGATTTTGAGCCTTTTAATCAAGATTTGCAATTTATCAAAATTAGTTTTTAAACCTCTTATATTCATATATAAGATCAGATTATCTGTTGCTTTTCTATCTTGATTAAGAGACTTCAAATCATTATATGTAACTTCCCGTTTGTATAATTGTTCGTGTATATCTTCTAATACTTCACGATTCTGCGCCATTTGTTGCACTTGGTGTTGTTGGCGTTGCATTTGGGCTGGTTCCTGTGCTGGAAATACTTCCTGTAGTTCGGCTCGCTGCCCTCTGTCTTTGATTTAGCGTGAGCAATGATGGTCTTGTTAATGTTTCCGCCGGTACGGCAGGTCTGCTAAGTTGATTATCTTCAGTTGCACTCTATTGTAGTCGAGACGGCCTTGCCGGTTTCCAGGTCGGTATTTCAGGCTTGATACGGTAATCAGTTGCATCTATATATTTTTTTATCTTGTTTTTTAGTATTTCACATTTGCTCATGTCGTATGGAGAATGATTAGTGTACAATCTTGTTTTGTATGTATTATTACTAAAGATACAGTTAGTGCATTCTGTTTTGGCGCTGACACATTTATTTGTTTCATGGTTACCTATACATTTTGTGCATATTTGTCTGTTTCTACATTTGCTTCCATTATGCCCTAACTTCCCACAGTTGTAACATGGTGAGATGTTTATTAGATCATAGACCATACACCTTTGATGTCCTACAAAAAGTCTCTTACCGTTCTCTCTGATCGTCTTGTATATCTCGGGTGGTATTTCCATTATAATAGAACTGAGTTCTGTTTTTTCGTTTGTGTACATATGTAGGACAGTACCATAGCAGCTTGGGTCAGCAAAGTTTCTAGAATTTATATCATGTTCAATTTCTTTCATGTTCATCTTTGTGAAGTTGTCTATTCCAACTATTTTTATTTTTGGGTTATTTAATTTTTCAGCAGCAATCTCACACTTTGGTAATTTTCTTTTAAGTACTTTTTCAGCAGTTTCTACACTCTCAATGTTCATACAGTTAATTATTATATCACTTTTATTTTTGGTATATACAGTTTTGATTTGTATGTCTTTTTCTTTCACTAGATATTTCGTAACTGTATCTAAAACATCACCATGATTATATTTACCAATTTTAACGACGATTTTTGGTATCTTTTTCGGTTGTATCTGTATCTCCTTTGTCTCCTTCGTCGTTTCCGCGAAAGATTTTTTTGTAAAATGGTTATCTGTTTCTTTTTCTTTATAAACTTCAAGCAACTCGTGCAATAGTTTATTTTTATCTTGCAGTTCTTTATTCAGTTGTTTTAATAACATATTTTTAGCTACCATAACCTCATTTTCACTTATATTATTTTTTGTTATACTTTGTACTTCTATTATCTTTTCTTCTAGCTCCTCTAGGATTTCTCTTCTTATTTCATCGGTTTGCTTCATTTTAATATGAGCTATTATCATTTTCGCTGTCTCACTCAAATTTTCCTCTTTCTCATTCTCCTCATTGTTGGTTATGTTATCCACGTGCACATGCTCCGGGCAGATCACTAAGTTATCTCCTATGTCTTTTGTGTTGCTCAATCTATAGAAATCACTATTATGATATGCATTTCCACATATAATACAAATTACCGTTGCCAACGGTGTTTTTGAATGACATTTGTAATATTTTCTACTATTCTTATCGGGAGGTCGTTTCCTCGCCGACGCCATCTTGACTAGAAGTCATTAGACTTTAAGTCATTAGAATGATTTAAATATTAGTAGAAAAATGGAGCATGATAATGTAGAGCAAGTAATTTATGAAAATCGTCATCGCGGTAGACCTAGAATTAGACGTACTTCTGAGGAGAAAAAGGAGTACCAAGAACGGCAACGGATTTTAAGAAATGAAAGAGTAAGGCGATACAGAGCACGTCTCGGTAATAATGTCAATAATAATTCAAATACATCGGAACCTCATAATGATCAGGTAAATTCAACTGAAAGAAGTCGACAATGTAGGAGAGGATATCGTAATAGAGAGAATGATGATGAGGTCTTACGTCCGGAGACGTATTCTCATTTTAAAGAAAAAGCATAATTAGTATCAGATATTTTCTGACACATAAAAGCGAGAATGCAACTTAATACTACGCAGCGTTCTGCTTATGCGACCTTGTGACGTATAGAGTCATCCACTCAGGAAGACAACGCATGCAGTTTTTAACATACGGTCGTGCTAGAATCCAAGCCACCGAACTCCGCGGCAGTCGAAAGGCCACACTTTGCAATGCTCAGCATTTCGCAAGTACGACGACCAAGAAAACTTGTAATACATAAGTTGTCAAAAGATGAATTCGATACGTCACCGGGCTCATCTTTAACCTAATTATTTTGTATTATAAAAGAAGTGATGTGTGTCACGCGAGTCAGTCACAGCGTACAAGAAACCTGGCGAACTCCGTGTACCTCTACGACATCGAGAAGTTGAAACCGTAAGCCTTACACATCTAGTAAGCAGATTTTATAAGTTATTGAAATTGTAATCGTAAGCCTTACTCGTCTAATAAGCAGATCGTATAAGTTATTTATAGTAAATTTATAAAAGCAAGTGTTATAGAAAAGAATTGTAATTGAAATTACAACGCATCGATCTACCAGAAGCCAGCAGATTGTATTGGTAATAAATTATTGTATTTTATATAATAAACCTACATAAAACCAATTACTACTTATTTCCACTTATTTCCGGACTTCACAGAGGAAAGAGAATTCCAAAATCGTCGACGTGAACGAAATTCAGAGAATCGAAGGTTTTTGGAACAAAATAGAATAATGTTAATGAACACTATTTAGGTGAAATGGATGTTTTATGCCGTCATTGTAACGCGAAACATTTTACTGCAGGGAAAGTAATTAACAAGGGTAATTCATTTAATGAATGTTGTGGTCATGGGACTGTTAAATTGGAAGCAATCCCAGATTTTCCAGACAATTTACGTTCATTATTCGAAAATAAACATCATAAAAGTAAAGCATTTTTTGAACCTATTCGGAATTACAATAGTTCATTTTCGTTTGCATCCTTTAATGCCAATGTAGTTGATATGCCTACAATAGGAAGAGCTCCGTATTGTTTTAAAATATAAGGTCAAATTTATTACCAAATAAATGAGGCTTTATACCCATCGGAAAATGATGATCTTAAATATGGTCAGCTTTTTATTGTAGATCCGCAAGAAGCTATCGATTATAGGATTTCCGCTAACGTAGGAACTGACAGAGAAATAATGTAGAGTTTAGAGCAAATGATAAGACAATATAATTTATTTTCCAAATCATATGTAATGATGAAGGAAGAAATTGAGCAACGACGTGAATTATTGGGTAATGATACGGAACCTGAATTATAACTAATTTTTAGTTTAAAACCTGGCTATGATCGAAATAGGTATAATTTGCAAAGAACAAATGAGGTTGCTGCGGTTTTTATTACCACACGATGGTGACATTTCTGAATTATATGTGATTATCCGTAATAAGGCTACACGTGTTTTGCAGTCAGTAAGTTCGATGGATCCAAACGTAGAATCTATGGTATATCCACTGTTTTATCCTCATGGATCGCAAGGTTGGCATAACAATATAGCGAAGATAAATAATAGGTCATTCGTAGTAGATAATGATAATACACAAGATGAACAAAGTAATCGTCGAGTAACTAGAGGTTCCTATGTTAAATATAGAATAGCCATAAGATCTGATACATTCAATGTATTTTTGTTAGGTCGTAGATTATTTCAACAATGGATTGTTGATAGCTACGTTAAAATTAAGAAGGATCATATTGAATATATTCGGCGCAATCAAAAACAATTGCGTGTTGAATCATACCAGGAATTAGTTGATCATTTAAATAATACTGCAAATGATATGAATTGTCAAGTAGGTAAAATAGTTATATTGCCATCAACTTTTGTTGGTTCTCCTAGATACATGTTGCAAAATTATCAAGATGCAATGGCTATAGTTCGTATGAAAGGAAAACCTGATGTGTTTATAACAATGACGTGTAATCCTAACTGGCGTGAAATTGAAGATAATTTATTTCCGGGTTAACAGGCGTCAGATCGTCCTGACATTTGTGCGCGTGTTTTTCATTTTAAAAAAGAATATTTAATCTCGCTAATAACAAAATAGAAATATTTTGGTGAAATTTCAGCTCACGCACTTGTAGTAAAGTTTCAGAAATGAGGTTTACCTCATGCACACATTTTAGTTACTTTAAAAGATGGATATTAATTGTCTACCGTGAATGATATCGATACATTTATTTCTGCTCAAATTCCTGATTCTGAGACCGATTTAATATTGTATAACACTGTGGATAATAATATCATTCATGGTCCATGTGATAGCAGATGTATCATTGACGGTCAATGTTCGAAACATTATCCAAGAGAATTTCGAGAAGAAACTATAATATCGTCTGATGGATATCCGTACTATAAACGAAGAAATGATGGGAAAAACATTATGCGTCGCAATCAAACTGTATATAATCGATTTGTAGTACCATATTGTCTACTGGGTTATTACGTATATTCAATTGTCATATAAACGTTGAAGTAGTGTCCAGCGTAAAGTCCGTGAAATATTTGAATAAATATGTTTATAAAGGTTACGATGCCGCAAATATCATAGTTGAAGAGTCAAATAGTGAGAGGGTAATTAATCACGATGCAGTTCATAGTTTTATAGAAACGAGATATGTTAGCCCATTTGTAGTATGTTATCGTATCTTAAGTAAACCATTACAGTGTAAAAGTCATAGTATCATACGCTTAGCAGTTCATTTACCTTAACAACAGTCAATTATAATTAATGATATTGATGATGATGTAGCTGTGGAGGCTGCATTAAATCGAAGCAGTACATTATTAGCTTATTTTGATTTGAATAAAGAAGATATTTCAGCTAGACAATACTAGATAATGGTCATAAAGTTTATAGATGGTCAACATGGAAATCTCATTATAATTGTATTGGACGTATGTATTCCGTAAATCCAAGTCAGGTAGTTATTTCGATTAATATTACTTTTATTAATTTGTAGAGGCGCAAAAAGTTTTGATGAATTAAAAAATGTAAACGGTGTTCAGTATATGACGTTTTCGGAAGCTTGCTTATTGTTAGGTCTTGCAGATGATGATGAGGAATGGATTCGAGCTATGCAGGAAGCTGTAAGTTGGATGATGCGAACTTTGGAAAAATTTTAAAGATGCATTCTCAGAAGACTTTTTAAGATTATATGGAGATCATACCAGAGCTTACAATTTAGCTTATTCCATTATTTGTGAAATATTGATAGCTGAAGGCCATGATATTGCGAATTTTCCATCGATGCCTCAATTAGTAGTGAATAACCACATTGAGGATAGTAATGAATTACATGTTAACTTAGCAGATGTGGGCAATATAACATGTTAAACAATGATCAAAAAGAAATCGTTGATAAGATTTTAAAAGTATCACATATTATTGATTATAACAATTCTAGGTGTTTTTATATTCATGGCCCTGATGGTTCTGGGAAAACGTTTGTTTATACAACATTATATAATTTATTAAAAAGTCAAAGCAAAAATGTTTATTGTATGGCTGTTACTGGAATCGCTGCAACGTTATTACCTAAAGGAATGACGATTCATAAAGTATTAGGTTTGCCTGTACCTTTATTATCGGATTCTTCATCTAATATTGCTGTGCAATCAAAGGAAGGGCAATTTTTGAGGCAAACAGATGTATTTGTTTGGGATGAGGCACCAATAGCTCCGCGTTACGCATTAGAAATCATGGATAGGACTTTGGAAGATATTATGAGTAATGATTTATTATTTGGTCGTAAAATTGTCATTTTAGGTGGAGATTTCAGACAATTATTACCTATATTTCCACGAAGCATTCGAAGTGAAGTAATAAATTTATCTATCAAAAGTAGTATTTTGTGGAATTCGTTTTACAAATTTAAGTTAACGTGTAATATGAGAGCTATAGATGAAGATATTACTTTTTCAAAATTTATTTTGGATGTGGGAAACGGTGATTTAAATGACAATAATGATAATATTGATATTTATAAACGGTGTATAACTACAGATTCTAATTTCATTAATTATATATATGATTTGATTAGAAGTCACCTTTATGATGAAATGAGCTCATCAGTTATATTAGCTGCACGAAATATAGATGTGAACAAAATAAATAAAACTATCGCATCGTTATTAGATAGTCGCAATGAGCGTGTATATATGAGTGTTGATTTAGCTGATCATTGTGATGATAATGGTTTAATGGATGAAGCAATTTTACCAGAATATCTTAATTCATTGAATCCACAATACTTACCATCTCACGAATTGCATTTACGAGTAAATTCTATTATTATGTTCATCAGAAATATTAGTATACATGAAGAATTATGTAATGGAACACGATTAAGAATTTTAGATTTAAATAATAATTTATTGAAATGTAAAATTTTAGTGGGGGATAAAGAGGGTCAAGTCGTGTTTTTTAAATCGCATTACTTTATATTCTTATAATGGTACCCTTTTATTTTCAAAAGAAGACAGTTTCCAATAAAATTGGCATTTGCAACGACTATCAATAAAGCTCAGCGCTAAACATTTTCAAATGTATTAATTGATTTGCAAAAAGATGTTTTTAGTCATGGACACTAGGACATTTAGGGTCGAATCGAGTTAATGATAAAGTTAAAAATTACGTTTTTAAAGAAATTTTATAATAAATAGTACATTTAATTTATTTATGGAAATTGTTAAATCTTTACTATTTTATAATTATTATTATTAGTGTACAATTCAAATGAATAAAATATTTACATATGTTTAATTTATGCAATATACATGTAAAATCGTATTAAATTTGATTATTTGAGAGGATATATAGAAAGAATATGGTTTAACATGAATTAGAGATGATTTAAGGGGGATGATCAATTTGTGATAAAATGAGACCCAAAAAAAAGTTTTTGATCGGTTTTAACCAAATATATGGCTATTTCAAAATTTTTGCTCCGCCGTCGACTCCAGATTCAGGAACTGCATATATTTTAATGGGAGAGGTCCTAAAATTTTGGTATTTTATATCACTATTGACTGAAGAGTTGTACGTATCCAAGTTATATGATTAAATAATTTTTTACGGTCAAAAATTGTTAAAAAATCTTAAATTTTAGTGAAATTCAGATTTTTTTAGCAATCTTTGACCGTAAAAAATTATTGAATCAAGTGAATTGGATACATACAACTCTTCAGTCAATATGATGCAGGCGTGTTCGCTCGGGCAAAGAGTAGAACAGCGCACAGAGGTCGGCGGAGCACCAACTGTGAGCTTGCCTACATCAAGGGCTGCTCAAAGCGCAAGGAGGCGCTATAGAGCGCGGGCCGAGCTGTACTTAAATTACAGGCGCGTTGAGACGGACGGCGAATCCATCGTCGACACTCTAAGAGAGTGTGTGCGGGGACCGGCGGAGCGATGAACGCTTCCACGTCAGTCGAAGACGAGGTGCGAGCAGTGCTTGCTCGCTCGGAGCTGCTCTCCTTGAGCGGGGATAAGATGAGTCCATCGCCGAACTTGCAGGTAGATCGGTGGAGCAGGGTCGCTCAAACGCCGATCGGTGAGCAGAGGGCAAGCAGAGCTTGCTCGCTGGAGGGAGCGCTTCACAGACCCGCCCACAGGCGTCTCGTGGTCTGAGTCGCTACGTCCCCCTGTCGTACTCGCTGGAGGTGTGCTCTCCTAGAGAGACGAAGGTCGTTGAGGCTGCCACAGCTGAGAGCGCACAGCAGATAGCGCTCGCAGAGGCGAAATCCCCCGTTGCCGGTCGCTGGGACCCTTATCCACCGAAGTAGCTTCTACGTAGCGTGGAGAGCGAACACCGCACGGACCCTTCCACGTCGACTCAGGGTTGAGTCTGGACGAGAGAAAGCCCGCCCAACATAGTGTCAGCCACACCACCCAGATATGGTAATTGGGAAGGAAAAGGAGTCGGGGGATCAGGAGTAATCCCGTCACCAAAAAACAATTATTCAACTGTCAAAAGTGAGACTTTATTCAACTCAATAAACTGGCAAAGGTGCCGAGACCATCTACACAAGGAGGATGTCCGAGTGAACGAAGCTATCGGGGCTGCTGTCGCGCGTGCCTATATCTCCGCGCGCCGCCGGGTTGACTACGGGAGCCACGCGGAGAGGGGTCGCGCCGCGTAGCGGCAGCGCGCGAACTAGACTCTCGCTGGGCGCCGCGCGCGAGGCGGGAGATTCAAATTCGAATCTGTCGCACCCTTATAGTTTGTATTGTAAACCGGCGCGAAGAGTCTTTACAATTTAATAATAATAATTATTATTATTAGTTAGGCGTGTATCAATTCCCCTCCGTTTTAGAAGACACGGAGCGGGGTTTGTAGTGGTCTCGGCTACATGGGTTGATGTGTTGTAGTGTAACGCAAGTTTCGCAAGTGTAATGACTACGCAGGAATCGCAAGTGTACACGCAGGTACCGCAAGTGAAATGCAAATATAATTAAGACGCAAGGACGCAAAAATAATATCGCAAGGGTGCGAGTGTCAGTGTGAAATATCGCAAGTACGCATTGTCTTATATTGTCTGTAATTTATTTCAATTCTTTCACTGTACTGCTTATATTTTCACCGCATTGTCTTCTCAGTCGACAGTTAACGGTGATTCGAGAATGACGTCGGCGGTGTGGAGCAATTTTCCGCCCCTGCTTCGGGGGGACAGTCTCCTGACTGTGTTGGACGAACGCGGCGTGCGCATCGTTGTTCTTTCTCGTCGACAGTTCTACTGTCGAGGGGGGTAGCTACCTGGCTACCACTGGTGTGGATGGGAGCAACTGCGTAGTTGCTGTGGGGAGCGGTAACCTCCTGGCTACCACTAGCGTGTTGAGCAGACACGCTGCTGGTAAGGGCGGCGCACAGTGGTTCCTGGAGGTAAAAAAGTGGCATAAATTCGAGCTTCAACTGGAATTTCGCAAAAAAATCTAAAAAAAATTTTAAATGATACTTTATGATATATACAATCAATATCCGGTGTACTTTTATGCGATCGACCTCCCTAAAATTTAGCATGAAGCTCGAAATCCATGCGAAATTGATAAAAGGGAATTTTTCCCTTTTTTAAACGTTAAAAATAGATTTATTCTTACGAAAAAGTAATTTGAAAAAGATATAACTTATTATTATTATTATTGTTATTATTATTGCTATTATTATTATTATTATTATTATTATTATTATTATTATTATTATTATTATTATTATTATTATTATTATTATTATTTTTTTTTTTTTTTTTTATTTTTTTTTTTTTCCGAGGTACTAGGTGAATCTTCCGAGGCCCCCGTCCTTGCTTACAGCATGGAGGGGGGCCCACTAAGACCATCACGAAGCGCCGGGCTCCGCGGTGTGAGGGATTTCTACCCCCTAAACACCCAAAACCTTTCCCGCGGCGTTCACCGGAATCCGGTCCAGAACTGTTATACACATTACTTCGGACCGGTCGGCGTTTCTATGCCCTACGGCAATCTTATATATCTTGTCTCGTCTGTCTGTTTTTCGTCTTCTGTATCAGTTTTCAAGGCAACCGTCAGTCTTTTTGCCTTGTAGTACGTGAGTCACGTAGCGTGCTATGTCGTTCCAGTTTTGTTTGCTTGACAGCATCAGTGTCACGACGTTCTCCGGTGTGATGTCACCTGTCTTCGTCTGTAGTCTGTGTCTCGCGACTATCCAGCGGGGGCACACGAAAAATGTGTGCTCCGCGTCGTCTCTATTATGTCCGCAGTACCTGCAGGACGGGGTCGTTACCTTCCCCATCCGATGCAGATATTGGCGGAAGTATCCGTGTCCGGATAGGAACTGGGTCAGGTAAAAATTCACCTCCCCAGCTCCTCTCTTATGCCAGAGTCGCACGTCCGTTATGAGGCGTCTCGTCCACTTGGCTTTGTCGCTGTCTGTCCATCGCGTTTGCCAGGATGTCAGCGTCGTCGTCCGTGCGTCTATGGAGGCCCTCGCTCTTCCCCTTTCTTCGCTGTACTCGTAGATCCTCTTCCGCTCGAGAGCGAGAAGGTCTACTGGGACAACCCCTGCGATCACTAGTACCGCCACCTCTGCGACGGTGCGGTACGCGCACGCGATTCGCAGCGCTCCCAGTCTTTGTACCGCCGCGATCTTTTGCGGTACTTCTCTATTCGCGTCGCGTCCGCCCATATCTCGGCCCCATAAAGGAGCATCGAGTTGGTCACTGTCATAAGCAGTCGTCGTACGCTCGGTCTCGGTCCCTTCGTATTTGCCATGAGGCGGGCGAGGGCGGCGGTCTTTAATGCCGCTCTCTCAGCGACGCCACGTATGTGCGGCCAGAAGGTCATCCTCGTATCCAGGGTCACCCCCAGGTATTTGGCGGACCGTCCAGGATGCACAACGGACGTCCCCACCGTCATGGGTATCGTCGTGTCTATCCGTTTCCTAGTTAGGTATAGTAACTCCGTCTTTTGCATGGCCAGCTGTAGTCCCCGGCTTTGCATCCATTCGTCCACCCGTCTCATGGCTTGGGTCAGCCTCATCTGAGCCAGTTGTGTATCCTTGGTCGTGATGACGATGACCAGATCGCCTGCGTAGCCGATCAGATAGACCCCTGGCGGCATCGGAAGATCCAACACCTCATCGTAACCTACGTTCCAAATATCGGGGCCAAGGATCGAGCCCTGCGCTACTCCCGCCGTCATTTTTCTTTTCTTAACCCCAGTCTGCGTCCCGTACGTAATGTAACGGTCTCGTAGATGGTCCTTGAGGATTCGGAGAAGGTATGGGGCAGCGGGAAAGCGTTGGAGAATGCCCGCACGATGTCCGTCCACCTCACCGAATTGAAAGCGTTTCGTACGTCGAGTGTTGCCATGAGCACTATTGGCCTGTTCTTGTGGGGTCTAGTCTGTGCTCTGTCAAAGGAGTCGATCACTTTTTGGATCGCTCCTATCGTCGACCGTCCTTGTCTGAACCCGTACTGTCTGTCGTTCAGGCCGCCAGCGTCCCGAACCGCCTGTTGGATTCGCGGTCTCAGGAGCATTTCGAAGAGCTTGCCAAGTGTATTCAGCAAGCTCAGCGGTCTGTAGGATGACGGCGAGTCCGGGTCCCCACCCTTTCCTTTGTCAATGAGGATCAGTCGCGCCGTCTTCCAATCTTTGCTGAACACGCCCTCCGCCAGGCATGTATTATATAGGTTCAGGAGTATGCCCGGGCGTCGTTTTGCAACAATCCCGAGGATTTCCGCTGGAATACCGTCCGGACCTGGTGCCTTCCCCGCCGGGAGCTGCGCAACAGCCAAGCTGAGCTCACCCCGGGTGAACTCATGCACCTCGTCGCCGCTAGTATCGTCGCCCCCCCACCCTTGTTCAAAGTGTGTAGGGAAGAGTCCGTCAATGATTCTGTCCATCGTTTCTTCGTCCCTGACTACCGGTGGATTGTTGCCTCTCAGGTTGCGGGTGACGATCTTGTAACCCGCTCCCCAAGGGTCTGAGTCCACCTCGTTAATCAGTTTGGTCCAACTTTCCTTTTTACTGTCATTGATAGCGCGCCTCAGTTCTTTGCGCGCTACCCGGTACTCCTCCGAGTGAGCCATCGCGTCCGCTTTGTTGCGGGCGCGCTGGGCCCTCCGTCGGAGCCGTAGGCATTCGCGTCGGAGGCGCGCGATATCTTCGGTCCACCAGTACACCGGTTCTTTGTCACGTCTCGTCCGTTTTCTTGGCATAGAGGCGTCACAGAGCCGTCTCAAGAGCCCCGACGTTTCCTCTGTTAGCTTTTCAGCCTTTTCCCTACCACCGATGCCGCGAGGGATCGCCGTTGTCGGGTCCGGTTATTATTATTATTATTATTATTATTATTATTATTATTATTATTAAATTAATACTGATGAATATAGAAAATATTGTTTAAAGACCGCTCTGAGATATAGAGATTTATACGGTTGGTACCACATGCCTCCGTCATTGCACGTCATTCTGATTCACGGATATAAAATAATGGAGAATCTAATATTGCCAAGTGGAATACTGTCCGAAGAGGCACAGGAAAGCAATAATAAAAATATGAAAAAATTTAGAGAATTTCATTCCAGAAAAATACATAGGTAATTGATTAATTAATGTACGAGTGTTATGTTATCTGTTATATGTAAATGTTTTCACCTTATACAAGTTCATGTATTTTATGTATTGATTTTGATTAGTTTAATTTTTTTTAAAGGATTAAGACGAATACTGACCTATTTAATCGTTTACTAACGAGTTCTGATCTTCTTATTAGCTTATCACGAAAAGTGCCCCAAAAAAATTCTCGTCCATTGACTGACGAAATGAAAAACTTACTGATAATGGATGAAAGTATTAATAATGAAATAGAGGATGACGACATAGAGGAAGACGATGAAAGTGAGGCCAGTGATTAAGAATCAAGTGATAGAGATGGCGTCGAGACAGATTTTGAAGTGTGACACATAATCACTTATTTGTGTAATAAAAAATACGTAAAAAAGGCGTACAATACGTTAGAAAAATATGTAAAATCAGCTTTAAAATTTATTGAAAATCTTTGAATTACTTGTACAACACCAATCGCAATTATCTTGCTCGTGTTACGTGTGGTTCTTAGGTTCCGTTTCTCGCTCGTCAATAATAAAAATAAAAATAATAAAATAATAATAATAATATTAATAATAATACTAATAATAATAACAATAATAACAATAATAATAAAAATAATAATAATAATAAGTTATATCTTTTTCAAATTACTTTTTCGTAAGAATAAATCTATTTTTAACGTTTAAAAAATGGAAACATTCCCTTTTATCAATTTCGCATGGATTTCGAGCTTCATGCTAAATTTTAGGGAGGTCGATCGCATAAAAGTACACCGGATATTGATTGTATATATCATAAAGTATCATTTAAAATTTTTTTTAGATTTCTTTTTACGAAATTCCAGGTGAAGCTCGAATTTATGCCACTTTTTTACCTCCAGGAACCACTGTGCTGCGGCCTGCCGGCCACCGAGATGCGTTGGTTTGACCAAGAACCTCCCTTGGTCCGCAGATAGAGATATCCACGAGTATTTAGTAGCAAAGGCCGCTGAAGGGAGCGATAGTCTGCTGATTACAATCGGTGAAGGTGGAAGTAGCATGCACGCTACTGTGGAAGGGCGCGGCGGCTTCCAAGCCACAGCTGCTAGTGTAGTTGCTGTAGAAGGGTGGAGCAGTCACTCTCAGACCGCTGCTGCTGTAGAAAGAAGCGGCAGCCTCCTGTCCGCCACTGGAGAAGCTAGTAGCGCTCGGGCTACTGAAGGGAGCGATAACCTCCTGGCCACCATTGGTAAAAGTGGGAGTAGCGCTCAGGCTACTGAAGGGAGCGTGATAGATAGCCCGCTGGCCATCACTGGAGATTGGAGCAACTGCGAAGCTGCTGAAGGGAGCGTGAGCTTTATGGCCACCACTGGTATAGATATTAGTAGCGCTCGGACTACTATTTGAGGACGTGATAACGTTCTGGTCATAATCGGTGACGATAGGAGTAGCCTTTCGGCCACTTGATGGAGCGACGAATTCCTGCGCGCTCGCACAGGAGGGAGGAAATGCGTTGTCAGGCAGATCAACCCAAGCGGAGGGTTTCGGGCGTTGGCGACATTGAACAGCGATCGCAGAAGTTCGGGACGCATTAGCCCTTGCTGCTACCTCCAATTTGTATCGAGACATGGCCTCGACCAGATCTGGATTAGTCGGAGCACGGGGTCGTGCTATGGATGCACGAGATGATGCCTTGGTTACCCCAATTGGCAATGATGGAGATGTGTGCATCTCAGTTTCTTCCTTGTCGTCTCTCTCGATTTCCATGGCGATAGCGAGGAGTTGAGAGAAAGTCTTTGGGTCCGCTGCGCGAATATACTTCCGCAGACTCGGGCGAATCTGGTTCAGCAGAACCATGACTTTGGCGTCTTCGGATTCCTCCGGTCGCAGTCGGTGAAAGAGACTATGTTGCTCATGAAGGAACACAGCAACGGGTTGGTCCTCGACCTCCTTTCTGCCGTAGAGGTCGGCGAGGAGCTTGGTTCTGACTGAACCGCCATCGTAGGTGAGCATCAGTAGCTCCTGAAAGCGTTGCCACTCGAGGTCGAACGTTTCATAGTCTCGCCACCATGTGCGAGCGTCTCCTGTGAGACCTTGGCTCAACGTTCGCGTGCGGTCATCGACGGGAATCTGGTAAGCTGCGATATACGCCTCGCAGCGTTGCAGGTAGCGTTGCGGATCCTCGTGGGGTAGACCAAAGAACTCCGGTAGCGGCGTTTGATAACCGCATAACGCTCTGCGGAAGTCTTCCCAACTTTGCAACGCTGGTATCGACGTCGGTACGGAGGGCGAAGCTGATTGCTTCGGAAGGGTGATGGGCGCCACTGGGTGTTTATCCACTCCCAGAAGTGTAGAGTTCGTCTGTGTCGGGGTTGACTGGTCCACATCAGTCGTAGGTTGGACTGTCCTTGGCTCCGATCGCGTCGAAGCAGCCGCAGGACGAGGTATGGCTGAAATCAGCCATTGGGAGAAAGTCTGCTTGCTCCTCCAGAAGTGGACGGTGCTGTAGAGCAACTGACAAACCACAAGGGCTATAAGCCACATTGTAGTAATGTGTAATTACTCCTCGAAGCGAAGAGGTGGATGAAATCCTTGATGACTAGCTCGTCGGTCGTTGGATCCTCTCGGCATCAGCAGAGATTCGTGCCCCACGTTGGGCGCCAATTGATGCAGGCATGTTCGCTCGGGTAAAGAGTAGAACAGCGCACGGAGGTCGGCGGAGCGCCAACTGTAAGCTTGCCTACATCAAGGGCTGCTCAAAGCGCAAGGAGGCGCTGTAGAGCGTGGGTCGAGCTGTACTTAAATTACAGGCGCGTTGAGACGGACGGCGAATCCATCGTCGACACTCTAAGAGAGTGTGTGTGCGGGGACCGGCGGAACGATGAGCGCTTCCACGCCAGTCGAAGACGAGGTGCGAGCAGTGCTTGCTCGCTCGGAGCTGCTCTCCTTGAGCGGGGATAAGATGAGTCCATCGCCGAACTTGCAGGTAGATCGGTGGAGCAGGGTCGCTCAAACGCCGATCGGTGAGCAGAGGGCAAGCAGAGCTTGCTCGCTGGAGGGAGCGCTTCACAGACCCGCCCACAGGCGTCTCGTGGTCTGAGTCGCTACGTCCCCCTGTCGTACTCGCTGGAGGTGTGCTCTCCTAGAGAGACGAAGGTCGTTGAGGCTGCCACAGCTGAGAGTGCAGAGCAGATAGCGCTCGCAGAGGCGAAATCCCCCGTTGCCGGTCGCTGGGACCCTTATCCACCGAAGTAGCTTCTACGTAGCGTGGAGAGCGAACACCGCACGGACCCTTCCACGTCGACTCAGGGTTGAGTCTGGACGAGAGAAAGCCCGCCCAACATAGTGTCAGCCACACCACCCAGATATGGTAATTGGGAAGGAAAAGGAGTCGGGGGATCAGGAGTAATCCCGTCACCAAAAAACAAGGCAAGGGTAAAGACCTTGCACCTCGTGGGTATGTTAAATAAAACAATTATTCAACTGTCAAAAGTGAGACTTTATTCAACTCAATAAACTGGCAAAGGTGCCGAGACCATCTACACAAGGAGGATGTCCGAGTGAACGAAGCTATCGGGGCTGCTGTCGCGCGTGCCTATATCCCCGCGCGCCGCCGGGTTGACTGCGGGAGCCGCGCGGAGAGGGGTCGCGCCGCGTAGCGGCAGCGCGCGAACTAGACTCTAGCCGGCGCCGCTCGCGAGGCGGGAGATTCAAATTCGAATCTGTCGCGCCCTAAAAAAAACTATAAAGTTTGTATTGCAAACCTGCGCGAAGAGTTTTTACAATTTAATAATAATAATTATTATTATTAGTTAGGCGTGTATCAATTAGACATATAAAATAGCAAATTTTTAGGACCTCTCCCATTAAAATATATGCAGTTCCTGAATCTGGAGTCGACGGCAGAGCTCAAAATTTTACATTATGTAGAAAACAGCTTTAAAGATAAAATTACTAAAATACTTTTTTATTTCTTCTTCTTTACTTCTTAACTCCATCTCTACCCTGAAATACAAAAAAGTATTGTTTTTAGCTCAAAATATTTTACATTTAGAACAAATATTCTGGTACCTCAGTATATGGTCCATCAGACTTGTAAGCTATGAGTACGCGTAACAGTCATATCCACATCAGTCAGTCAAGTTTGTTAAGTGGTTTAACATGTAGATCCTTTGGTGCTTTTAAATCCACATGTTTTTAATAATCTTTATCACATATATTAGATTCTTATACATATACTGAGGTAAATAAAGAATGTGTTGATAAATTCAAAATTCTTCATGCCAGTATCGCCATAGCCAAGTGCTTAAGAAAAATGTTTATAGCTGCAACACTCCTATATTGATCTTCTTTTAATGTCTGATAGGGTGACCTTCTTTACTTGTCCCTCATTATTCTTTTTCACATATAATATTATTACTTAATAAAGACAATACGACTGATACATATTTATTGCAGTGCATAACTGTTTTTACTTCAGAAAATAAAATGTCAATTATATCATAGTGAGGTTCAGGCGATGGCTGATAATAGTAGCTTTCTGGCAGAAGCGAAGGTTCCATGACATTTTTTTGCAAAATAGCATATCTTTCGCTTCCTTTAAAAGTTGATTTAAATCTGTACACTAAATGTTTTTTGTAATTGTCAGTATAGACTTAATTTTTCTTTAGTATCAATCCCTGTTATTTTAAGTATAAAGTTTCTAATAAAAGTTCAAGTACTAAAAGCTATTTCTAAAACTTTAATTCACTGTCACTTGCATTATTCAAACACTTCTAAAAACTTATTTAAAATACCTTTACGTATTATAATAAACTAAATGTTTACTCCCAAATTCATTGGAAACAATGAAAATTAAGAACAGCACTTTGTATAAAAAAGGTGCTGATGTTGATATCACAGGGTTTATATGAAATGACAGCTGTGCATGTTTACATTGCTTGCGGACTTTTATATAGGTTAAAATCAGCTTACAATAAAGGAGTGAGCTGTGAGAGGCAGGGTTGGTTTTACGACACGGTGAAGAGGTTTCATACCGTATAATACCAAAATCAGTATAATACTCCAAATTTGTCATAAACTGCGATATTATACTACAAATGGTATTATACCAAAAATGCCTCAGACTATAGTATTATACTGGTAGTATACTACTGTGTATGATATCATCTGTGAGGTATAATACCCAAAAATTCTCATAATAAGCAGAATTAAATTTCTAATCTATAATTAGAACTCGTTTAATTAAGAATTAAATTTTTAATCTTTCCTTAAACAAGCGGTTAATTGAAGATTGCATTTTTATTTCTTAATTCAACGAGTTTTAATTAAAAATTCAAAACTTAATTATTAAATAAAAAATGACTAATTACATATTTTTAGAACCGTGCCTCCTGCATGATATTTTCACCAAATTTAAATAATGCACAAAATATGCACTTTTTAGAAAAATGCATTATTATTATTTTGCACGCGTATGGGATGAAAAAAAACGGGGGGACAATGGCCACTCATATATAAAGGAAGTGACGTAGACTTGCGACACGATTATTTAAATGATTATTAAATCCAAGTAACCGTGGGATAGGAGGCCCAGGCATGTATCAAAATTCCGAAGACATGCAACACGATTATTTAAATAACTCTCAACCCCAAGTCTCCGGGGGATGCGAGTTCCACGCGTCAACGGAAGTGCGTCAGGCCTGTATACGTGTCAAAACAATTAATTAAATAATTCTTGACCCCAAACAGGCGGGGGATGCGAGTACCACGCGTAAATAGGAGTGCTTCAGACCTGTATACATGGCAAAATAATTATTTAAATAATTCTTAACACCAAACAGGCGGGGGATGCGAGTTCCACGCGTATACAGGAGCGCGTCAGACGTGTATACATGGCAAAATAATTATTTTAATAATATTTAACCCCAAGTAGGTGTGGGATGCGAGTTCCACGCGTATACGAGAGTGCATCAGACGTGTATATATAGCAAAATAATTATTTAAAAAATTCTTAACCCCAAGCAGGCGAGGGATGCGAGTTCCCCGCGTATACGGGGGCGCGTCAGACGTGCATACATGGCAAAATAATTATTTAAATAATTCTTAAACCCAAGTAGGCGGGGGATGCGAGTTCTACGCGTTTACAGGAGCGCGTCAGAAGCGCATACATCGCAAAATAATTATTTAAATAATTCTTAACCGCAAGCAAGCGGGGGATGCGAGTTCCACGCGTAAACGGGAGTGCGTCAGATCTGTATACATGCCTATATAATTATTTAAATAATTCTTAACCCCAAACAGGCGGGGGATGCGAGTTCCACGCGTATACGGGAGCGCGTCAGACGTGTATACATGACAAAATAATTATTTAAATAATTCTTAACCCCAAGCAGGCTGGGGATGCGAGTTCTATGCGTTTTGCCTACGGGGATAAGGGTACTAAATAAAACACCCCGTTAACTTGAAATGACGGATACTGTCTTCAATAATCTTAGACTCTTCTTACAAGTCCTTACGAGCCTACTTCATCCACTCGACCGCGGTATCCGGCCCAACGTGTCCGCATGCCAGCGGGTCTCACGCGTGTCTAACTCGGCGCTCGTGCGCTGTTCGTCATCTTCCTTGGTGGGGGCGCCACTGTTCTACCTTTCGCATTTGCGTAGCCGTATTATAGGCCTGTACGCGACATCCTCCCCCTTTGATGAAACGGCATCCCTAAGCTTGATTAACTAACATTCACAGATTGTGAGGACTCGTAAAGTCGCGTAGATACAACTTATCTAGAAAACAAGTAGCGCTTATACATACTTCTTTTTTATTCCTTTTGCATACACATATAAACTCATTTAATGATTATAAGAATCAGGTTTCTTACTGATTCGCCCGCTTCTAGTTACAACAACTTTCTCATTACTTATTTCATTAGTACATTTGTCGCAGTCTGCTATAGAGTCGATATTGTATATACTTTCCTTAACATCTAAATTTTTTCCGATACAATCTTTTATCGCAGATACACTTTTCTTAATATCTAATTTTTCGCTACTATCATTTAATTTTATTTTTCCCCGCAAATCGCTAGTAAATTCCGGTGCTGTTTCAGACAATTCTAACGGATAAAGTCTTTGTAAAGGTCTCTTTATTACACCAGATTTGGTCTTCAGGACAAACACACGCGTGTTTCCATCTCGTCCGCGGAATGCTTCTACCACGCGTGCGAGAGGCCAATCTATGCGTTTGTGTATATCGTCACCAATTAAGACAATATCTCCTATGTTTATTTTTCGTGACTCTTACTAGTTTTAAGCAATAATTGGCTCAGATATTCGTTACGAAACCTCGCTCTCAAATTATTCAGAATCTTTTGCCGATACCTAAACTTTTGATTTAACTTTTCGTGATACAACATGTCGCATTCTGGGACACCTACTTCTTCTATTTAGTGTAAGAACATGGCTGGAGATAAAGGCTTTAAATCTAAAGGATCTTCCGAAACATAAGTGAGGGGCCGAGAATTAATCACTGATTGCGCATCGCACAGCACAGTGGTCAGACTCTCGTACGTTAAATGTACTCGGCCTAAAATTTTCCTTAAAATAGTTTTCAATATGCCTATGAGTCTCTCCCACCAGCCACCCCACCAAGGTGCTGAGGGTGGGTTGAAATACCACTGAATTTGCGACACGGGGCTACACTTTGATAATTTTGTCCAATCTAAATTGTGAAACGCATTGTTCGTACCAACAAAATTCGTCCCGTTGTCACTATACATTATTTTAGGGCGTCCACATCTAGCCACGAATCTGCGAAAACACTCGAGAAAACCATTAATGGATAATGACGACGCTAATTCTAGGTGCACTGCTCTATATACTGCACACGTGAATATGCAAATCCACGCTTTTCCCCCACCTTTAATGAATAGAGGGCCTGCAAAATCTACGCCTACCACTTCGAACACTGCAGCGTCTCTAACGCGGTTCAAGGGCAAAAGGTGGTGCCTCACTCTCCATGTGTTTGGCGTTTTGTTTTTTACAAGTAACGCACTTTGATATAACTGCTCGAATAACCTTCCGCGCCAAAATAATCCAAAACCGTTCACGTAAGTTAGTCATCATCATTTGCATACCGGCGTGTTGAAGTTTTTCGTGTACTTCGCGAACTAACATAAAAACAATATCATGATTGTTATCTAAAATAATAAGCGATATAAATGAACAATTATCGTCGCGATTAAAAATCTTAGTTTTCAACACATATAATCTATTTTCATTACAATAAGTCTTAAAGGCAGACAATTTGTCCTTAACTTTGTCTTTAAACATTGTCTCTTGTAGGTGCCTTAATAATTTTACTTCTGCTGATTTTATTTCTTCCCTACTCAAATGCAACTCTTTTTGTTTATCTTTGGCCGCTTTTACACTAAATTTTCTATCGTTTCCTTTACACTGCCTGCAATTTTTAAAAAACCTGTCCATCCAAGCTAAAAATCTTACTAATTGTGTGTAAGAGAAAAAGATTTTACTCGCTTTGAAATTTGAAAATTCGGTACTTAATAAGTGTACTGCTGAACTCTTTTTAATCTCCCTTTTTACTAAATCTTCATCAATTTCCCCTTTAATTGAAGGCCATTCGGTTTCCTCTCTGTATAACCATTTTGGACCTAACCACCATTCCGATTCTCTGAGCTTTGACACGCTGCATCCGCGAGACGGAAGATCGGCCGGGTTTAGGTGCCCTGGAACGTACCTCCAGTTCTCAGGTTTGCTAGATGAATGAATTTCTTTAACGCGATTCTTCACAAACGTCCCTAACTCCAAATCGCGTTTGATCCACGCAAAAACCGTTGTCGAATCCGACCAATAATTTACACTTACAACTAACAGCTATAGTAGCTGCCTTTAATTCGAGACGTGGAATAGTGGACTTTTTCGGAGCTACTCTCGACTTGGCACTTAACAAATGAACAAAATTAGAGTCTTCTCCCTCGATTCTCGCAAAGACTATCGCTGCGTAAGCTGCGCCACTCGCGTCTCCGAAAACATGTAAACTTAACGCGCCTTGCTCCAATTTTCGCGAATTTCTACGTATCTTAAACTAGATAAATCATCTAACCACCGTAAGAATTCATCTCGTTTTTCACCCTTGATTTCAGAGTCCCAATCTAACTTTTCTTGCCAAAGTTCTTGTAAAAGCAGCTTGGGTTGCAACGACACTGGACTCGTTATGCCAATGGGGTCGAAAATTTTATGCGTAATCGACAGTATAATTCTTTTTGTTACTTTTTGCTGTTTTTCAACATTAAGCGCCTCCGAGTTAACTGAAAGAGTATCTTTTCTCTAATTCCACGACATACCTAATACTAACGAGGTGTCGTTACCTGTATTGTCGTTTGTGCTCTCCCAACCACGAAGCTCAAATCCTCCCGATGCCATTATTGCTGTAGCCTCGCGCCTAAATTTATCTAACTCGGCTACTGAATTCACGCTCGTCACGCAGTTATCGACGTAAAAGGCAGTTTTTAACTTTTCTGCAGTTTCTGTAGTCCAAAACTTATTACGACCATTTCGTGCGTTTTCTAAAAGAAGTTCTATAATAGCTGCTAACAAAAACGGACTACATACTAAACCGAACACCACGCGGCAATGACGAAATTCAATAATTACATCTTTTATTTTCCACAGAAACCTTAAATAATCTCTATCCTTTTCATTAATAACTATTTGCAGAAAGGCTTTCTTTACGTCAGCTACTGTTCCAATTTCCCTTTCTCGAAATCTATTCAATATTGCAGGCACGAGCTCTATCAAATTCGGACCCGTTTCGAGGCAGTGATTTAACGAGGGAAATCCGGGTTTACACGCCGAAGCATCAAAAACAGGCCTGATTTTTGTTGTACCATATGTCTTAACCACTGGCCGATGCGGCAAATAATGTGAAAAATTGTCGGTTTCCTCTTTCGGTACTTTTTCAATAATTCCCTCCTCGAGCCACTCTTTAAAAATATTATGGTACGCTTCATACAGATTTTGTCGTTTAAGTTTCTCAACTCCTTTGTCTAATCTATTACGCACAATATCATAGTTACTTGGCAAAGGAGCATAATTTTCCACGAAAGGGAGCTTGACTTCGTACCGAAGATCTGACGTCACTCGTGTAGTTTTTAATATAAAATCTCTCGCCTTTTCGTCTCTTTCAAATTTTTCTAATTTTTCAATCGGGTCCGAGATTCCTAAAATATCCAACCGCCACAAACCTGTTAGATTGGCCTCTTGCATAAACATTGACGTAATCATGACAGCAGAATCGCATCTCGCTGTCTCCTCCCGTAACTTTCCCATTAAAGTCCAACCTAAACATGTTTCAACCGCCGTCAACCCACTATTAACATCATATTTCTTTCCGGTCAATAGACGGCCTGCTACATCAGCTCCGATAAGTGCATCTATGGGGTCTGCATTCAAACCAACATAGTGATGTTTGAGTGCAAAACAATCTTTTTCGCGCGCAATTCTCTCATCCATTCGCCGGACTTAATGGTCGCAAGAGGTTCGCAGATAACATCATTATTCATCACGCAAAAATTACAAGCAAAAGAATTATCGGGATTTTTTAAGCGTATATTATATATATCATGTGTTTCTTTCGTTGACTTTATTCCATCGAAAAGCGACAGCGTAACCTCTTGTTTACCCCACGACACGTATCCGAGTTCTTTCGCGACTTCATCGTGAACATATGACCGATGAGAGCCTGTGTCTATCATGGCGCGAACGATCTTTTCCCCGGTTTCCGAATACATTCTTACGCGCAATGTTTGTAAACATACCGAGGGCCACTCTGTGAGTGCCGTTAAGCCGAGCTCGGTCGTCGACGTTCTAATTATATTAGCACTAGAATGATCGGCTTGTTTACGCTCTGTATTTTCTTTCGCGACTAAACCCGGACACATCAACAACACGTGCCTCCTTGCACACCAATCGCATTTAATTCTAACTCTACATTTTTTCGCAATATGCCCGCGTTTTAAACATGTGAAACAGGCGTTTTCTTTCTTAATAATATCACGGCGCTCGTCTAAACTTAATTTATGTGCCATATCGCAACTCGCGCTTTCGTGACTCGATTTACAAAAAGTGCATGACGGCGCCCGTTCCTCTTTAACAAAAAGCGCGCTCGCGCTAGGTAATTCCTTTGTCGGCTCGCTTTTACCTTTAAGTTTTTTCCCTTTATCTTGCTCCAACGGTAAGTTGAATCCCGTCAGCGCCATTCCAATGCGTTTTTCGTTTTCCACCTCGCGCTGCAAAAATCCCAGCAGCAGCGTGAGACGGTCCTTGGTTGGAGCGTCGCCGTCTACATCCGGCGCCTTATTTTGACCACTCCGTTGCCATGAGCGCAAAACTTCTTCAGGTAGCGACGATTCCACTAATGGATATAGCATGGCAGCGCATCTGTCGGTGGTCACACCGAGTACGTTAGGCGCCCCAATGTTCGATTCGACTTTGTCGTAAAGGCTCGCGAAAGTCTCTGTTTCTTATTGCCACTCGCTGCATTTTGGAGTACTAAACTCAAAAGTTCACGTAAGTAAAACTCCACTACCACATCATCACGTCCAAAGCGATTTTTCAGGCATGTAATCACCTCATTGTAATTTCCTGCAGTGGGTGGAAAGCTGGTTACAATTTCGTTAGCTCTTGAGCCTGGAATAGTTGTCTGAATAAGGTACTGGAACTTGTCTTCTTTAGTCAAGGCTGGGTCTTCGTGTATTTTCTTAAACTGGCTCCAGAAAGGAAGCCACTCCTTGATCGTACCTTGAAACTTTGGCAGCTCGATTCTTGGAAGCTTAAGCGTTTTATTGATATTTGCGGAAGAAACTGTCAGTGTTTGTGGCGTGGTTACGGGCGACACTAAATTTGCCACTTTCAATTTGGCCCCTATATAATTCGTTTTGTAGATGTCGTCCGATTCTATCTCTCTAGTGAGGTCTTCTTCGCTCACCTTATCCGCTTCAAACAGTGTTTGATTGTATGCCAAGTGCGCAACGTCCAGCTCGGCCATCTTGTTTTCCAAGAATTGGAATGCAACGATCTTTTCTTCCCGCGAAATTTCTGGATTTTCGATCGCGGTCGCAAAATTTGTGTGCCTTTGTGAAACTACTTCGCAGTACTTCTCTTTGCTTTTTGAGTGCGTCCATCTTGACTTTATTCTCTTCCACTCACTAGCAGAAACGAGAAATAGCAGCGTCTTTATATCGTACTTTGAGAAAACCGTCCTGTCACGGTCGCCACGATTTTTCGTACGGGGATAAGGGTACTAAATAAAACACCCCGTTAACTTGAAATGACGGATACTGTCTTCAATAATCTTAGACTCTTCTTACAAGTCCTTACGAGCCTACTTCATCCACTCGACCCCGGTATCCGGCCCAACGTGTCCGCATGCCAGCGGGTCTCACGCGTGACTAACTCGGCGCTCGCGCGCTGTTCGTCATCTCCCTTGGTGGGGGCGCCACTGTTCTACCTTTCGCCTTTGGGTAGCCGTATTATAGGCCTGTACGCGACAACGCGTATACGGGAGCGCGTCTGATGTGTACACATGGCAAAATAATTACTTAAATAATTCCTAACCCCAAGTAGGCGGGGGATGCGAGTTCTACGCGTATACGGGAGCGCGTCAGATATGTATACATGGCAAAATAAATATTTAAATACTTCTTAACCGCAAGCAAGCGGGGGATGCGAGTTTCACGCGTATATGGGAGCGTGTCAGACGTGTATATATGTCAAAATAATTATTTAAATAACTCTTAACCCCAAGTAGGCGGGGGATGCTAGTTCCAGGCGTATACGGGAGGGCGTCAGACGTATATATATGGCAAAATAATGATTTAAAAACTTCTTAACCCCAAGCAGGCGGGGGAGGCGAGTTCCACGCGTATACGGGAGCACGTCAGACGTGCATACATGGCAAAATAATGATTTAAATAATTCTTAATCCCAAGTAGGCGGGGTCTACGCGTTCTACGCGTATACGGGAGTGCGTCTGACGTGTATATATGGCAAAATAATGATTTAAAAAATTCTTAACCCCTAAGTAGGCGGAGGATGCGAGTTCTACGCTTATACGGGAGCGCGTAAGTTGTGTATACATGGAAAAATAATTATTTAAATAATTCTTAACCCCAAGTATGCGGGGGATGCAAGTTCCACGCGTATACGGGAGCGCGTCAGACGTGTATATATGGCAAAATAATTATTTAAGTAATTCTTAACGCCAAGTAGGCGGGGGATGCGAGTTCCACGCGTATACGAGAGCGCGTCAGACGTGTATACATGGCAATAATAATAATAATAATAATAATAATAATAATGCTTTATTAGCTTTAGCAATAAACATTTTACAATTTGTTCTTATTTTTAATCCGACTCTGTCTCAATTCTGTGTTTGAATCTGTGTAGCCGTTTGTGTGTTTGTGTAAATAAGTGGTAAAAAAAATATGAAAGTATAAAATATAAACTTTAAATAATATAACATTTAAACTAAATTATTTCCTTCTCCATTTCTCCTTGAACCCTCAGCTCCAGGTCTGTTATTCTCTTCATCATTATCTCCATTTCTGCCTCCATGCTTACTCGCATCTCTTAACCTCTTTACTACTCGCGCTTTCCTGCTTTTATCTAGTGTGTCTTCTGGCTGTGTTTCCCTCCATTATCATCCTGTGTGCTTAGGGCTCTCTCACAGCTACCGCTGTTCGATTATCTGCCATTCCATAGGGTTCTTCTACATTTCCGATCTTTGTTGTCGTTCTCACTCCATTCTCATTCTGTTCTCTTTACCTGTCTTGTTCTGCTCTCCTTCTTTGCCATCGCGTTTCCATCAGTTTCGATAGGGTCTTTCTTTCACCGTTTACAATCTCTTCCCATCTCTTTCCTTGCACTCTTGTAGCCTCACACTCTTCGAATATATGTTTAAGGGTCTCTTCACTGTTTTTACATATTCTGCACCTCTTCTCCTCCTCTCCGCTCCAGTACCTCGTGCTCCTATTCTCGCTCCCTAGTCTAAATCTTGCCTGTACCTCCAGCTCTTTCTTCTTTTTCGTTTCCGTGTTGTTAAGGTAGCTCGGCGTCTCCTGCAGGAAAATGATGTTACTTATCTCTTTTGCAAACCTTAACTCTCTTATTTCTGCCATTCTCCTCTGCTTTTCTTCATCTGTTCCTCTCTCCACCATCTCTGGCCATACTGTTTCTCCTTCTGCAATCCTTCTACTCACTTCGCTCGCCGACCATCCTTTGTCTTCGTAGAATTTCCTCTCTCCCATTTCCGACTTCGCATTACTGCTTGTTATCACTCTCATGCATTCTTTTAATATTGTATTCCCTTCGCTTTGCGCTACTTTCTGCTCATACTTCATCGCTCTTTTTCCGGTCTGTATTGCTATCTTCCATCTGTTCTTTTCTTCATGTATTATATGACTGGGCGTTGATCTGTCCAGTCTTAGGGTCCACTTTATGTACTTATTCTGAATTTTCTCTATCTCCTTCCATTTCTTGTAGCCCCATATTTCCGCTCCGTAAGTTATAACGCTGCGGACTAATGCGTCAAATAGCTTCATCCTTCCCTCCCAGTCTTCTTTGAATTTCCTTTCTCCTATGCTCCATACTCTTCCCAAAACGGCGTTTACTTTTCCTGCTATGTACTCTATATGTTTCGTGTCTCCGTTGTTACTCGATATCTTGTATCCCAGGTATGTTTCTTCCTTCACTATTTCTATTTTCTCTTCCTTCCATTGGAACACCGGGTCGACCCCCTTCTTCCGTTTCTTCTGAACTTTATAATTTTTGTCTTTTTGGTGTTCAACTCCATTACTCTTCTTTCTATAAATTTGCCGAACCTTTTTATCATCTCCTTCGTACCTACTTCATTATTTGCCAGCAGGATAACATCATCCGCGTATTCTATTGAGTATATCTTCTTTTTTCCAATCACTATTCCTCGTTCCTGCACTTTGCTCAATTCTTCCTCCAATCCCGCCATGCTCACATTGAAAAGTGTCGGGCTAAGCGGGCATCCTTGTCTCACTCCTTCTTCCGTTTTGAACATTCCTAGCTTTTTTCCCTTCACCACTACCTCACACTTCGTATCTTCGTATATTTCTTTAATCCTGTTTCTTAATTTCGTGTTTACTCCCATCTTCTCCATTTCTTTCCATTTCGATTCTCTTTTTATGTTGTCAAAGGCTCCTTTGAGATTCGCCAAGCATGCCCAAGCCTTTCTTCTTTCTTTCTTCAATTCCGATTCTACTGCACTTTTTAGCATAAACACTGCGTCTATGATGCCTCTTCCTTTCCTGAAACCAAACTGCAGGTCCCCTAGCTTTTTTCCTTCGTCCAGATAGTCCTCTAATCTTTTCCTCAGTATCTCTGCGTACATTTTGTACTCTGTATCCATCAGCATCAGTCCTCTGTAGTTCTTTACCTCGTCTCTCTTTCCTTTTTTAAAGATTGGCTTTACGGTTCCTACTTTCTACTCCTCTGGTATCTCACCTTTCTTCCATATTTCGTTTAGTATTCCTTTTAGTTCTTCTACAATTTCTTACTCTCCAAATATCCACGTTTCGTTTTGTATTCCGTCTTTTCCGGCTCCTTTCCTCCTCTTTAGTTTATTTATTGCACTTCGGACCTCCTCCTGGCCTATCTCATCTTCTTCCCACCTCAACCTCTTTTGCTTTCTTTCCATGTTTTCTATCTCTCCTTCCTGTATTTCCGTGCCTTTTAGCTGCTCTTTCAGGAATGTCATCCATTCTTCATTCTTTATTTTGTCACTTACTTCTTGGTTTCTGTCTTTCTCGGCGTTTATTATTTTCCAGAAGCTTCTCGCGCTTCTGTATCTCTTTCTATCTCTTCTATCATCTTCTCACTCCACTCTATCTTCTTTTTCTTTATCCACTCTCTGTATTCTTTTTTCTTTTGTATGTATTCCGAGGTACTTCTCGCTCCCGTTTTGCAGTCTCATAGAAATCTTATCAGTTCTATATTCCGCACGTAGCATGTTTTGTCGCACCATTTCTCCAGTTTTGCTTTGTTGTCTATGCTGTAATTTGTTACTACTGTGCTTCTTTTTACCTTTTCTTTTAGTTCTTTTTATGCCTTTGCTTTTTCTTTCTCCGCTAGGTTTCCTATGTACTGGCTTATTCCTTTCTCTGACCAGTCTGTTCTTGTTCCACTGTCCTTTTCTCTCTTCTCCGTTCTCAGTTTCAACACTGCCTCTATCGGTTGATGATCTGAGTCCTCGTTATTACCTATACTCATGTCTTCTATTATTTCCCTTCCCTCCATATTTTTTATCAGGTAGTCTATCGTTGACTTCCCTCCTGCGCCTATATATGTCTATTCTCCCTCTTTGTCCATTTCCGTGTCTCCGTTTATTTAAATAATTCTTAAACCCAAGTCGGCGGGGGATGCGAGTTCCACGCGTATACGGGAGCGCGTCAGACGTGCATACATGGCAAAATAATTATTTGAACAATTATTTTGCCATATATACACGTCTGACGCGCTTCCGTATACGCGTGGAACTCGCAAGCCCCGCCTATTTGGGGTTAAAAATTATTTAAATCATTATTTTTTCATGTATGCACGTCTGACGCGCTCCCGTATTCGCGTAGTAATCGCATCCCCCGCCTGCTTGGGGTTAACAATTATTAAAATATTTATTTTGCCATATATACACGTCTTACGCGCTCCCGTATTCGTGTAGAACTCGCATCCCCCGCCTACTTGGGGTTAAGAATTATTTAAATAATTATTTTGCCATGTATTCACGTCCGACGCGCTCCCGTATTCGCGTAGATCTCGCATCCTCCACCTACTTGGGGTTTAGAATTGTCGAAATAATTAATTTGCCATGTATACACATCCGAAGCGCTCCTGTATACGCGTAGAACTCGCATCCCCCGCCTACTTGGGGTTAAGAATTATTTAAATCATTATTTTGCCATGTATGCATTTCAGACGCGCTCCCGTATTCGCGTAGAACTCGCTTTCCCCGCCTGCTTGGGATCAAGAATTATTTAAATAATTATTTTGCCATGTATGCACGTCTGACGCGCTCCCGTATACGCGTAGAACTCGCATCCCCCGCCTGCTTGAAGCTAAGAATAATTTAAATAATTGTTTTACCACGTATACAGGACTGACGCACTTCCGTTCACGCGTGGAACTCTTATCCCTCCTGCTTGGGTTCAGGAATTATTTAAATAATTATTTTTTCATGTATGCACGTCTGATGCGCTCCCGTATACGCGTATAGCTCGCATCCCTCGCCTACTTGGGGTTTAAGAATTATTTAAATGATTATTTTGCCATGTATGCACGTCTGACGCATTCCCGTATACGCGTAGAATTCGCATCCCCCGCCGACAAATTTGTACAGGTTTGGGATTCGCCTTCCAATGTTTTTTGCGTATACTCTTGATTTAAATTGAAATACTTTGATAAAAATTGTTTTACGAATTGCTTACACATATTATTACAAATAAGTTCAGGCGATGTGCAGTTTTTTGTACATTCATGCTACCGGATAAAAAATAGAGAGTAAAGATTTAACTACAAGAAAAAAGTAAAAAAGTAAAAGTTAATATAAAATAATCAACTAGTCCAGTTAAAAGTTGAGATGATTTAAAATTATCTAAGTTAAGGGGACAAGCCATGGTTAGGGGGTCGAAAAATAGATTTTTTTTTATGTACTATTTTGATAGCAAATTTTCCGCTGAATACTATGCTTCCAACCGCATTTCCAAATTCGATTTCGTTTAGAAAATACAGCTAAAACCGTGAAGTCACTTTTTTGCATATTTAGTGATTTTTCTTAAATTATCCATTTTAGATATACTATTGTTAATCTTATATTATTTTATGCTTCACAGCATACAATACTGAATTTAGAACGTAAATGTACATTGACATAGTAGGCAAACTTAACTCGAGGTATAAACCTCGTGTATTTTACTTTAACTCTACTTATACAAAAGTATAATACGTACAATACATATAGATGGTTTAAAATCTCATCTGTTTACGTTCCGTCAGCGCCATAGTCGTTGGGATTTAAACTAAAAGTGTTTTGAATATAATTGAATCTGCATTTTTCAATGCAATTTATTCAGTATTGACAAAAAATTTTTTTGTAAATAAAGTGCTGTGTAGAACTCTTTTAACTGAGAGTATAGAAGACAGCGATTTTAGGTTAACTGCACTGTGCAAAGTGTTGTTAATATTTTTAATTTAGTGAGTTCAGTGAGTGACTTTTATTTGTGTTTTTTAATAACTAACATTATAGAGAATTAGATATTAGCCACTATGGATTCTGACAAGAGAAATAGAACATCAGGAGCTCCAGGAAAGAAGAGAAAATTTGGAAGAAAAAAAAAACATAAAGGATTTAACAAAAATTCAGAGAATGTTCAACAAAAAATCACGAACAAAAGGAAAAGAAGTACAACTTGAGGGAAAATAAAAGATATATCTGTAGAAGCGTCACAAACAAGAAACAGAATAATAGATATAAACATTCTGTTCTTACAGCTGGAGAAATTTCTTGTATGTGCAACATGTAAAGGACAAGTTAAAATTATAGAAGAAGATATTCGAGGACTTGGCTCCAGATTTAACATTATGTGCAAAAATTGTTCAGAGAGAAGAATTATAAGCACGAGCAAGCAAGTTGGAGCTCAAAGCAATGCTTATGAAACTAACAGACGCAGTCTTCTTGCACTAAGAGCAATTGGGCAAGGATATGCTGCATTGCAAACTTTTTGCGGAATCATGGATTTGCCACCACCTGTTGCACATAGTTTTTATGACCATCTCAATGAAGATTTAAGCAATGTGACTCAAGAGGTAGCACAAAATTCTATGCAAGAAGCCGTCAAAAAGGAAACAGCATTAACACCAGCTGAAAATCAAGGCCTAGATGTATCTGGTGATGGGTCATGGAGAAAAAGAGGATTTTCTTCATTGCAAGGAATTTCAAGTTTGATTGGCTTGCGTTCTCAACAAGTTCTTGACATATTTATCAAGAACAGTTTTTGTAAAGCATGTTTAAAGTGGGAAAATAGAAAAGGCACAGAAGAATATGAAGACTGGTTCAGTGATCATCAAGATAAATATGCAGCAAACCATGAAGGAAGTGCTGGAAAGATGGAAGTCGATGGAGTTGTGGAAATGTTTAGAAGATCTCAAGAAAAGTATAATGTAAAATACCATCATTACATTGGAGATGGAGATTCGAAATGTACAGTGCTTTGTGCCAGGCCAAACCGTATGGAGATGAAGTTAAAGTTGAGAAGAAGGAGTGTGTGGGACACGTCCAGAAACGAATGGGAACCAGACTCAGGAATCTAAAGAAAAATTTTGGAAAAAAGTTATTAGACGATGGAAAAACCATTGGAGGCCAAGGACGATTAACAGTAAAAGTAATTGATCAGCTCACCACATATTATGGTAATGCCATCAGAAACAACACGGACTCTGTAGAAAAAATGCTGAATGCTATATGGGCTACGTACTACCACAAGATTTCCACAGACCAGAATCCTCAACATCATTTATGCCCACCAGGACAGAGCAGTTGGTGCAAGTGGCAAAAAGCGAAGGCTCAAAAAAAACTAAAAGATTTTCATCATAAAGGCAGTATTCCTGCAGTGATTATGGAGCAGTTGAAACCAATTTACAAAGATCTCTCTGAACAGGAGCTGCTTCACAGATGTTTAGGCGGTTACACCCAAAATAGTAATGAGAGTTTTAATAATTCAGTTTGGAAGATTGTAACCAAGACCTCCTTCAGTGGTGTACATGTGCTCACAGCAGATGCTTGTATTGCTGTCACTTGCTTCAACGATGGAAGAGTTGGTTTTCTGAATATTATGGAAGCCTTTGATGTGAAACCTGGATTAGCTGCAATTGAGTGGGCACAGAAAAGCAATGACATCAGATTATTTCATGCCTGGAGGAATGCTGAAGAAAACAGTTTAGAAAATAGGAGAAAACGAAGGAGACTGCAATTGGATTTACCTGAAGAGTCATATGCACCAGGTTCTTACTAGAGTAGGTAAAAAGTTATTTTTATGCGATAATAGCTAATATAATATTTATTAATTTTTTTCTTTTTACAGGTGTGTTATTGGCTCTCGTAAAAGGATTAATTTATTTTGAGGTTATTTTTACTGTCAATAACATTTATGACTAACAATGTTTTCAGCCTAGTACGAAAAAAAAAATAAGTACAACATTTATGTATTAATCTAAAAAATTTAAAAATATTGTTGAATTAATGAAATTCAACTATATACTATATATATATATAGTATATATATGATACTAAAGTATATCATTATAGGTTTATTCAACAGTTATAATGATTTAGCCAGGACTACTTTCATCTAATTGGCATCTGTTTCATTTTTCCACTAAAGTATATCATACAGAATGAAAAAAAAATTTTTGGTAAGTAGTTTTGAAACTTATATAAAGTTATAGAAAACCAAAACTTTGAATTGAATTTCTGAATAACTTGTTTTTTGTATTTACAGGGACTTTGCCGCAGGATTTCTTTTAAATAAAGCAAGCTAGAGGTTTGGAAATTTAGGAGTATCTTTAAAATTGTGTTGGTTATAGAAAATGTGAGGTACTTTTTTGAAAAAGGCTTTAGAAAAAAAATTATAAAATAAAATTACAAAAAATATTGAAATTTTAATAAAAAAAACATAAAAAAATTAGATTTTTCATTAAAAAACAATTTAAAAAATTTTTTTAAAAAAAGTAGCTCACATTTTCTATAACTGGTATAACTACAAAGGTACTCCTAAGTAACCAGACCCCTGCCTTGCTTTGTTCAAAAAATTTCCTGCGGCAATGACATGCCAGTTTCTAATTCAGAAGGGTTTCTTAATCTAATGGACTGCAAGACCAAAATCTTAAACACCTGGATGATGTAGTCTTAAATTATAGGTAATTGTATAACTTAATAATAAAAAAAAGTTTGAACTCTTAAAATTATATATTGGCTTTGTTATTAAAGAATTAATACAATAGCTTTTTTTCAGGTTCAACCATGGCTTGTCCCCTTAAGTTACAAGTTATTAACTTTTTAACTTTCGACTTAACTTTTAACTTTTTAACTAGTTACTACCCAAGCCTGATAATAATTATGATTATTATTTTCATTACTTACATTCCTTCATTTCCTTTACTCAAACGAAGTTACTATTTCAAAATAATAATAATAATAATAATAACAACAATAATAATAATAATAATAATAATAATTTTTTTTTTTTTTTTTTTACGAGGGAAACAGTGAAATCTTGCATCAGTCCGGTGGACCGAATGCTCCACCGGACCGCCTGGGCCGCATATCCATGCCAGCCCAGGAGACACTGCAAGAGGCTCCGCACTCCCACGGCGTGTGGGATTCCTACCCACTAAAAACACTAACCCTTTCTGCTCGGCACTACTGTGCAGACCCTCCCCCGGCACCGTTTTACACATTACTTCAGGGGAGGGCTTGCTTCGCCTGAGTGGCACCTTCTCACTTCAGATCGGCCGTTGAGACCCGCAGGGGTCTTTTTTTTCCCGTGAACAGCTACGGCGCCCTGCGGACGGCTGATCTGCTGCTCTCCTCTTCCCTTTTTTGGCGCAAGATCGCCTCCACGTAGGAGGCGACTTTCGCCCATTGTTGAGGACCTTGGTGCATCAGCCTGATTATATTGTCAGGTGATATGCAGCCAAGGTCCCTCTCTAGTGCCCCCCTTTCGACAGTCTACCTTCCGCATACGAAGAAGGTGTGGAACACGTCGTCCGGGAGGCCCTCACAATAGGCGCAGCCTGGCTCCGCGACTTTACCCATCTTATGTAGGTATGCGTGGAACAGGCCGTGCCCCGTCAAGAATTGGGTGAGGTAGTAATTTACCTCACCCTCTTTTCGGAACAGCCATATGTCCACTTGTGGGATCAGCCTGGCCGTCCATCTTCCTTTAGTGGAGGATTCCCACCGATGCTGCCAAGCCTGGATGTTGTTGGCCCTGGCCGTTCGGTGGGCCTCCACTACCCCAAGAGCAGGCTTCTGCTGATGGACGAAGCGTCTCTCCAGTGCAAGAAGGTCGATGGGTATTACCCCAGCGACCACTAATATCGCGGGCTCGGAGACCGTGCGTAAGAGCACGCGATCCGGAGTGCTGCTCTCCGTTGCACCGCGGCGAGACGCTTCCTGTGCACGTCTTTCCGCAGCGCATTGGCCCAGACCTCCGGTCCGTACAGCATGAATAATAATAATGATAATAATAATAATAATAATAATAATAATAATAATTTTTTTTTTTTTTTTTTTTTTTTTTTTCGAGGGAAACAGTGAAATCTTGCATCAGTCCGGTGGACCAAATGCTCCACCGGACCGCCTGGGCCGCATATCCATGCCAGCCCAGGAGACACCGCAAGAGGCTCCGCACTCCCACGGCGTGTGGGATTCCTACCCACTAAAAACACTAACCCTTTCTGCTCTGCACTACTGTACAGACCCTCCCCCGGCACCGTTTTACACATTACTTCAGGGGAGGGCTTGCTTCGCCTGAGCGGCACCTTCTCACTTCAGATCGGCCGTTGAGACCCGCAGGGGTCTTTTTTTTCCCGTGAACAGCTACGGCGCCCTGCGGACGGCTGATCTGCTGTTCTCCTCTTCCCTTTTTTGGCGTAAGATCGCCTCAACGTAGGAGGCGACTTTCGACCATTGTTGAGGACCTTGGCGCATCAGCCTGACTATATTGTCAGGTGATATGCAGCCAAGGTCCCTCTCTAGTGCCCCCCTTTCGACGATCCACCTTCCGCATACGAAGAAGGTGTGGAACACGTCGTCCGGGAGGCCCTCACAATAGGCGCAGCCTGGCTCCGCGACTTTACCCATCTTATGTAGGTATGCGCGGAACAGGCCGTGCCCCGTCAAGAATTGGGTGAGGTAGTAATTTACCTCACCCTCTTTTCGGAACAGCCATATGTCCACTTGTGGGATCAGCCTGGCCGTCCATCTTCCTTTAGTGGAGGATTCCCACCGATGCTGCCAAGCCTGGATGGTATTGGCCCTGGCCGTTCGGTGGGCCTCCACTACCCCAAGAGCAGGCTTCTGCTGATGGACGAAGCGTCTCTCCAGTGCAAGAAGGTCGATGGGTATTACCCCAGCGACCACTAATATCGCGGGCTCGGAGACTGTGCGGTAAGAGCACGCGATCCGGAGTGCTGCTCTCCGTTGCACCGCGGCGAGACGCTTCCTGTGCACGTCTTTCCGTAGCGCATCGGCCCAAACCTCCGCTCCGTACAGCATGACGGCTTCGGCGGCACGCATGAGTAGGCGCCTTTTACAAGGCCGGGGGCCGGCGGTATTGGCCATGAGCCTACTCAGCGAAGATGTTACTGCTGCCGCTTTTTCCGTCAGTATGGTGAGGTGTTCCCTGAAGGTGAGCTTGTTATCAAGCGTCACCCCCAGGTACCTCACCGCACTCTTTGCCTGGACCGTCGCGTCTCCTACTTGAAAGGGGCACATGGTATTGATGTGCCTCTTCGTGAGTAGCACGAACTCCGTCTTCTTTGTGGCTAATTCAAGCCCGTGATCCTCCAGCCAGGAGAAAACGCGACGCATTACCCGGTTGAGTAGCAGCCTAGCGAGGTCAAAGTCTCTGGCTACGATGACCACCGCTATGTCGTCAGCGTACCCAACCAGGAAGGTGCCCTCGGGCATTTCCATGCGCAGGATGCCGTCATAGAATACATTCCATATATCGGGACCCAGCATGGAGCCCTGAGCTGCCCCAGATGTTATTTCCCTCTTTATTGGTCCATCCTCAGTGTCGTAAGTTATCGAGCGGTCCCTTAGATAATCCCCAAGAATGCGTAAAAGATACGCGCGGATACGAAAGTCCCGCTCGAAAGCTTCCAGCGCCTTGTCCCACCTAACTGAGTTAAACGCGTTTTTAACGTCCAAGGTGGCCAGCAGACAAATAGGGCGAGAGTAATGGTTGCCCTGTTCCGTTGACCTGGCGGCATTTACCACCTCCTGGATTGCGTCTACGGTTGACTTATCTCGCCTGAAGCCATACTGCCGCGGAGCCAGATCTCCGAACGCACTTATGGCTGCCTGGAGGCGAGGTTTCAGCAGTTTCTCCAGGAGTTTTCCCGCCGTGTCTAGCATGCACAGCGGGCGGTAGGCCGACGGGCTGTCTGCTGGACCATTATCCTTGCTGATGAGGACAAGTCTCGCTGTCTTCCAGCGGGCAGGAAAAATGCCCGCCTTCAGGCAGGAGTTGTACATGTCCAGCAAGAGGCGCGGGTGACTGCCGCCGATGGCTTTCAGCAGCTCTGCTGGTAATCCATCCGGCCCCGGAGCTCTCTTATTACGCAAAGATTTTATTGCGATGGAGAGCTCCATCTTCGTAAACAGAGGAGTTTCGAACGGGCCGGACGTTGCTGGGCCATCCGGTCTCCTTGGGTGTTCGGGGAAAAGGGCACGTACGATGTTCGTGATCGTTTGCGCATCTTTCGGCGCTGACGAACCGAAGGTCGCCAGCTTGCGCATAACGATCTTGTACCCTAATCCCCACGGATCGTGATCCATCTCTTCCCCCAGCTCTTTCCAGCATCGCTGCCGGCTGGACTTGATGGCCTTCTTTAGGGATTTCTTGGCCGCCTTGTACTCTGCGGCCAAGGGGGCTGCGTCGAGATCGCGTTTTTTGACCCTCTGCATTCTGCGTCGCAACTGCAGGCACGTCTTACGAAGGTCCGCGATGTCGTTCGTTCACCAGTAAGCAGGTCGTCTTGACCCACGTGTTGATTTCCTGGGAACCGTCTCCGCGCAGGCCTTTTCGATGACCTTCATGGTGTAGTCGGTCACCATTTTTGCCCGCGCAGATAGCGGCAGCGATTCCGGGATCTCACGCAGTGTTCGCTATCCGTGTTCTATCGCCGTGGCTATCACGCACACGGAACGTGATATACATGTGATCGCTTCCTGTATAGTCCTTGATCACATGCCAGCTCTGGATTCGCCCGGCTAGGCGTTCGCTTGCCAGGGAGACGTCGATAATGGTCTCCCTGTAGCCCGGTCGTCTGAAGGTCGACGTGGTACCTTTATTTAGTACCACGAGGTCTAGCCGACTGGCCATATCCATAACCAGCCGGCCCCTACGATCCGACCGAGCTTCCCCCCACTCCGGGGCTTTAGCATTGAAGTCCCCGGCGATAATCAGCTCACCCTGCATCTCCCGTGTTGCATCCTCCAGGCCCTCCAGCTTGGCCTGGAAGTCGCTGATGGTCTGGTTTGGAGTGAGGTATACGCTTATGTAGTGAGTTTGCTGGTGCCTCACCCAAACAAAACCGCTGCCGCCGCCATGACCCGCAATGTGGATATTCTGCGGGTCACGGTTCCAGATGGCTGCAGTGACCAGGTCATCAGCAAACCATCCTGGACCATCTCTGTTTCGATACTGTTCGCTGATTAGTACAATATCAGCGTTTTTCTCGAAACAGATCTGTTCCAGGAGGTCGTGAGCTGCCCTGCTCCTGTGCATATTACCCTGCAGAACTACCGCCATTTTTTCTTGGCATTTGCAAGTGCCTCTCGGAAGGCCCTACAGGCTCCTGATCCCGCCGTATGGTTGCGGGAATCAGGTTTGTCCGCTTGTTCTGGGCAGAGGAAGCAACGTGGGGTGGCATTACATCCTGCGATCATGTGGCCTTCCGCCCCGCAGCAATAGCATCGCTTGCTGCGGTCGGGCCCTTCGCAGTCTGGGCTAAGATGGCCGAAGCCCAGACATTTATAGCAACGGGTAACCGTGGCTCTCCTGCGGATCCTGCAGTTGACCCAGCCTATCTTTATGCGGGCGGTGGCCATTAGCTTTTCCGCAGCCGGTGTGTCCATCGTCACTATGGCCATCCGTTGTGCCCTCGCATTTGGCCTAGTAAAGACAGACTGCAGGAACCCCTTGTAGTCCTGCAGGTCTCTTTTTAAGGCCTCCACTACTTCCTCACTGGACGTGCAACTGTCGAGGTCTCTGATCTCCAGGATGACTCTGGGGATCAGTTCCCTAACAACGGTGCAGTCGCTTCCAGTAGCTTCTCTGAGTGCTTCTGAGAAGGCAGTTCTTGTTACTGAATTGCCTTCTTTCAGCTCGAGGAGTACCTGACCTGCTCTTGTTTGCCGGATGGATCGGATCTCTACTCCACTCTCTTCCGGCTTGACAGCCTTACGTATGGTGGACAGAATGTCCGCATACGACTTACCGCCTGCCGGTTTGAGCACGATCGCATCCGGCTTTGTTACCTTTTTTTCCTTCTTCTTTGTCTTCTGCTTCCTCTGCTGTTGTTGCGGCTGCTGTTTCTGTGGCTGCTGCTGCTGTTGTTTCGGCTGCTTCTGCCCTTTTCTACTTTTTACAGCAACCCAATCTTCCTTAGGGATATCCGCCTTTTTCTTCTTCACTTGCTTTTCCCCCGTATCCAGGCTAGGTGGGCTAGAGGCGCCTCGCTTCGTGCCGCCAAGTGGCTCGGGGCCAAGTGACCCTGTTGGTGTCCCCATACTTTCTACCAAGGACATCGTCCTTTGCCTCCTGGCTGGTGTGTAAGCCCTGGCTTGCTTAGCAGCACGTAGTTCCGTTTTCACGGCGCTTTCGAGCTGCTCCAGTTGGTCTACCATAACTGGCAACCCCTTTTTAATATCGTTTTTGATATTAGGCTGAGCTTTTAGCGCCTGCACCATAACCTTCAGGAGCGCTCGCATTTCTGCGAGCACCTTCTCCACCGCAGTCTGGCATACACCTTCTTTCTCCTTAGTTTGTTGGTTGTGTTGGGTGTTTGAATTCATCATGCATAGAATATGTTGTTTAAGACGGTTCGCCCACTATGGGAGCCACACCTCGGTGTGGCTACTATCCCCGCCTATAAGGAACCCTAGTTATGGATGCCGAAGCCGAGAGGCGGTTTGTCGGATGGTCACTCCTATCGGCACCTAGTGACTCTACAAAAAAGGTTACGGGATAGGCCCGCGTCATAATGAAACAAAGGTTTAACGTCACCCCTACCGAGTGGGCGATGTCGGGTCCGTCCCAACACCTGACCCAAACCTCGGGCTAGACGGTGTGCGATTTGCCCTACGCAACTTCGGGTATAAGGAAATATTGACCAGATAATCCTTCAGACCTGCGCCCAACAATGATTGCTTCAACCCCACCATTGGCTCCAGTCAGTGAGCACTAGAGCGGTCCTTCCACATTGAACATGCGTTTATCAATAATAATAATAATAAACGCAGAGGTTAGGTACTGACATCTCGTGCCACCCCGGTTAGGGAGTTTACTACTCTCCCTTTGGCTAGTCTAGCAGGAATATCCACAATCCGTCGGCCGCAGCCCATTCGCACAATGCTCATTCATTCTGCCATTCTCACGATTTCTTTGTTCGTGACCGCTTATTCATTATATTCACGGCTGACCAGACTATGCTGGCTGTTCCCCGATCCACAACCTGGGGACGCGCCCGGTAGCATAGAAAAATGCTCATCAATCGTTGGATAGAACCCGGGAATAATAATAATAATAATAATAATAATAATAATAATAATAATAATAATTATTATTATTATTATTATTATTATTATTATTATTATTATTATTTTTTTTTTTTTTTTTTTTTTCCCCAGACACTAGGTGAATCTTCCGGGGCGCCCGTCCTTGCTTTGGAGATGCAGTAAGAAGGGAGGCCCACTAAGACCATCACGGAGTAGTGGACTCCGTCGTGTGAGGGATTTCTACCCCCTAAACACCCAAAACCTATCCCTTTGGCAGCCTCGACCCGGAACCGCTTTCGTATTACTTCAGCTCAGGCCGCAGCCCTACTGCCCTCGAGGGCGTCATCCGTCCTTCCTACGTTCTTTCTTTCTACGATGCCCTATCTAATCTATTAAGCATCCGTCTCGTTTTTTCGCGCGCAGTACCCCTTCGATGAATGTATTTGTCCCGTCCCATCGGTCTTTCCCTGAAAGCATGCATTCGATCACCACGTCGGGCGAGAGTCGCCCTACCATCACCTCCAATCGTTGTCTTTCCGCGGCCCACCTATTACATGCGAAAAAGGTGTGTTCCGCATCATCCCTCTCGTGCCCGCAGTATTTACATTTCGGCGTATTTATTTTACCTAATTTAAATAGGTAATATTGAAAGTATCCATGTCCTGTCAGGAACTGCGTAAGGTAAAAGTTAACTTCTCCGTACTTCCGTCCCAGCCACCTCGTTATGTCTTGAATCAATAGGTAGGTCCATCTACCCTTCGTCCCCACCCTCCACCTCTCATGCCAAGTTTGTTGCGTCTGGCGGCGGGCTTTGCCCTCCGCGTCTGCCCGTCCTACTTCTGGGCTCCTATCGTAGATCTGCTTCCGTTCCCGTGCGAGCAGGTCGATCGGAATCATACCAGCTATCACCGCCACAGCCTCTACCGACACCGTCCGATACGCGCATGCAACTCTCAGCGCACCTCGCCGCTGCACCGCCACCATTCTCTTCCTATACTTGATAACTTCCATGGCATCAGCCCGAATCTCCGGCAATAGAGGAGTATAGAGTTGGTCGTCGCCATGAGAAGTCTTCTCTTAGATGTCCGCGGGCCTCCAACGTTGCGCATTAACCTACTTAGCGCCGCTATACGTGCTTCTGCCTTCGCCGTTACTTCCCTGATATGGTGTCAAAAGCAAAGCTTTGAGTCCAGGGTGACACCTAGATACTTCGCAGTCGGCCTCGTAGTTACTAACTCGGATCCTACGTACACCGGTAGTATCATAGGGATCTCTTTGTCGTGTCAATAGTACTACCTCGGTTTTCGCCAGCGCGAGACTGAGCCCGTGCTCCGTCATCCACCTAGTTACTCGTTTCATTACCTGGCACAAGATAAGTTGTGCCAAGTCCGCGTTCCGTGCCACGACCGCGACTTCGTCCGCATATCCTACGACAAATGCCCCGTTGGACATGTCCAGGCACAGCAAACCGTCATACGACGCGATCCAAAAATCGGAGCCCAACAGTGATCTCTGTGCAGCGCCCCCGAATTTTCCCTAACCACCGTCCCTTCGCTCGTCTCGATAATGAGTTCGCGATCCCGGAAGTAGTCCTCTGCTACGCGTAGTATGTAGGGTGGGACCCCGAAGCCCCTCAGCGCTGCGAGTAGGTCTGCCCAGCGTGCCGAATTGAAAGCGTTTTTAACTTCCAGCGGTGCTACCAACACCAGTGGTCACGCTCCGTGACATCGTTCCCTTGATCGCCCCACCGCCGCGGTAACCGATCATATCGCGCCTATCGTCGAAAAACCCTTTCTAAATCTATGCTGGTTTTCCGATAAACCCCCTGACTGTTGTATCGCGATTTGGATTCTGCTCCTTAATAGCGCCTCCATACCCTTGCCGATCGTGTCTAATAGACTAAGCTGCCGATACGTAGACGGGGATGTCATGTCTCCCTTCCCCTTGCTGATAAGGACAAGCTTCACCCTTTTCCAAGGACTGCTGAAAATACCTTCTCTGAGACATAAGTTGTAGGTATCCAGTAAAGTTTCCGGGCAACGCGAGGCGATGGCCTATAAAACCTCCACTGGAATCCCATCGGGGCCTGGCGCCTTGCCGCTCTTAAGAGATCTAATCTCTACCCGTAGCTCAGGCGTGGTAAACGAAGGTATATCCTCCTGTCGCACGTCCTCATACAGAGTCTCTTCCCTCGGCGGATGCTCAGGAAAAAGCCCGTCAACTATCTCACTTATCAACCGCGCTTCCTTTATGTCCGGTGGCTTCATTGCCCCTATTCTACGAGTTACGATTTTGTAGCCTAGTCCCCACGGGTCGGAGTTAACTTCGTCGCACACCTCTTTCCAGCATCGTCGTATTTTTTGTAATGGGCCAACGATATCCATTGCAATTTTGTCAAACACCGTTCCCGGTGTATCCGTGATTATCATTGGCTGTTTGGTTTTCAACCGTGTCAGTTTTTTCAATTGGCAATTAAGACATTGTTGTATTCGACGTTGAATGTCTTCTTTCAATTTTTCCCAATAATACTGGGTTTTAATGCGATTATAGGTTTTAGATACACCGCGATGGCCACCAATTGGCGAATCGTGCATCCCATAAAAAACATTATCTCACAAATCTGGTTCCACGTACCGTAGTGAATTCTTGCAGACCACTATTTTGATAGGTACCTGGCTAAATATTTGTTTAATTAATCCTAGAACTTCAGTCCATTCAAGGTTTTCTATATAATTTTTATAAGATATACTACATGTTTTTAACTTCAAACTTAATATTAATTCTTTCAAATCCGTAAAAACCTTAAATAGATTTTCCTTAATTTTAAAAATGGAAACCCTTTCTTCCTCGCGTATACATAGAGAAAAATAATAGTAGCCATTATGTCTTTTCGAATAATTTACACTAAGATACTTTAAAATTTGCTTAGATTCTATTTTATTATTTTCTACTAATTTTAAGGCACCATTATCACAGGGGTTGCCATTACTATCCACAAAATATATTATATTATCTTTTTTATAATGAATTAAATCCTTAACCTCAATTATTTGACAATTTTTATCTAAATCTACAGATTTTAACTTGAGCTCCGAGGGTTCGGATTCGATTATTGAAGTTGATAAATGAGAAACCTCTGATAAATCCTCAGTATTTAGCATTAAAGGGAGTTCAAATGTATCATTTTTTACGGAAGAATAGATAGTTTTTTTCAGATTGGAAAGATAACAGTGCTTCTCCGTGAAAATCATCATCTAGGCTATCTGATTCTATGTAATTAGGTTTAGGTTTATTTGCAACGCGTTCAGAGACCCGTTTCTCATAGGGTTCTAATATAATCGGATCATTTTTCTTTTTATTAATTTTTTCCTCAGAATCTGGTAACTGAGATATAATTACTGATTTTAGTTCTAAAGTATTCTTAATAGAATTAGATTTATCCACGTTTTTTCTTGTTTTGTTTATTTCTTTATTTGTTTTTTTTTTATGTTAAATTATTTTCTATTACTTTAGAATTATCAACGGCATCATTAGTAAGGTTAACTTTTTCATTAAGCAATTTAGATTGCTTCCTAGTGATTACATTACAAATGGGGTTCCTAGATAATGCATCCGCATTAGCATTCAATCTCCCATGCTTGTATATAACCTCATAATCAAATTCAGAGAGTTTAAATCTCCATTTCTGAACACGGGTGTTGCAATCCGCGGTTTTGAACCAAACTAACGGTTTATGATCAGTTACAAACGAGATTTTTCGGTTATAGATATAGGATTGGAAGATTTTTGCACAATGAATCATGGCTAAAGCTTCTTTTTCGTATACCTCATAGTTTAAATTCAGGTCCTCTAAGCACTCGGGAGGCGTAACTTATTAGAAGGTCTTTGCCAATTTCTCCTTGAGATAGTACTCCACCGATGGCATATCCCGAAGCATCTGTTGTGATAATAAAAGGTTTAGAGAAATCAGGATACTGTAAGATTGGGGGATTGCATAGTGCCTCCTTTAATAACTCAACCGCTTCCTGTGTTTTTTTGGTCCAGATAAAATCAGTGTCCTTTTCTAACAATTTCGTCAAAGGTTTTGACATTGTGGCAAAATTTTTAATAAATCTTCTATAATATCCTGCTAAACCAAGGAATTGTCTAATGTTTTTGACCGTTCTAGGCTGAGGAAAGCATCTAACTGCTTCAAGCTTCTTTGGATCGGGACTGACCCCATTTTTACTTAACACATGACCCAAATAGCAAATCTCACTTTTTAAAAATTCACATGTTAACATTTAATTGTAAATTTGCTTGATCTAATCTTTCCATAATTAAGCTTAGCTTTTCCTCGTGTTCCTCTAATGTATCAGCAAAAATAATTATGTCATCAATGAAAGTAAATAAAACTTTCCCTTGTAGTTCTCTAAATCTTTCATCTATATATCTTTGAAAAGTAGGAGGAGCATTTTTCAATCCAAATGTCATACGAACATACTCATAATGACCATATGGCGTACTAAAAGTGGTTTTGTGAGAGTTACGGGGATCCATTAATATCTGATGGAAACCTGATGCTAAATCAAGAACCGTATAATACTTATGTCCTCCCACCTGATCAATGATTTGTGTTATGTCAGGTAATGGGTATGCGTCAGTTATTGTTTTTTCGTTCAGCATGCGAAAATCTGAAACTAAACGCCATTTCTGCTTTAAGGAGGAATCCAACTTCTTTGGAACTAATTACAGAGGAGAATTATAAGGTGAAGTCGAAGGTTTTATAATTCCCTCCTGCAGCAGTGCATCAACTTGTCTACTAACCTTTTCCTTAAGAGATATTGGAAATTTGTATTGCTTAACATTAATAGGAATGTCGTCAGTTGTGATAATTCTATGCATTACCGTACTGGCGGCACCTGAATGTTGGCCTTCCAAGAGAAACCTATGTTCAAATTTTAAAATTAAATCATTGATATGATCTCTTTCTATACTATCCAAGTGATCTAACCTTAAAAGGTCCAAAATAGAATTATTATTACATTCTATGTTAATGGTGTGAGTAGATATATTTGAATTTTTTTTATGGTTTTAATAATCCTTCAAATCAGATGAGTCATAAGTGGTCCCTTCAAGTAACCCCTTAGATTCATTGTCGGAATCATTACCAAAATTAGCATCCATGCTACCATTCGAAACCAGGCTTGAACGAGAACTGGTTAAATCTCCCTTACATAATTCAGTGTTACATGGAATTTTAAAAACCAAAGGAGTAGTGTGGTTTCCTACCCTGAGACATTTGTTTTCATAATCCACTAAAGCTTTAGCTTGAGTTAAATAGGTGGATCCAAAAACTCCATCACCTGGAATTGGAAAATCATTTGGTACCACATGAAACAATGAGGAAATACCGTAAACCTTGATTTCAACAGCTCCCAGAGATTTTGTTGTTTCGTCACAAATACCTTTTAATAAAACTGAACCAGCTAGATTTAATTTCTGATCACTAGGTATTGATTTCAATTTAATAAGATTAGCTTCAGAGCCGCTATCTATCATAAAATAACCTTTATTAAAGAAAGGTGAATTAAAAACTTCGATAAATTGTAAGCAATCTAAGGCCTTTTCAGTCATCATATTGGTGACTGCATTAATTTCGACCTCATAACAGGGGTTATCATTTTGACAAAAATCCATACTTTTGTCATCTAGCGTGAATAATTTACTTTCGAAATCTAACTTAGCATTATAAGATAAGAATAATTGTGATCCTAGAATTTCCGCAAACGGAATTTGGAAATTATTTGGCACTACTATCAACTCTATATTTTTACCTAACATTCTTTTATTAACCATACCTAATGACAAAACTGGGTTTTCGGAAATTCCCATGATTAGTGTTGGTCTTGTTGTATCTATAGTTTTTACATCATTGATAAAACCTACACGAAGGATATTTATTTCAGATCCCGAATCCAACATAAAATCAAATAATACATTATTTGTACAGTCTTTAAATGAAACATGTGGGATTAATTTGGACGCAAAGTGGAGCTTAATGCTATTAACTCGTCCGCTGTAAATCCCTGCACCTGGGTTGTATGAGTTGAACGCTGAGCAATGGGCTGAGTCCCTCGAGGTGCGCTCGGGCCTAAAGGGCTCTCCTCGTTTCCCGATCTCCTGGCATCATTATTAGCCTTTTTCCGGCATTGGTCAATTGAGTGACCTTTAATTTTGCAATAAACAAAAATGATATTACTTCTGCAAGAAAGCGCAGTATGGCCGGTATTTAGACATAACTGGCATGTGACTATGTTAACAGCTGGTTTATGTGTTCCATTATTCTCGCGCTGTTGACATCTATCAGCGGTATGCCCTTTGTTTAAACAAAGCTGGCAGGTGATTATGTTCGGTATTGAGGTGGCTTGCTCGCCTGCCCGACAAAAACGAGTGGTATGTCCTTGTCTTCCACAAGTTTGACAAATAGCAACTCGATAACATTGGGCTGCTAGATGTCCAGGTTTGTTGCAAATTTGGCATATCATGCCCATTTTGCATTGGGTAGATTGATGCCCTGTTTTTTTGCAAATATTGCAGTTATCTTCAGATTTAGGGGCTCTTGCAGCAGCCAGCTGACATTTGTCAGTGCTGTGTCCCGATTGATTGCAAATTGTGCAGGTTAACACACGATTCGCAGAAAATAAACTGCAATTGTTAGCTTCATGTCCATTTTGTTTGCATAATTGGCAAAGGAATACTTTTTTTTATCAAATTTTCCTATGCTAGGTTGATCTCTTCTTAGAGCTTTCCTAGCTAGAAGTAATTTTTCTATTCTAATTGCTTCCTTGACTACATCGTTTACATTAGCGGCCGCTCCTAAACGTTGCTCAATTTCTGGCTTTAATCCAGCTTTAAAGCATTCAAGTAGAGTTTTTTTCTACAGAGGCACTGAAAGCTTCTGGTAATATTCCATTTTCTAGTTTCTTTGCTTCCAAGATTCTAGCCCCTAATATTCTTACTCTATCGCGAAGGTTATTACTTCTTCATCATTTTTTTTGGAATTCATTACCAAGTTCTCCAAGTAATTGAGCTACCGATTTAGCTGGAGCATAGATTTGCTTTAAATAGTCTTTAAATTCTTCAACCGTTCCGAAGACTTGTCCGGTTATGGCCTGTCTCGCTTCTCCTGTAACTCTAGCCCTCAATAATTTTGCAAGGCTAGGTTCAGCTGTAGTCTCGAACATAGCCTTTGCTTCCGTGCATCCTTCTAAAAACTGTGTTATAGGAATATTTTTTCCGTCAAATTTAGGTACGATCTTTAAAGCGTCCTTAATATTCACATAGTGTGGTGTAGTTGCCATTGTGATAATAACTGGCCCTCGAGGAATCTCAGAATCACTATCACTAAAGTCTATTGATTTTTGGGACGACAGAGTCTTATTTTCCTTCCCAATTTCCAAGTTAGAGGTATCAGCCTTTCGGTCTGATTCGTCCCCTTTTCCAATTTCTGACTTCGAGGTACTGGGTAATTGATCCAGTTTGTCCTCTATTTTTATTGGGGAATAGGGAAGTTACTTGGTAGGTGCAAATGGATCAAACTGTTCTATTTCCTTCCTTGATTCTGGGTGTTCACGGGCTTTTTGGCGAGTTATTCGCTGATCACTCATATAAACTACTTGATAAAGAAATAAAAAAGACTCAAAATATTTATTATTTGATGTTGAATGTATAACGCCATCCATTTTTATATTAAATAGTTGAGGACGATCTTTGGAGGCAAAATGAAATGATCTTATTTCTTTATGGCAACGTTTCGTTGGCTTAGTACGCCAACCTCATCAGGCCTTTATTCAGGCCGAGAATAACATCTGATCGACGTATGATATATACGTTTATAATTTCGGTAATTTTGATTTTTGTATTTACACTTTGTGGTTTAATTGTCTTTAAAAAAAAGTTTTATATGTTAATTTATTTCTGTGTTTTGAATAAAGGCCTGATGAGGTTGGCGTACTAAGCCAACGAAACGTTGCCATAAAGAAATAAGATCATTTCATTTTGCCTCCAAAGATCGTCCTCAACTATTTAATATAAAAATGGATGGCGTTATACATTCAACATTGAACCTGAGTCTTCGATCGGAAACAGACTCCCCTACAACATCATCTTTCTTTGAATATATTAGACAAACACATGGAATGGATACATGGAAACTTCTTCAAAGATGGACAAGATCAAATCGACTACTGGCGAACAGTAATTCACAACGATGCTATCTTCTTGAATGCAGAAAATTTGGAGTGACACCATAACACATTAAAAATTTAAGTAAAAAGTTTTTCAATATAAGTTTTCATAGTAGGACATGTAAAAGAAAGTTAAAAAATTTTATGAAATATTTCGCAACTATGTTGTTAAATTTAAAAACCCGAGATATCAACTTTCATATAAAATTTATCGAAAAAAACCTAAATGTTATAAAAGAAAAAATTACACTTTCCACGCTAGACGCTTTGACTATAGATAAGTTTTTCTTATTCACTTCAAATAAATCTAAAACGATGCGTGAAAAATTTGATTCTATGCATATGAATAAGCTTGCCTCTTTAAAGTCAAACGCAAGCGTCAATAGTAATAAAAGTACGTGGCTTAAGAATTTAACGAATGTTCAAATTCCGTCGGAAGTTATTGATATTGTTACATTGGGTTCAAATTTCAGCCATATTTCAAAAATTTTTAGTAACGATATAGTTAATACAATAAAAAATGTTGAAAACTGTCTCAATTCAGTACATATTAACAATGACGAGAAAAATGAAATACGGAAAAAAGTCACAAGATCTTTAAAAAAGGCTGTTAATACTGATATGAGCCGTTTCGCCTCAACTCTCCTAGCGCGGCGCGCTAGCGTCAAATCATGCTATTTTCAAGTCGTGTTTACGATATCAATATGCATTTCAAAAAATTATGTGATAAGCGTTTCCGACGTATTTTTTCCTCAGCTTTCCAATGGCGTAGGTGGTTTTTCCGAAATTTTCCATTTTCCCCCCCAACAAGTATAAAACATACTATATCTCGAAAAGTATATTTTTAATATTTTTTTTTACCCCCTAGATCGAAAGCTGAGCATTTTTTACGTCGGAAAGGATTTTTTTCAGAATTTGCTCGAATGTTTTCTTAGAGAAACAGAACGCGAAAGAGCAGACGCAGCGTCTCCTTCGCGCGCGGTTTTCGGCGCGCTGTACACCGCGTGGACTAGATGCATTTCGCTCTCTAACAACCACTTAAAATTTTGATTTCCTTAATAATAGCAACAATAAACTAGTATTTATATTAATAATTCTTTTTTTTAAAGTAGATAATTTTATTTTGTTTTGTTTTACGGGTTTTTTAGGGAAGATTTGATATTCTGAACTCATTGACGTTTTTTTAGTATTAATGTTGTTTTATTCATTGGAATAACGGCATGGTACTGTAAAGTTCCCGGTATAGATTTAATTTTACTTAACCTTGATTTTAGTTTCAAAACGGCTTTTTCATAGGTCTTTTTAGTGCTGTAAAAAACTTTAGTTTCTTTGCAATTACGTAAAGCCCAGTTGTAAAGGTCTTCTGGTGTTAAAATATGATTACTCGAAGCGAGTTGAAGACTTGCTCTTTTCGCCCCTCTTTTCAAATTTGCGCCTATACCATCGCACGCACCTTTACGGTGCGCTGCTGCATGAAAATGCCATTCAGCAGGAACTCCAAAATCTTTTTGATGAAACAGAAGATTTTGGAAGGTAGACTTGTTCTTAAAATGCTGACCTGCTCCATCAGTTAAGTAATAAATTTTCTTGACTATGAAATTATTTTTTAAATACGATATTATAATTTTTTGATATTCATAAACAGCAACAGTATCGTGATTTAGATTATCAGAAATTATAGCAATGCTTATATGTTTAAGATCTTGATTTTCGTTATAATATACCACTGTTGTAAAAACTGTTGCTTGATTATTGTTCCAGTGGAACGATTGTGTTGAATTTTGCACTATAAACGCATAGTTTTCTGCAAAATCACAACAAACAAGGAATTCTCCTTTTTGAAGGTTTTTTTTCAAATCGCTTAAGAAAAGATATTGTTCTCTCGCAAAGAAGTCATGAGTTTTAAATTTTATTAATTTTTCTCCCAGTATGTTCATGGATTCATAAACATTTACAGTTGTAGATACTATTGTGCAACGATCTGTCTGAAGCCATGACTCATACTGTATTTGAAAAATATCATTTCTCTCAAAACATTCAAGCAAATGTTTCCGTAATACAGGCATATTGGGGCAATCTAAACAGTCTCCCAAGTAACATTTCGAACTAGCATTACTACATACGATTGCTTGGATGCAATCGTGGTAGTTTTTAAGAAATAGTCGAGTACCTTCAGTTAAACTCTGTAAATTAATAGCATTTAACATCAGCTTGATATTTTCGTGGTGTACACATACGCATACATTATGCGTACCACTGCTTCCCGCTAGAACACAATGCGGCGGCCTCAATTGAGTAAATTTAGTGAAGCCAATATTAACAGATTCATGCTCTTTTTAAATAAACAATAAATTTCACGTAAATTACCAAGTAGTAACCTTTTCTGTACATGTTCTCTTTTACCATTATCCTGCTTAACAGATATACAATCTTTTAATCCGGGCATTACACGACTAATATCGTCCCTCTCATAAAAACGTTTAACTGAATCTACACTTTCAACTGGAAATATTTTGCCCCTTTTCTTTTCAGGTTTTGAAAAATTCCACTTTCAGTTACTAACTTTTTCGCTTCTCGAGCTTCCCACTCAGTACAACCGAACTCTCTGATTAAGTCTCTGCGAGACCAAAAATCAGGAGCAAGCGTGAGTAGCTGAATTTTATCTTCCTTACCCGGTGATTCTAAAAATTTTTTTTTAATTGGTTGAGAACTGCCACGCCTGCTTTATGATATTCATCAGTACATTCAATTTTAGCTTTCTTGGCATCGCATGAAGGTAAATCTAACTTATGTTTATAAAGTTGACGTTGACAGTTGGAACAAATTTTCGCGTTTTCTGGTACGAGGGGATACGCACTCCTAAATATTGAAGGAAAATTCGACAAATTTTTACGCACAGAGTGATTAATTTTATTAAAAGGATTTATGCATTTCAGCTTCAAAGCTGGATCCATTTCAGTAGCGAGAAAATAAATGCAATAAATAAACCAAAAATAAATTATGATTTAATCAGCAAACACACGAAGAACACAAATATAACGGAAACAGCGTTAAAATTCTTAAACAATTTCAAGGATAACAAAGATCGAAAATTCATCAGACTTATATAATTGGATACAACAAATTACTCTCGGGCAAAAATTTTCTATACGCAAGCCACCTATCGGGTAAAAAGTAAGTGAGAAGCGTTGCGTCTACTATTTCAAATTGATTGTAATGTTTTTGCTTCCTCAAAGAGGAAGCTTTGTAACGGTGAAAAAAATTTTCGAAAAAAAAGTCTTCAAAAAGATGTTTTATGGTGGTATATGTGTATATTATTTGATTTTGATGATTTTTGATTTCGTGGATGTATGTATGTGTGTGTGTGCGTGTGTGTGTGTGTGTATTTCAACTCTTAATATCTCCGAAACTAATCAACCGATTTTCGTCGGGTAAAGCTTATTCGCTTCGTCTTGCGGCAAAAGGAAAGTACCCTGATGGATTTGGGATTTTATTGATTTTCTTTTGTTTTATAACCAAAAAACGATTTTGAATTTTTAGTTTTTTTGATTTTTTCGTATTTTATAGTAATTATTACATAAAATAATATACTTCTCTTAAAAGGTATTCAAATTACCTACATTTTCTTTTTTAAAATTTAAAATTTTAAATATCTTCACTCTGTCATTTGTTATTAATGAAAACTTTTTTATATTTAAAAAATTAATATCTCAAAAATAATTTATTTATCGACTTGAAATTTTAACTGTTACTTATTACACTTGTTGGTGGCAATATTGTGTTGCAATTTTAAGTGATTATCTATATGAATATATATTATACATTTATTTTCGAGAACTATCATTTTAATATTTTTATATAATGTAGTAAATTAAAATATCAAAACGTATTAATAGTGCCATTTTTAGCCCCTTCTTTTATCTCTTTTTAATCTCAATTTTTTTAAACTTGGTGGTCTGTCAAAGCTTTTTTTAAAATAGGTACGTAATATACTATTTTGCAAGAAACTGGTATAAGACGCATCGGTTCAAAGTATTATTGAAATTCTTTAGCATTCCTTTTTATGAAAAATGTATTTTCAGAATTTCAATTTTTAATTAGGAAACGATGAATTAGTTTGAGGAAGCTAAGTGCCAAAGAATTGGCAGCGGTTTTTTTTTTTGCGAAATAACCTATGAAAATGTCAATCGTGCATATAAGTGAAATTCGAAGTGCAAAAAGATATTCCATAAAGAATTAAAAATGATAAATAAAAATAATAAGGTTACTAGAGAGCGAAATACATCTAGTCCACGCGCTGTACAGCGCGCCGCATACCGCGCACGAAGGAGACGCTGCGTCTGCTCTTTCGCGTTCTGTTTCTCTAAGAAAAACATTCGAGCAAATTTTGCAAAAAATCCTTTCCGACGTAAAAAATGCTCAGCTTTCGATCTAGATGATAAAAAAAAATATTAAAAATATACTTTCCGAGATATAGTATGTTTTATACTTTTTGAGGGTGAAAATGGAAAATTTCGGAAAAACCACTTACACCATTGGAAAGCTGAGGAAAAAATACGTCGGAAACGCTTATCACATAATTTTTTGAAATTCATACTGATATCGTAAACACGACTTGAAAAAAGCATGATTTGACGCTCGCGCGCCGCGCTGGGAGAGTTGAGGCGAAACGCCTCATATACATATACCATATACAGACAGAGCTTTATCTAAAAAACTAAAAATAACCAAAAACTTTTTAAAAACGCATAATGATAGTTTCTTTACAAAAGCAGATAAAGGCAATGTAACGGTTTGTTTAGAAAAATCAATCTATAACGAAAAGATGGTGAAGCTATTATCGGATGATAAAACATATAAAAAGATAAGTAAAAATCCACTGAAACGTTTAAAAGATGGAACATATAGTATGTTAAATTATTTAAATAATAATGGTTTTTTGTACAAAAATTTTCATAAAAATAGTTTAACTCAATCTGATACGACACTGGCGAAATGTTATGGATTACCAAAGATTCATAAAATTGATGTACCGTTACGTCCTATTGTTTCTTTAGTTAATAGCCCCACGTATTTCTTAGCAAAAATAGTATATCAAGAACTTAAGAATGCGATACCTAAGCCTAGTTCACATATCAATAACAGTTTTGAATTGAAAGAAAAATTAAAAATATAATAATAACGGATGAATACACTTTACTGTCATTAGACGTAACGTCGTTATTTACAAACATCTCGTGCGAATTAGTGTTGGATAGTTTAGATACAAGAGCGGTTTCCATCCATAATCACTGTAAGATCCCGCTTGATGAATTAAAAGAATGCACCGCTTTTCTGTTTAATAATACGATTTTACTTTTAATGGTCAAACCTATCAACAAATCTATGGAACCCCGATGGGTTCACCGATTTCACCATTATTTGCGGACATTGTAATGGATGATTTGGAAAAGAATTGCTTACGAGAATTAGAACTACATTATGACTGTATCCCTATTTTTTATTACAGATATGTTGACGACACGCTTATTTGTGTTAAAAAACAACACATTGACACAGTGATAAAAGTTTTTAATGCTTATGACATAAATTTAAAATTTACTTATGAACTAGAAGAGAATAAAAAAATTAATTTTTTAGATATGACATTAATTAGAACTGATAATAAAATTTTGACAAATTGGTACCAAAAACCGACATCATCGGGACGTGTAATCAATTATTTTTCAAATCATCCAACACAGCAAAGAAAGAATATTATTTGTAACCTAGTTGATAGGGCGTTTTTACTCTCAGATTCTAATTTTCACTTAGACAATATAAAACTCATAAAGAAGATTTTACGTAACAATGATTATCCTATGTGGTTTATAGAAAAACATATCGAAATTAGATTTAAAAAACTTAAGTATGGTTATACATATAATACGCACCAAAATTGCTATGAAAAATTACCAAAATTGTCTTTACCGTTTACCAAAGATTTTAATAGTCTATCTAATATGTTAAAATCTTATAACATTTGTACAATCCCATTATTGAATAAAAGTTTGTCTTCGATCATTCGGTTAGGCAAAGACATAACCAAAAAATGGGATCGTTAATGTGGTGTATAAATTTGATTGCCTAAATTGCTCTGCTACATACATAGGAGAATCTAAAAGATCGTTACACACACGCATTAATGAACATAAAATAAACAAAAATAAAGAGTCTGTTGTCAGTACACATTGATTAGAAAACAAACATGAGTTCGATTGGGAAAATACATCCATTTTAGATTTTGAAAGCAATTACAAAAAAAGACTGATTTCCGAAATGATCTATATAAAAAGCAATCAAAATAGTATTAATAAAAAGGAAGATATCCAAAGACTAAGTACAATGTATTTTCCTATTATTAACGAACTTGATGCTGTGTAACTCTTTATGTAAACATTGTCCAGCGTATATAAATACAGTGTACGTGTTATTGTTTTCAGTCGAGAATAACATCTGATCGACGTATGATATATACGTTTATAATTTCGGTAATTTTGATTTTTGTATTTACACTTTGTGGTTTAATTGTCTTTAAAAAAAAGTTTTATATGTTAATTTATTTCTGTGTCTTGAATAAAGGCCTGATGAGGTTGGTGTACTAAGCCAACGAAACGTTGCCATAAAGAAATAAGATCATTTCATTTTGCCTCCAAAGATCGTTCTCAACTATTTAATATTTATTATTTGTTTTTTTTTTATTTATTGTTAATTATATTTACTAAATTTTTACATTAAAAAAAAATAAAAATAAATTATTTGGTTGAGGTGAATTTAATATTCACCCTCCAATTTTAACATCCACTCTAATGGTGGTTGTGGCAATATTTTTTAATTTTATAATTTAATTTAAAACAGGCTGCACAAGTTTTCGAGTACACGTTGATTTTTATGCATTCAGTACACTTTTTCTTCAGAGGATCTACAGGTAAAGGTATATTTTCAACCTCAACGGGTGGTGGGGTATTTTTTATATCTATTAGTACCCTCTTCCAGAATTGCTTAATTGTCCTTTCTTCTCTTCGTTTTTTCCTAAGGGTTTGAAAAACTGAAGGTCTCTTCATTTTCTTTTGAGGTTTATCCATAAAAACAATTTTAATTAATATTAGTATTCCTATTCTCGGTGTTTCTTTTTTCAAAAATACCTATATTTTTTTCCTAACTAAATCCTTGTAATATGAACTTATTGAAATAAAATATTGCGGGAACTTAAATTATTTATTTAAAGTATTAAATCTTGCACCAGATTCTTGCTTGTTTAAAATTTTTTTTTTTTGAGCGTAATTAGTGATAGTGTAACTATGTTTTTTGTTTTTTTAATATTTAATTATTTATTTAAATTTGGTTATTAAGCAACATAAATTCTAAAATAATAATGTTAATAATCTTAGTATAATTTAGTTCTAGTAATTAATGTAGAATTAATTAATTATTTGTATATATAAAATTTTTTATGAGGAGAGGAAATTTCAATATTTATAATTGTATTGTTTTTATTCTAAAGATAATTTTCCAAAACCTTGTGTAATATTTAAAATTTCTTCGTTTAATTTTTTTAATTTTAAATCTACGCTTGTTTCGAGATTGCGAAAACTTTTAAACACTACGCATAAATCACTAGCAAATTTATTGTTTTTTTTTTTTGTTAATTTATTAATTTCCTCGATCAATTCCCCGTTAAATGCTGTTAATTGGAGGTTTCCAAGTTTGATAAGAGATAATTCGTCAGCTAACTTTGCAATTGTAGCCCAACAGTCCTGATTAAGTGCCTCAAGAGACTCTACTCGTGATATTAATTCCGTAAAAAAACTTTCAATTCGGCACTCCAGGAGGATACCATTGATTTGAGGGATCATTCTCTATATAAAAAAAAATTTGTGAAACAATAAATAATTTTACATAAATAAACCTGTTAATTACCTAAAATTAAAAGGAGAAAAGAATATTAAAGATTTTTAATTATTGCAGGGATAATTTTTCAAATTTTTGTGTAAGAACTAGCATCTCATTTTCAAACTTCTTAAAACGTGATTCTACAATTTTTTCAAATTTACATAATCTACTCGTTATCACACTTAAATGAACAGAAAATTTATCGTTTTTATAAGCTAACTTATTGACTTCCGCGAGAATTTCCTCAATTAAGTTTCTTAATTGAGAGTTCTGGGTCCTTACAAACGATAGTTCGTCGTGTATGTCAGCAACCGTAGTCCAACGATCGTTGTCAAATTCTTCGAGAGCTTCTACCCGTGATATTAATTCCGCCAATCGATTTTCAATACGGCATTCTAGAACAATATTGCTGATTTCCGGAATCATTGTCCGCTTAGAGAGGGCATTGTCGAAGTAACCCCCCCTTTTTTTTTAAAAAAAAAAAACGATATTATATAAAAAAAAATAAAAAGGTAAAACTCAATCTTTAAATCAGAGCTAAATTGAATTCTGTTTATTAACAATTTATTTTTATTATTATTATTATTGTTTATTCATAATTATTATTATTATTTATTAATAATTATTACTATTCTTGTTTATTAATCATTAATTGTTTATTATTATTTGTTATGAACTATTATTTATTATTGTTTATTAATAATTATTATTAATAACTATTGTTTATTAATAATTATTATTAATAACTATTGTTTATTATTAATTATTGTTATTATATTAATAATTAATAATAATTAATTAAAAACTGTAAAAAGGTAAATATGAATTTACTTAAATTTGTATTTCTTTCAATTAGTTATTATTGAATTAAAATATAGTAAGGTTTAGAGAAAGAAAGTACACGAATATTATTTTTAACTTTTTGAATTCGAGTGAAAATTTAGTAAATAAAATTCAGTTTTATGAGTAAAAGTTTGAAATCTTTTGGTATATAAAAAAAAATATTTTTTTGTTTGTTTGTTTTTCAAAATATAGAATTACGATATAGTGGATTTGGTAATAAAATTATTTTAGAAGATATTTTTCTTAATTTCTCTTCCCAATAATAGAAGATTTTTATATTTGTAGATTTGGTAAATTAGATTTTTAGATTTAATATAATTTTCTATAGAAGTTTTAAAAAAACCACTCTTCTCTAATTTTTATAGAGGATTTTTAAAAATTTTAAAATTCAGTAATTTTTGTTTTTTAGATTTAATATATCTGTATAGAAGTTTAATATACTTCTCTTCTCAAATTTTATAGAGAATTCAAAAGTTTTGATTTAGTAAAAATAGAAGTGTGAAAAAACTTCGCTTCCCTAACTTTGTAGAGGATTCATAAATTTTGGTTTAATAAAAATAGAAGTATAATAGTACTTCTCTTCCCTAACTTTGTAGAGGATTCATAAATTTTGAATTAATAAATTTTAGTTACAATTTTTAGTTTCTTTTGTTAGTTTTAGATTAGTCGAGAGGCCGTTGCGCGTGGTCATCCTTTTGTGACACAAAGGCTTTGGGGCGTAGACTTAAACTTTGAAAAATTAATTAATTTTTTTTTATTTTAGTTTAACTTGATTTCGTTTTATTTTCAACTTATTTAATTAGTTTTTTCTTCTTCTTAAAATTTTGTTTAACATTTTTTTTCCTGCTTTTAAACTTGAAAACACAATAAGTTTCCTTTCAACCTATAATCTTTTTGCCCTAACATAAAATTGATCCTACCTAGTATTTGTATCTATTATCCCTCCGGGGCCACCAAATTTGTTACGTCGGGTCTACCAAAGAAAACCCGACGGTTAGCTATAAATTAGTAAAACCATAATGCTCTCTTTAGAGCCTAGGCTATTGAAAACCTACTAGCTCGGGACAGAGCTAGATACTAACACTAGAAGGATAAGATAGGGTTGGGCAGCAATAAGGGCGCGCCGCGATTTATGAATTTAGAAGTTTTTCAAAATTTTGATAACCAGTGGTGTTTCTGATTATTTTCTTTCCTTTATATCACTTTGAATGTGATTAGTTTTTTTTTATTATTAATTTATTATTGATTAGGGAATGTACCCACAAGAAAGGCCTAGTTACTTGCGGAATAGATTCCTTAATATATTTTTTATTCTCAGGATATCTACGGGGTTGATTTAGAAAGATGGATAGATATATAGAAGAAACACTTTTTCTTTACGGGAAATTGTACGGAGACTCGAGTTAAAACACACATTAAATGGGGTTATTGTTTTGGAAAATGTTCTGGCTAACTAGTAGAAAAGTTAAGGTAGCAAATAAAATTTTACACTTACTTTTATTTTTCCTCGGTCCTTAGCGGCTTTGATGGTCCGTTGTCTCTGTTGTGTATTTTTATGAAAGGTGTCGGTTGTTTAACTGATTTTAAAAATAAATGAGTACAAACACGAGAATCTTTAGTTTTATGCAATCAATTTATTTCAACGAAAAAATATGGGTTACCATAGCACGGTAACTTTGGTTACAAATACAAAATCTTGGTTGGAGCAAACTAAATGGCGCGCACTTTGTAAAATTTTGCAACGAAAAATGCTTGAGTAAGTGTAAGGATCTCTCCGGTTGAGGGTTGTGAGAATGAGGGAGACCTCGTCGGCTTGAGGGTTGGAGCTTGAATGAATCGGAGCGGAGGCGTAAGTCTACGAGCTGGACTATCGAAGCGACGCTGACGCTTCTTGGTCGTAAACACGGAGCGATGTTATTGGCCGCTTAGATTTTTGGGACCGGCCCTCACTCAAAATCGGGCGCTGGGATTCGATAATGAGGCGTCATTATGCATAAACGCTATGAATTGATTGTTAGGCAATAAAAAAGAATTTTTGTTGTCTTACATTCAGCATCAAGATAAATAACCCACTTTGACATAATGTTTTTTTTTATAATAAAGAATTTTTAATATGAAACTTTAAATACGTACAAGAACTGGGCAGTCCCATGACTAATTAAAAAGAATTTACGTTAAAATATGAAGATTTATTAATAAAAAAGGTGGAAATGAATTAAAAGTTAATTAAAGAAAGGATTTATAATCTGAATATTATAATAAATTATAATTAATCTGTAAATTAAACATTACTCGAAGTAGTTTATTTATGTACAAGAGTTTTATTTTCAAACAAGAGGGTTTTTAAGTAGTGAAATCGTACAAAGGATAATTATAAATACATCTAATATCCTATTTTGTATATTAATCGTTAAGGGTCAATTGAATACGCGAATAGGAATATTGTTTTGGTATATAAAAGGGTGACAGTTATTAACAGCGAAATGGTTTAACATAGAAAATATAAACGTCTTAAAATTAGTAAAATTAGACTTAAAACTAAATATGACGGCTTTCGATAATATTAATGGATTTAAAAATTATATTCCTGAATTCATGATAAATTTAAGCTATTAACGTTTTTAGTGCATAAGTTAGAACTAAAATATAAGTATAAAAGTAACTAAATTTGTATAAACTCTAATGCAATTAATACAAAAGTTTGAATATAAAATAACTTATAATATATATATATATATATATATATATATATATATATATATATATATATATATATATATATATATATATATATATATATATATATATATATATATATATATATATATATATATATATATATATATATATATATATATATATATATATATATATATATATATATATATATATATATATATATATATATATATATATATAGTAATAGGTATATATATATTTTATTAGAACCTATTACTCATTTCATATTATTGGGGCATTGAATTAAAGTGACTGCTAAAACTTATACAGAAAAATGTACAATAATATATATAATAGAATAACCTATTGTGGAAATAGGTGAGATATTAAAATGTATTAGTTTATGAACTTTTCAGGAAAGAGAACAGGAAGTACTTGATTTCATAAGGTATTTGAACTTTAAAATATTCTTAATTGAATTTGGAAATTGTAGAGATTTTGTTTTTATATATTTTGCATAAACATACAAAATAAAGTCAAGAAATATTACTGTGGATAGAAAAGGTTGAAGGTAATTATCTAATGTAAAAGCTTAATAGAAAGGTATGAAATAACCTAGTTTAGTCTTAGATAATTAAAATCTATTGAATTGTTGAGTTAATAAATCCTCAGGGATTTAATTGGAAGAGGTATACTAAGTAAATGGTATATGTTTAACCTTGGAGTTACAGAGGAAAAATTAGTTTACTCTGTATTTGTTACTAACTGTCTATAAACGTGTACTTTAAATATTATAAATTAATGAAAGAGAATTTTGTGGTTTTATTGAAATAAATGCGTTATAAAAAATTTACTTTATAAACTAATTTAAATATACTAATAGGGGTGTTACTAACATTGCGTTCTGATTTATAAATCGTGAATAACTATAAAATGGAAGAAGAGCAAATTCATAAAGGTTTGCATTTTCTTTGAATATCTTCTTTAAACTCCGGATTTATTTCAATAAAAAAAAAAAAATGAGAATGGACATATTGACTATTGCTTTTTTTTTTTTTACATAAAAGAATTAAAAATGCAGCTACTGTGATTGACATTTTTGAAGAAAATTCAATGTAAGCGTGGGTGGCAGAAAGTTCTGGAAAACGAGAGAGAGAGAGAGAGAGAAGCGGGAACAGACGCCGTCGTTCTTAACTACAGGGTTTTCCCAGTTTATTGATATTCGAGTGGTTGAAAAATTCCGACGCGTTCTTGGGTTCGAGAAAGTTATCACTTCCAGATGGTGGGGTCTTAGATTAGGCCTTGGGAAAGTGAAAAAGATTTTATTTTTTTTTCGAGGCCTACTCGGAAATTTCGAGTCTGGCTAGTCTTTACTGAGGCTATCGTAAGAGGAAGGAAACGAAAAAAAACTTTACGACCCGCGACGAAGAAGGAAGCGTTGTACCCTTACTTCGAGATGTTTGCGTTTGGGGTTTCTCATGCGGCTGAAAATTCTAGGCCTGTGTTTTATGATTTCAAAACTATTTTCTGTCTTGCATTTATCTAAAACTGTTATGTATTTTATGATTCAATGGTAACTAAATTTTTTAATAATATAGAAAATCGCCGGATGTAACACTGCCTAAGAAATTCGTTTCTCCCACGTAGGTAACATCCCCGACGCGCGCCCATACTAGACCCTCCCCCTTGCCTCGTCCGGTAATCTTTGACCTATGTCTACCTGCTATCCAGACCGCCGCTGTGTCGGTCTCGTCCGCGAACCACGTGGTCGTATTGCAGGCCCGATGCCTATACTGTTCGCTAACCAATGACACGTCCGCGAGCCCCTGGCTCACTCGATTAGTGAGCAGGTCGTCAGCCAGTACGGCGCTGTTCGTGTTTATTTGTAGAACTGTCGTCATTTTTTAGGCCGCTTTAAATTTTCTAGCTCGTCCCTGAAAGCATGTCCCCGTGCGCTGGAAATGCGCTAGCTCAGTGGCCGCAAACCCGCGTTTTTTACACAAGAAGCAGGCCTGACCATCCGGTCTCGCGCGACAGTCCCTGGCCACGTGATCTGGTTTTCCACATTTCCTGCATAATGCACTACGATCCTCGTCCTCACAGTCCTTTTTCAGATGCCCAAAGCCTTGGCATCTGAAAAATCGCGGAACCACTATTCGCTTTCTAACTCGGTAGCTGAAATACCCTATTTTAATCCTCCCTATCCTTAGGAGAGTCATGGCCGCAGTCTCGTCCATTTCGACTGTGGCCATTCTCCGCTTTCCGCCCCCTACGTCAAATACGTGGATGCTAAGGTTACACATGTCGCTTACCTCCTCCGTAATCGCGGCGTTTACCTGTTTTTCGGTAGTCACGCACGTCATTCCGCCTATTTCCAGTGTAAGCCTTGGGGTGAGGCCTTTAACCTGGTATTCATTTCCTAGATTTTCCTGGATAACCCTCTGGAAGGCCTCCTTGTCTTCCGATAGCTTCTCCAGTTCTAAGAGAACCCCACCGTTTTTAGTCAGTCGGATGTTTCTCACGACTGCCTTCGCTTCCTCAAGTTTTAGCCTTAGAAGTGAGGTCCTTAAGCATCTCTGCATAGCTCTTCTTCCCGGTTGGCGTTATGTGTATTGCGCATCGTCGAGGCCGAGGATTTACCTTCTTCTCCTTCCTGTCCTGCTGTTGCTGTTGAGAACCCATGATCTTCCCACTATCTGGCCGCGTCGGCTTCTATTTCCTGGTGACTGTGGTGAATCCGTTCTGCTCCGTCCTCCCTCCCTTGGATGGGGAATCCTGCACTGGGCTGTCCCTTAATCGACGCTTTTTGCTCAGAGTCGCCTTCCCCGCTGCTCGGTCTCTAATTACCGGTGCTTCCCCATTTCTCTCATCTGCTACCGTTCCACGTGCTGGTTGTACCCCGGCTGAGCGAACTTCCTCTAGAGCCTCGGCCGCCGCGGTCAGAACTATTATCCCATCTTTTACCAGCATTGCGATGTTCTTCTTGGAAGTCATGTCCCGCATGCAGCTCAGTAGGCGCTTCATGACGTCCAGGATTTCTCTCATTCTCTCCGATTGGTCCCGCTGATCTCTAATCTCACTTACCAGCCGCGTCATCTCCTGGGCGAATGTGCTAGTTTCATCGAATCTGCTATCACTCACCACATCCAGGATCGTTGGGGCTGTGCGGTCAGTCGGCGTGTTCGCTCCGCCTTCCCTTCCTTGGATTTCTACATCTATATCTTTGATTTTGAGGTGAGTCATCATGCATACAATCTGTGTTTTAAGGCGGTTCGCCCATTATGGGAGCCACACCTCGGTGTGGCTACTATCCCCGCCTGTAAGAAACCCTATTTATCGGTGCCGAAGCCGAGAGGCGGTTTGTCGGACAGTCACTCCTCTCGGCACCTAGTGACTACAGAAAAAGGTTACAGGATAGGCCCGAGTTACATGGCAAGCCCCGGTGGATCACCAAGGAAAGGTAACACACACACAGTAACACTCGCCAAAGTAAGTAATCGAACAAAAGTTGTTGATTAGAATAATGATTTATTAAAACGTCGTTACAGGTTGGATGCCCGACAGAGACTGGCGATCGTCGATGCGAAGTGCAGTAAGAGAGTATAAAGAGAGTATATGTATAAAGTATATATGAAAAGTATATATTGCATCTTCCATTGTCTTCTGGCTTCTCTTTGTCCATGCAGATTCCATTCGGAGCGATAAGGAGGCTGGCTGGCCGATGCGTCCAAGTACCTATGTGGTGATTTATATAACTCCTCCATGGCCAAGTTCAATGACGTCCTCGTCTTTGATGCCCTTATCTTTGGACTTTTTGGTAAGTTGCGGCCGTTGTTTCTTGACTTTTATTTTGTATATTAAGTAAACCGATGTAATCGTTATGAACAGCAATACTAATATAATTGAACTTGTAGACATGACGAATCCGGTTCTAATTTGATTAGAGACTAGCATAGTTAGTGTAGGTGATGTCAAAGTTCTTAGAGGTTCGAAATTCAACTGGTGGTCTTTGATAACTAAAGGTGAAATTAGGCTGGATTGTTCCATTTCACCAAGATTTTCGTCAAGTCGGTATCCCTGTACTTGTACATCATTTCCTTGTATTTCATATGTTCCTCGGATCATCAATTGGTCATTATCATGTTTAACCTTGATCGGATAATTACTCGATACTAGCGTTAAATTTTCAGATAATTTGTATGTCAATATTAAAGGTGGACTAATTGAAATGATAATCGGTTTGACTCTTTCCGTTATAATTTGTTGATATAAAAAATTCTTTTCATACATCTGTCGGCACTTATTAGCAAATAGTTTTATAGATGACCCGGTCAACCTCCATGGCGTGGTGATAACTTCTGTCTGATTGTTGTAATTGATTATAGCAAGTCTTTGATGGAGTGAAAATTCGATAGGATTAAGGATAGAGATTTTGATGGTGTATACAATAAGATTTTGTGTGAATGCAATTGATCCGTGAGCAAAGCGAAAATCTAGCAAATTATGGTAGTGTAATATTAACTCTTTCTGTGAGTAGATTGCCAATAAATGTACACGTATATCCGATATTTGGTCATATGTTAACAATTCTAAGTCGAATATTTGTTGATTGAAAATAAATGATCTTTTAATTTTATTAAGTAATCCGAGAAAATGTTGCTCCTGGGTTATGAGGGTCATGATCGCTTCAAATAGATTTGATTGCAAAGTTTGGTCATTTACAGTTTTCCACATGTCTTCTAAATTTTTATTAATTATATTTGTGTTGTTATTTATTTGTTTACTTATGGTATTTATTATGCTTATTGACTTATTTAAAGTAAATATATTTTCCTGTTGTTGATTTTGTAGAAAATTTAAGTATTGTTTATCTTTTCTAAATCGTTTGCATCTGGGTTCTCAAAAATGTATTTTATTGCTGTGCCTAATCCGTTTATTAACCCTCTTTTCGTTCTCATGTTTGATGGCATTATTATCTGTAGATTCTGGTGTATTTCATTACATAGAATTTCGGCTTGCTTTAATAAACTCGATTCTCTTAATTCGCCTTGGTTAGATAATATTGTATAGCTAGCTGTTATATGTCTAAAACTTTTCAAAAGCGTAGTAACATCGATGTTGAAATGTAGGTAATGATAACTTCCAACTATTCTTCCAGTTCCTTGTTGGTAATCGTAATGCGTCTTATTTTGGTTGATTTCGCTACTCTCCGCGAGCAGAGCTATGAGCATCAAGATTAATGCCGTCTTCATTGTCCTGTAAAGAAGAAATTTTTCTTATTCTTTTGGCTCGTCGTAAATTATATCGGCGTTCTTGACCATGAATATAGCAACCTAACGAGGGGCCTTGCTGTGTCTCTACAAGTAATTTTTGATATCGTGGTGCGGTTTTGTCGCGTTGTTGTTGATGTGTTTTCATGCAAATTTCTTTATTTTCTAACGATTTGTCAGGACTATTAGGTAACTTTTGTTGCTCTTTTTGGTTTCTATATAGCGTGTCATAAAAAGGTAAAATTTCATTTTTTCTGATTTCATTATATCTTTCTATGGTATCGGCATCGGGCTCGATAATGTGTTTCTGTAGTTCGTCATAAGGTCCATATAACAGTGTAAAAGGCGTATAGTTAGTTGTAGAGTGTATACTCTGATTGTATATTAAGAGAGCGGTGATCATAAGATTTTTCACTGTTTCTTTTGGATTTTGATTGGATAAAATACTTAATTTTTCCTTTAGGGTTGAATGCAGTCTTTCTATGGGTCCATTCGATGTATGTCTGTTTATCGTTGTCTGATGATATTGAATTTTATGTATGCGGCAAAACTCCTTAAATACTGTTTAGTTGAATTCATTTCCTAAGGAATAGGCCGCTAACGGTTCTACTGCCCAGGTTAAAGAATAAAGACAAAACTTATATGTCCAACGTTTCGAACGGTTTTATTCCGCCCCTTATCAAGGTCAAAACTCTATCGTATTAAAATATACTACAAGTAGACACTATAAGTGACTACTAGTCAATCACTTATAGTGTCTACTTGTAGTATACTTTAATACGATAGAGTTTTGACCTTGATAAGGGGCGGAATAAAACCGTTCGAAACGTTGGACATATAAGTTTTGTCTTTATTCTTTAACCTGGGCAGTAGAACCGTTAGCGGCCTATTCCTTAGTATATTCTACCATGACTGCCATGAGCTGCAAACAGCTACATGAAGTCACTTCCGTTGTCTGTCATAATTTTATCCGGAAAGTTATGGTGTGAGGCAAAGTGTCTCAATTTTTTTATCATGGTCGTGGCATTTCCATCTGGTAGATAATAGGCTTGAGCATATTTGGAAAAAATATCTATAATTGTTAAAAATTTATCCTTGTTGAAATGAAATACGTCCATGTGTATATGTTCGAGCGGTCTTTTAGCTATAATAGCGCCGTATGTTTCTGTTTCATATGGGTTTCTCTCATACTTATGCTCTAGGCATATCTCACATTGATTTATAAAGTTTTGAATAAGTCGATCCATATTAAGTGTATAGAGTTTTCTCTTAAAGTGTAATAAGGTCTCTCGAATACCGTTATGATTTTGATTATGATATGTCTCGAGTTCTTTTATGAAATTATTTTTATCAATCGTAGGTGTATACGTGGTTGTTTTGATTAGTTTTTATTTTTCATTGAAATGATCCTTCAATATTCTATACGTAATTCTTTCCAATTCTTCGGTCGTAAATTAGATGCCATATTGCTTATCGGGTTTAATATTTTCCTTGAAAAACTTAAGTAAATGTGTTTCTGCATTTGATTTATTAATTTTCACCGTGTATTGTACTTTAAGTTTATCTTTGTTTACTTTTAAGTTGTAATCATTTCCTCCTTTTATGATAATGCTGTAATTAAAAGCGTGAACATTTTTGTCTGTTATAGTTAGTGAAAAGGTCGGATTTTCTTCATCTGTGTGGACTGTTGCCATGTCGTCGTCAAATATTTCGTCCATTTCTTCGGGTGTGACAGGTGCATCGTCAGGTGTTTTAGGCACCATTGAGAGTGAGTCTTCTTCTATTGTTTTATTAGCATTAATTTCAATTCGACTCAGTGCGTCGGCGACATAATTTTCAGAACCCTTTTTGTATTTTATTATGTAATCATATTCTTCTAATCTTAGTCTCCATCTAATCAGTCTAGCGTTAGATGTTTTTAAAGAACAGAGCCAGGTTAATGGCTTATGATCTGTTTCAATCGTAAATTTCTTACCATAGATATATGGTCTAAATTGTCTACATGCTTCCACTATTGCCAGTAATTCTTTCTCTATCGTCGGATAGCTTTGTACTGCTGAGTTTAATGTTCGTGAATAACACGAGATTAGATGTTGTTCTTAGGATAAAACTGCACCTATTGCTAAGTTTGAGGCGTCGGTTGTGATAGTAAATGGTTTGGTGAAGTCTGGGTAGACGAGCACTGGTGCGTTAGTGATCAATTCTTTGAGTTTCTCGAACGCTTCTTTATAGTCTATCTTCTGGATCTATTTTTTCTTTTTTCTTGAGTGCTTTTATCATTAGTTTCGCTATTATTGCGTAGTTTTTTATGAACTTTCTGTAAAAGCCGGTTAGTCCTAAAAATATTCTAACTTCTTTTTGGGTTTAGGTATCGGATATTTTAGAATTGCTTTGATTTTATCGTGATTTGGTTTGATTCCGTCTGCTTGTATTATATCGCCTAAAAATGGAACTTTCCTTAGAAATTCACTCTTATCTAATTGAATTTTTAAACCGTATTGCTCTAGTTCTTCGAATATTAGCTTCAGATGTTGCAAATGTTCTAGGAGCGATTTCAAAAATATTACTATATCGCCCATGTAAACGAAGCAGAATTTATGTAGATATTTCATTAAAATTCTGTCCATCAGACGTTGAAAAGTAGCCGGAGCGTTTTTTAAACCAAAAGGCATTCTGACATATTCATAGTGTCCGTTTGCTACGGTAAACGCTGTCTTTTCAATTGAATCTTTGTTGACGGGTATTTGGTGGAAACCTTGTGCTAAATCTAATGTACTAAAGTAAGAACATTTGCCCAGATTTTCTAGAATGTCGTCCATTCAGGTTATGGATATTTGTCTTCGATGGTGTTGTCGTTTAATTTACGATAATCTATTACCATTCTCCATTTTTTTCTTCCACTTGCATCTTCTTTCTTCGGAACTATCCATACGGGGGATGAGTAGGGCGAGTTGCTAGGTCGAATAATTTCTTCGTCTAACAGTTTTCTGATTTGAGTTTGAATTTCTTCTTTTAGATGGTATGGGTATCTAAAACTCTTTACATAGATAGGGTGATCGTCCTTTGTTCTTATATTGTGTGAAACCGCAGAAGTCGCTGATAATTTTTTATTTTCATTGTAGAAACAGTCTTTATACTTCTGGCATAGTGATGTAATTTTATATCTTCCTTCTTCGTTCATGTGATCAGTTCTTATCGGTAATTCTACTCCTTGATGATGATTCACTTTAACATTTTGATGATGATCCGGTATATTTTTAAAGTAATTTATTTCAAATTTAGATGCGCTAAAAATTTGAGTTTTGTAATTAATATTCGCTTCCAAATTCTGCAAATCCTTATGTCCGATTAAACAATCGTACATATAGTGCCATGTTGCTATTAAGAAAGTTATAGGTGTGTCATCACCGTATTCACGTAATATAGGAAACGTAAGCACATGTGTACCTTACGTCGTTTTGTGCACCGATTTAATTTCGAATTCGTAAGGAAATATAAATTTTGGAAATAGTTTATATGCAATTTCTGGATTGATAATGGATTATGAGGCTCCAGAATCGATGAGAATTTTAAGAGGTGGATTTGTCGTTATTATGTGTCGTAATTCGGGTGAATTGCTAATCGAATTTAAATTTATCACGTCGCTTCTGTCGTATCGGGAGCTTGTTGAAAATTTTGGCAGTTATCACTCTCTTCGTTTTCTTGATTAAATTCTTCATGGTCTGGTACAGGTGAGTCCTTTTGATAATTGATTGCTTCCTCTCCTCCCTGTTCTTGTTGATGATGCAACTCTTCAGCGATAAAGTTTGCTGGTCCTGTGCTCTTAAAGAAGTTCGTTCTTGGTTTCAAGTTATTTTGTGCTGGTGAATTATTTGATCTATTTGTTGGATTAACGCCTTATTTGTTAGTATTTCTTGTACTGACTGACATTGGTGTTGGTTGGTAATTTTGTTGTCTTGGAAGATTATTATTCTTTTGACCAAAATTGTTATTACGATAATTTGTGGGGATAAATCCAGGTTGTGTTTGTGCAAATGCGGGTGTCGGTTGCAAATAAAATTGATTTACATTTCTTGAAGTAGTTGGTAAATTATTTGAAGGGTGAATAATTTTTGGATTACTATTAGTCGCAAATGGGTTTGTACTTTTAGCATTGATTGTACCGAATACGTTGGGCTTAGGTTTGTTATCACGTTGTCTTGCGAAATTGAGGAAAGCACTTTGTTGTTCATGGTTGTCGTATTTACGGCATTTTATTATACATGCCTCAACGTCGTCTAAATCAAAATGTAGCAAGTAAGAATGGTAAGGCTCTTTAATACCATTTATAAAAGTACTTTTGGCTACGTTTTCATAAAATGTATTTTTAATACTTATAATATTAGCGTCACAATTATTTAACTGTATGTGTTCCTTCAATTTATTTAGCCTGCTTTTGATTTCGTCCGCGTATTTTTCGTATGACTGGTTTGTCAATTGATAACATACACTTAGTCTGTTAAATAGTAACTCCTCCGAACTTGGGTCACTGAGTCTATTAACTAAAAGCGTTTTGCACGCGGAATATGTTGCCGGATTATTCGCGACAATTAAATCTAGTGCTTCGCCACGAATCTTTGATTTGATTAATGCGAATAATGCCTCGTTTATTGCATTATCTGCAGTCGCCACATTTTCGACGAATTTGTCGCACGTTTGTATAAAGTGCGAAAGGAGTCTTGTACCTCCTTCATATATGCTGCTCGCGTCGCGCCATATCGTAAGTCGCAATTTAAATTGTCCTACCGTAAGATTTTATTGATTATTTCCGTTATTTGCCATTTTGCTTTATCTTTGATTACGCTTCACGTAAAATCAATTGCACTTAAAAGGATAGGTTTGGGTAGGATATAGGAAATTTCAAAGACTTACTAGTTTGTCTTTAATGATTTCGGGTGAATCTCTGCTTGCAGGTGGACTCCAATCTCGACGTAGTATAGGTTCCGTGATGATGGACGTTGAAACGCCAACTGCTTCCTCGCTGAAGATTTCCGTCACCAGGTTGAGGGAGAATCTGAGTTTTTGCAGCTTCACGGTCCTGTCGCCGCAGCGCCAGTTACGTGGCAAGCCCCGGTGGATCACCAAGGAAAGGTAACACACACACAGGTAAAACTCGCCAAAGTAAGTAATCGAAGAAAGGGTGTTGATTAGAATAATGATTTATTAAAACGTCGTTACAGGTTGGATGCCCGACAGAGACTGGCGATCGTCGATGCGAAGTGCAGTAAGAGGGTATAAAGAGAGTATATGTATAAAGTATATATGAAAAGTATATATTGCATCTTCATTGTCTTCTGGCTTCTCTTTGTCCATGCAGATTCCATTCGGAGCGATAAGGAGGCTGGCTGGCCGATGCGTCTAAGTACCTATGTGGTGACTCATATAACTCCCACCCATAATGAAGCAAAAGGTTTAACGTCACCTCTACCGAGTGGGCGATGTTGTGTCCGTCCCAACACCTGACTCAAACCTCAGGCTAGACGGTGTACGATTTGCCCTACGCAGCTTCGGGTGTAAGAAAATATTGACCATGTAATCCTTCACACCTGCGCCCGCCTGACCTGGTTCAACCCTTCCATTGGCTCCAGTCGGTGGATACGTGTTGCTCTTCTCACATTGAACATGCACTTTCACTAGGTTTTCACCCGTATTTCAGGGACTTACGCACCCTAATATTACTCCATGCAGAGGTTAGGTACTAACTTCACGCATCACCCCGGTCGAGGAGTTTACTACTCCCCCCTTGGCTAGTCTGAACGGAATATCCACAGACCGTCGGCCGCAGCCCACTCATACTGTCCCCATTCATTCGTCCATTCGCACGTTCCTCTGTCCGCGACTGCTTATTCAATATATTCGCAGCTGACCAGTCCCAGCTGGCCCTTCCCCGATCCGCAACCTGGGAACGCGCCCGTTAGCATGGAAACATGCTCATCTATAGCTAGATAGACCCCGGACTGATTATTATTATTATTATTATTATTGTTATTATCATTATTAAATTCAATTCTCTCTATTTAAACTTACCTGCCTTGGCCGCGACGGCGGAGCACAAACTATAGCTTGCTCTACGCCGCTTTTCACGCTTTTTTCATTGTAAAACAGAGCGGACAATTTATTAGGATTTTTCCTTACGTAAGAAATTTACTTTTTGTTGTTTATTTCCAATAAAATAATTATGTTTTATCATGAAACAATTACTCGGAACGTTTTAACATTGAAATTTTGCGAAAAACCAAATTATAATTGTCTCCGAGATGAAAATTTAAAAATGCTCAAAACATGAAAAATAAACTTAAAAGTTATAATTTTCATTGTAACTTTGTTCAAAATCATGTAATTGAATCAATCGATGCATTAAATTCATTTTTTTTTAACTTTCAAAATCTTAATTTTTTAGGATTTTTGAACTTCGCGCTCTGATTATGCTCGCGCTGAGACCACTGTACAGGTATTATACTTTCAAACGCGGAGCAAAATCACGACAGTATTATACTATGTATTATACCATTATCGTGTCGTGTATAATACCGCGGTATTATACGCGATCAACCCTGGTGAGAGGCTGTTGTTGATAAGTCAGGTTGTTATGGTGCCAACTTAACTGCTATATAAGTTTTAAATTCAAATTTTTATTTTTGTCAAAAATACCGTCCATAAATTATATTATTTATTTTTTATCTTTATATTAACGTTTAAAATATTATTTTTTGATCTTTTAAATTATATATAGATATGTAAAGTCAGAATTTTAAATATATTAAGAACAGTGAAATGAAAAAAAAAATTAGTAGAAATAATATATTATTATATAAATATGTATACAAGAGGCAAAATGTAATTTGAACAACAAATAAATGAAAAGCTTTATCAGTGTTTTGTGTATATTCTTAAAACAAAAATAGATAATGCTTTAAAAGTAATTGGGACATATTCTACAAGTGTTTTTTTAAGTAAAATATGTAATAAAAAGAAAATTGATTTTTCGTCATTTTAAAGGTGTCCGATCCCCTTAAGTATTTAAAAAATTGTTATACTCTGATTATACACGAGTATATATATATATATATATATATATATATATATATATATATATATATATATATATATATATATATATATATATATATATATATATATATAATATATTTTTACAAATTTGTATGAATGTCAATGATTTTTTATTACAGAATTATTACAGAATACAGTATATTATACATTTGTAAATTAAAAATGTTTTAAATATAATTTTGAGTGTAAAATTTTGATATTAGTAAAATATAATGTAAAATATAATCATTAACGTCATTTCTGTCCAAACAATCTTTTCTCAAATTATTGAAACATTTTGTTTTAAATTTACAACGATCTCCATACTACATATATGAGAATTTTTGGTTTTTTAAATAATTTGATGAAGTTAGATTCTTTTAAATTAATTTAAAGTATTTTTGATATTTTATTGATTTGTAATGATCTATATTGTTCTATCTTTGTATATTTATTAACGCAAAGAATTTTAATTTATTGTTTTAATTATTTATTCATTTCATATATTACATTAATTTATGATAACTAATTTATTTATATTATATAAAATTAACTAATTTATTTATAGTATTTTTTTATAGTATATTTATAGTAATGTATGTAAGTGAACCAGAGCGTGTCTAAATATTTCTTTCATCAATAAATTTGTTCTTTTATCAAAAAATGATTTTGTATATAAATGTATCAAAATTTATTAAAAGGTATCAAAAGATATCAAAGTGTTCTACAAAATTTACGAAATGCAACCTCCACATACAATTTGATACACTTTAATACCTTTGATACCTTTTGATACCTTTTAATACATTTTGATACATTTTGGTACATTTTGATACATTTTACAATTTCCACTTGGGCTGTTTCAAAACAAATATTTATTAGGTTATTGCCAATACATACTTTTTTCTCAAACTAATGTATTTCTTTAAAATTTTTTATAACAATAATTAATTGTTTGTATAGAATACGTAAATGAAAAAACCAAAAGATATTTTTTGTATTGAGTCAACTGTGATATAGAGTTTTTATCCAAATGTAAATATATGATGTTTTCTCTAAACACTATGTTAATACTAGCAAAGCTTTTAGTTACATTAATTTAGATAGTAATGTTTCAAAAAATAAACTCAATAGCTTAACGAATCTAGTCTTGAACAAATTTCTCAAATTGGAATTTACTGATTTTTATTCAAAGATAAATAGATTGCAAAAGAGAAAGAATGATTTGTTTGTTATGACCAAGAAATTTACTAATTTAAAAATAGTTAAAGGTTTTATTAAACATTCTAAGAATTCTCTCTGTTCTATCAAACTCAAATGGCAAAACGTACACAATAAAAAATTTTCCAAATTATTTCACGATAAATATAATTATGATTATAATTATGATAATTTCCAACGGAGTTCTGCGGACGATAAGACACAGAGAAACTGTCAAGTATTAACAATGCGTAACTTTAATAATAATATCTGTGATAATGGTGATAATACTAATGATAACAATAGGTATGACAAATGGTTTATAAACCAAACGGAAAAGCACATTCCACAACATTTACAGGACATTGTTAGGCTAGGACAGCATTTTAATTTTACATGCAATCCGAGTCAGAACACGTATTTTGAAATTCTTAAAAATTTGATGAATCTAATAAATTACGTGGTGAGTTAGTTAACTGTGTAAATTCTTTTGCAAAAAAGAAATTACATTTGTCTCATACAGATGCAGTTATTATGAGTAAAATTTCAGCAACTGACAAATTTGTCAAGGATAACAAAAATATATTATTTACTAAAGCTGACAAGGGAAATATTAAGATCGCAATTGACAGGGAAAATTATAATAAAAAAGTCCTTGAAGTTCTCTCGGATGATAAATATTATAAGCAACTTTCCAAAAATCCACATAGTTTAAGTAACATACTTAAAAAATCATTAGGTTTATTAATAAAAAATTAGATTAATCGTGGCATTTGTGACCATGATTCCAGCTTTGACATTTTGAAAACAAACAATAACAATACAGATCTAACGCGTGCATATGGCTTACTAAAGATCCACAGAAAAGATTTGCCAGTCAGAATTATTTTTTCAACACTTAACTCGCCAACGTATAAACTCGATAAAGCCAATTCTACGTTTTTTGAAGTATTTGCCGAAACCTAAGTTCTCACTTAAAAATAGTTACGAATTATTAGATTCTGTCTCAAAAGTGAACGTACCAGATAATTGTAGCTTAGTCTCTTTTGACGTTGTTTCATTATTTACTAACATAAATATTGATTTAGTGCTAACGGGGATCAGATGTAACTGGAAATATTTAAAGTGCAGAATTAACTTAAGTCTACAAGAGTTTCTTGATGGTATTATTTTTCTTATGTCTCCTACATATTTCAAATTTAACGGCAAGTACTTCAAACAAGCTCATGGGGCTCCTATGGGTGGTTGCTCTAGTCCGAGGTTTGGCGAGTTAGCTCTCGAATGTTTAGAACTTCATTGTCCTAATGTCCTTAAAAATAATGTTGTTTTCTATAAACGTTATGTTGATGACTGTCTATTGATTATTAAGGAAAACGATATTAATCGATGTTTATGTGAATTTAATGAGTTTAATGAACATTTGAAATTCACGATGGAAAATAAAGAGAATAAATCTATCAACTTATAGAAAGGTCTTTAATAAGAGAAGGTAATAAAATTATTTCAAATGGGTACAGAAAAAGTACTTATTCTCATCATCCTTTATCACAAAAAAGAGCAATTTTTTATGGTTTGGTTGATAAAGCTATTAATTTATCACACAGTAGATTTCATGTACAAAATTTAAACATTGTAAAACAATTACTTGTTGAGAATGGTTATCCGTTTAAATTTATTAATGAGGGTATACAACGTAGGCTGTACATTTACGAAAAAATTAGAAGCTGACATAAACGATTCGAATACTGCAGATAATACTAAAAAATCGCTCATCGTTATCCGATACATTAAATACCTCAGTTACAAATTAAAATCAATTCTGTCTCGTAATAGTTATAAGGTTGTACAAAAACCATGCAATCAAATTTCCAAATACATTAAATAGGTAAGGATAATGTTGATAAGCTTGAAAGAAGTGGTGTAGTTTACAAAGTTAATTGTACTGATTGTAAAATGTCATATATTGGACAGATTAGTAGACAATTACGATTACGCATTAATGAACAGAAGCGTAGTGTTAAGAATAGTGACACCACATCGGCTTTAGCCGAACATGCAAACTTATATAAACGTAAAATAGATTTTAATAAGGTAAATATCCCCGATCACGAAAGTTATAAGAATAAAAGATTGTTTTCTGAGATGTTACACATTTATAGTACCAATAATAATATGAATAGACAGTGTGATACTATCAAACTAAAAAATCATTATAAATCTACAGTCGACATTGTCAATAGATCAACCAATATTTGTAACAAACCTAACAAATTCATAAATTCTCGTCGGTTACGTAGCAGAGAGTAGTTTTTCATTGGTGGGCGCTGCGTTACTAAGTCGAATTTCTTTACTAAATTTCTAGCCCCACGACTTTATACCATATAAATAACCCCGGTGATGCCCGTAACTCCTATTGTCTCTACTGACAGTGAGAGTATATCATCCCGGGTAAAGCCTCCTTTGACGTTGTGACTAAACGACTCATTAGTAACATGTAATTTTTTTTATTTCCCATGGTTTTTTTTCATATTTTGTTTTTTTTCTTTAGCACAATTTAATTTTTTCTAAATATTCTTCATTATACAGGTATTGCTTTACAAATGTTGGTGATTTATAAAAAACCTATTGTAAAAAGAAAAACTGTTTGACATGCCGAGTACACGCAATGGCCGCTTTGTAAATTTGTAAATTGATATACCACCTCGAATGGTAAGGAAAAAAGGTTTTTTCCGTTTTTTTCTTTAATGTGACAAAAAAATTTTTTAATTTCCGTTATGTTTAATATTTTTTGTATGTTCATTGTGTTTAGCCTTGATAAGTGGAGTTAATTATACTCCCGAAACGTCGGTGTATTAATAAATTTACGATGCTCGAAAGGATCTATGGTGTACGAATCCATTTCTATTACACCCTCAATAAAAATTATCATTGAACGCGAGCAGCTTGGAAGAGCAATAACCTTTTGAAATATACGAGGGTCATTTGATAAGTACCTAGCCTACAAATAAAAACACCAAAATTTTACAAAAAATAAAATTTATTTTTCAATGTAGTCTCCTTTTAGTTGAATACACTTGGTCCAGCGGTGTTCCAATTTTTTTAACCCCGTTGAAAAAAATGTTTTCTCTTGGTTTGCAAAATAGGCCTCCGTGGCGGCGATTATTTCGTTATTGGAGTGGAATCTCTTCCCGGCGAGCGAATTTTTTAGGTTCGGAAACAAAAAAAGTCGCACGGAGCCAAATCTGGAGAATACGGTGGATGGGGCAGCAGTTCGTAGCGTAATTCGACCAATTTAGCCGTGGCGAGTGCAGAAGTGTGAGCCGGTGCATTATCGTGGTGGAAAAGCACTTTCTTTTTAGACAAATGGGGCCGTTTTTCTTCTAACACGGCGTCAAATCGGCTCAATAGTTCGGCGTAGTACTGTTCTGTGACCGTTTTGCCCTTCTCCAGATAGTCAATAAAAATCACACCTTGAGAATCCCAGAAAACAGTGGCCATCACCTTTCCGGCCGACGGGACCGTCTTCGCCTTCTTCGGAGCAGGTTCACCGGGTAAGGTCCACTGTTTTGACTGCTCCTTGGTCTCTGGAGTGTAGTAGTGAATCCATGTTTCGTCGACGGTCACGTAACGACGCAAAAACTCTTTTGGATTGCGATTAAACAGCTCCAAACACTGCTCTGAACTGGTCACACGGATGCGCTTGTTGTCTGCAGTCAGCAAACGCGGCACCCACCTTGCTGACAGCTTCCTCATGCCTAAAATCTTATGTAAGATATGCCACACGCGTTCTTCTGAGATGCCTACTATCGCAGCTATCTCGTGCACCTTTAATCGGCGGTCTGACAAAACGATATCGTGTATTTTTGTCACGTTCTCCTCCGTAGCGGCTGTTTTCGGAGCACCTGGGCGTGGATCATCAAAAACCGACGTACGACCACGTTGAAACTCGTTATACCAAAATTTAACGGTCGCCATCGAAGGAGAAGCATCCCCATACACTGCATCCAAGCGTTCTTTAATTTCACTGCGCGATTTCCCTTCCAAAAACAAGAATCGAATCACCGACCGATATTGTTCTTTCTCCATTTTTTCAAAAATCAACGGACACGTTTGCTTTCACACGCTCTCAAACATAAACTACAACTCCGATCCGGCTGAAATTTCGTCTGTAACCGTTTACAGGAAGATACTGCACTGTAGTGTATTTCTGGTGCGATAGTGGCCCCATCTGGCGGTGAGGCTAGGTACTTGTCAAATGACCCTCGTATGGCTTTAGAAAAGGAAGTAATTTTGAATGTAAATATAAGAGGTCTAAATGCTAATTTTAATAAATTACTTATTTTCATAAAAAGCTTTCTTATAAAACCATACATAATTGTTTGCAGTGAAACCCGAAAACTTGTACACTCTGAATCCTTTAACATAACAGGGTACATAATCTACTATAATAACGATAATATCAATCAAAATGATGGCCTAGTAGTTTACATAAGTGACTACATTACTGAAACGACGGAAATTATAGATATAAACAACCTCAAAATAATTAATACTAAAATTGCAACAGAAAACAATAGAAAAATAATATTATCTGCCCTATATAGATCCCATGATATAAAAAAGACTGAATTCATTTTAAATCTCAAAAAACTAATAGAGCATAACAAAAATTATAAAAACAACCTGATAACGTGAGATTTTAACTTCTACATTTCAAATCAAGATACACTCAATCAAGAATTTTTACATATACTCTTAGAGCATGGTTATTGTCCAGACTTTTGTAATATTACCAGACCATCTGATAAAACAGGTAACTTACGAACTTGCATAGACAATATTTTTATTAAACTCGATAAAATAGACTATAAAACATTTACACTCCGTATACCACTAACAGACCATTTCCCACTTGTTATGTCATTAAGTACGATAAGAGTAACGGAAAATATACATACTATAAATCGCATAAATTACAATAAACTCAGGACAGGTGCTTCTACAATAAATTGGAGTGAATTGACACAAATAAATGATCCAAATATTGCATTAAATAACATTATTGATAAAATAAAAATATGTTAAGAGCTAGTTTAAACTTGTTTGAACTAATTTTTCGAATAATCGCGATATAAGATGTGAGTATAGAAAGAATTACCCTCACTCAATTTTGAGCTGAATATTTTAAAGTTTAAACGTTTATGATTCACAGGCATATAATTATATACACACTCATTTTGCATTCACAAAGTTATGTAAATATTTTTATTAGCTGCCACTGATATTTGTGTTTACATAATATTTTATTTGTTTTTTTTTATTAAGGTGGTGTAAGAAATGATAAAATCAACAATCAACGATATTTTATTGAAAATAAAAGAAGAGGATGACGAAAATTATAACGGACCATTAAAAAAATCAAAATTAGAAGTATAATTTCAATTTTAAAATATGTACGCAATTATTGAATAATAATCAAGGAGCGCGGGAGCGCTCCGAAGGCAAGTATAGAAGAAGCCTGAGGGTCGACCGCGTTACATATACATTGAAATGGGTGCCCGAAATTTTCTGAAATATTCACTGCAATTTTCAATCGCTTTTATTTCACTAAAACTAATGTAACTAGATGCTATGTTGTTATACTATGCTGCACAAAAAATTTCATGTAAAAAGATGCTCTCGTATTAAAGATATTAAATAGTGAAATTTTTTATGTCTGCTTTTCGATTCTAAAATTTCTCTATGTTTCATGATCAGATCGTTTTTCTTCCCACTTTCGGTTTCCTGTTTCAGTATATATATTGGGTATACAAATAAGTTTCCACCGTTCTCAAGAGATGGCTCCACCGACAAGATTACTTTGAAATTGTCAGATGTAAAATGTCACATAGAAAGTTTGGACACCTGGCAACAACATAACCTTAAAATACTATTGACTTTGTATTGGCAGTATACATTTTTTTTTGTTCGAAAATGTCGAATTTTGTACCGAATAAGCGTTATCTGCGGGAAGTTTTGATTTATTTATTTCATTTAAAGAAATGTGCTGCTGAGGCGCATCGGTCGCTTGTGGAAGTTTACGGTGATACTGCTTTAAGTGAGAGAAGTTGTCGTGAGTGGTTTCAAAAGTTTAAAAACGGCGAGTTTGACGTGGAAGATAAAGAACGCGAAGGAAGGCGAGTCAAGTTTGAAGACGCTGAGTTAGAGGCATTATTGGACCAAGACTCATGCCAAACTGAAGAGCAGCTCGCAGAAAGCTTGGGAGTGACTCAACAAGCGATTTCACACCGTCTCAAGACCATTGGTATGGTACAAAAGCATAGAAATTGGGTTCTGCATGAACTGAAACCCAGAGACGTCCAGCGCCGTCTTTTCATGTGCGAACAACTTCTCCGAAGACAAAGTCGAAGGCCATGTACCAACTTCAACGGTCAAACCGAATATTTATGGCAAAAAGTTAATGTTGTGCATTCGATGGGATCAGCTCGGAGTAATCTATTACGAGCTACTCCAGCCTAACGAAAGTATTGCTGGAGAACTTTATCAACAGCAACTGTTGCAATTGAGTAGAGAATTGAAGCTTAAACGCCCCCAATATGCCAAAAGACATGACAAAGTGATTTTTCAGCACGACAACGCTTGGCCACATGTTGCAAAAGTCGTCAAGGATACTTTGTAAGCTTTACAATGGGATGTCTTACCCCACCCGCCGTATTCACCTGACATTGCTCCTTCGGACTACTACTTGTTCCGGTCGATGGCTCACGCCCTGGTCAAGCAGCACTTCACTTCTTACGAAGAAGCCAAAAATCGGGTCGATTCATGGGTAGCCTCAAGAAATGAAGAGTTTTTTCGACGTGGCATCTGAATGCTGCCAGAAAGATGGCAAAAAGTAGTAGCCAATGACGGACAATATTTTGAATAAAATGTAACGTATATTTTTTTTACAATATGCGTGCGTGCGTGCGTGTGTGTGTGTGTGTGTGTGTGTGTCTGGCTTTAAGTACTACAAGTGCATTATAAGTGCTGCATATATATGCATATATATACTTATATATAACTACGCATATTGCTACAGTCTTTTTGAAAAGTCACCAATGGTCGGAGCAGAGGTTAACATAGCCTTACCTGACCTCACGTCGCCTACAGTGAGTTACACAATCTGTCCAGTAGAGGGCTTAACACAACTCATAAGCAGAAAAGTCTGCTGCGACTGTAACCGTAGCCGTGCAATTCTCTTCGGAGACAGCATTACCAATGCTTGTCGTGAAATTATGCAGCCGCGTAATTTTAACACATACTCGGTATGCCATAAGCCGTGTCACACAAAATGCGCTGGAAAGAAAAGAAATGCGCCGTGTGACATGTGTCGTGCAGCCGAGCAGAGACGCCAAAAAAAGGACGCTGCTATGCAACATAAGCGCTTAAGTGTCGAGCGTAAAGTTTCATTGTCAAGTCTGGAATGCAGCAATATATTACCAGAAGCAGAGGAGACTTTATCGTCAACGGCTATAGGAGAGGATACACCGGCGCGGAATTCGAACGGCACTGACCAACATTCAACACCTACACTAACTACATCAGACAATGACGACACGAATGAGATAATAGGTTGCAGCCACAACATACCACCCCGGTTACCGCGCTTGCACCTCACTGCATTCATGCGAACACCAAAGTCATCATGTAGCCAAACCAACATTACATCATCCGTATCACAGACATCGTTACATGACTCTTCGCGCAGTGGCACGACAAACCGTCTCGATTCCGCCACGCTGAAGAATGGATCCGTTATATCAAGCTTAGTTACATATACAAATTCTATGTGAGACACAGTAGATAATACGATTAGCTGCCAGCAGAGCTCTATTGAGTCCAAGCTTGTGGAGATTGCTGCTTCTTTGAATGTTTTGCCCAGCTTAACGCAAAAAATCAGCAATCTCGAATCAAAGGTGGATTCTCTGGAAACTCTGGTGGTTGAAAAACTGAATCAGCTAAGTGTTGCGAATCAAAAATACGAGATGCTGCGTGAGAAAATGATTAATCAAACAAATACATATGACTTCAAAATTTCCACTCTTGAAAATAGTTTGTCTGAGTCCATTGCCACACTTGCAAGTATCATGAATACTACTCATTATAACAACAATAATAATAATAGATTTAAAAATGATAAAAATATTTCTGACGCGGCATCTCACATAAGCTCACCGTTAGCTGTAAGTACTACGAACAAGGAGGAACGGAGCTTGATGGGAAGGGGAGACGTTGTCGAGCACGGTGACATGGTTATCTCATGTTCTGTAAATTGTATAAATAAATTAAAGATGTCGCCGGAAGATTTCTGTTTTGCCGTGCTTAGTACCGTGTTTCCGCTGCTCAAGAAAAATGACATAGCATCTGTCTTACAATTAACAATGCAAAGACAAAACAAGCTGTGTCCTCCGTTCTCACTCCGCAGTAGAAAATAACTCCTTCAAAACTGACAGAGGTCAGAGGGTGTAAGCTCATTGCTAGTTAGGTTAACCAGTAAAGAATTGGCCAATCATATCTTTAACGCAAAACGTAATATTACTTGTTTTTCATTAAGCGTATGTGTATCTTGCATGTGATGGCCAATTGTCTACCAGGAAAGGTTTCGTTTAAATAAATGAACACCATTTATTCTGAAACGACGTTTCGGACACTTTTTCCGTGTCCCTCTTCAGGTAATTAAGTCAGGATTTAATGATAACGGGAGATAGTCTGCTTCGTCAATTTCATTAAGCGATCTAAATCCCTCTCTTCTTGGCGAGATTTCAGTCAATACTCTGGGTCTTTCAAATATTTTTATAAATTATTATCTTGACAAAGCCAAATACAACATGTTCAAGAGTCTGCGAGCGCTCGCAAAAACATTAGGTTTTAAATACGTATGGCACAGGGAGGGCAGATTTCTGGCCAAGAAGTGTGAGGGGGAGAGGACACACACATTTACGAACATTAACGACTTAAATAATATTGCAATGTTATATGAATCTTCAACTACAAGCAATAGCACAAAAACGATAAGAACACTAGTCAAGTTAATAATAAGAACTCTAAAATTTCAAATAAAATAGTTTTTAAGCCGAGTTCGAAGATCAGAAAAGTACAGAAGGAAAAGTCTATTAAAAATAAAAAACAAAAATCACAAGTAGAACTTAACAGTGTTGTAAAAACAACCGGCAAGGAGCAGAAGACAAAGAAAACAAAATGTAAAGTAGCTCAAATATCAAATGTTGAAGGGTCGCCAGAAATTGTACCTACTTCAAATTGACTAAGCCAAGTCTCTACTGGTGACCGCAAGGGAAATCGGGGTGTATTGAGATCATTTTTCATTAATGCTACTTCTTTAAAGAAGCACATTAATCAAATTCTAATTTTTCTACGTGATAACCCGTCTTACCATTTATTTGTTGTGGCTGAAACCAGGCTGAGCTCGTATCTCGGATGACCTCATGAGGATTGAAGGGTTCAAAATATACAGACAAGACAGAAACTTTCGAGGGGGCGGAATTGCTTTATATGTACGAGATTCACTTGAATGTAAAATCTTAGAATCATCTAATACTGCAATGAGAGGCAAGCCAGGTATACCTGAATACATTTTCTGCTCATTAAAAAGTAAGAATTCTGAACCTATGCTTGTTTCTGTCATCTACAAACCGCCAGGTATATCATTTGTTAAGGATTCAGATTTACTGGATAAATTACGGGATCTTTGCCCTTGCTATAATCGCAAAATTATTATGCGAGATTTGAATGCGGATCTACTAAAAGATGGCAATGATGCTAAACTGGTTCGTAAACTGGCGGCGGAGCTATCGCTTCAGACAGCTCAGCATGGTGCGATGCATCACACACGTACCTCTCACACCTGGATAGACCAAATTCTTGTCGATGAGAACGATACGATACTTGAAGCACACAACATACCGGCAAACTTTCACAGTCGACATAATATTATAGATATATGTCTTCAATGGAGAAGTCAGCCATTAAATCTAACAGAAATAAAATATCGTAATTATAAAGGGATTTCTTCCTCACAAATGGTTGATGTTCTGTCGACTTGCGACTGGTTGTCGTGCACCGACAGTTCTTGTGACCCTAATACTGCTCTCCCTTGCATCTGCGACAATCTCACGGTGGCAATTGAACAGCTTGCGCCGATTAAAACTTTTACACCTAAAAAGAGCCAGTTACCGTGGATAAACGCGGAGTTAGCTGGGATGCAACGTAAACGAGACGCCACTTACAAACGGTACAAGAGGACAGGACACAAACACCTTCTAGATGAATTTCTGGCACTCCAACAGACGGTAGAAGAACTGACCATACAAGCCAGAACATCATATTATCATAACCGTCTGTTTGATGCTCTTGAAAATGGTAATATTTGGAAGGAACTGAAAGACCTGGGGCTCCTTTCCAAATCTGAGGAGGACTTGAATGATCTTACACCGGATGAGCTTAACATGCACTTTGCCGGGGTATCAGTCTCGCCGCATGACGATGGTGAGGACCGCAGGAAAATTATCTCGAGTGCTACGATGGACGGGTTCCACTTTAAAGACGTCACACTTCCTGACGTTATTCTTGCGATCTCTCACCTTTCGTCGCAGGCTCGTGGCGAGGATGGTATTCCTCAGAGTGTTATACTAAAGGCTCTGCCTATCATAGGAGAACATCTGGTAAGGTTGTTCAATTCTTCCTTTGCGCAGGGAGTTTTACCGGATCTTTGGAAGAAGGCACGTGTAACGCCGTTAAAAAAATGTTCTGCACTGAAAAATCCCTCGGATTTTAGGCCTATTTCTATCTTGTGCTTCCTTTCAAAGGTTCTCGAGAGAATCGCCTGTTACCAAATTCAAGAGTTTATAGTATTCAAGAAGATCATGGATCCTCTCCAGACTGGGTTTAAAAAGCACCACTCTACCCAGACGGCGCTTCTAAAACTGACTGAGGACATAAGACTTGGCATCGACAAGAAATACGTCACGATACTTTTACTATTCGACTTTAGTAAAGCATTTGACACAATCTTACCCGCTCGACTCCTCGAACGGTTAAAGTTGGCGGGTTATTCTAGAACCACTCTCTTGTGTATTAACTCATATATAACAGCTCGGCGCCAATGCGTTTATACATGTACGCAGAGCGTTTCTTCATGGTTAAGTACGAACCTCGGGGTACCACAGGGATCGGTTCTGGGACCCTTGTTATTTTGCCTTTACATAAATGACATACGTGACGCCCTAGATTCGAGATACATCAAGCATCTTTTGTATGCAGATGACTTACAAATTTATACACAGGTTCCTCGAGAGGATGTAGATGCGGGAATTCGAACAGTGCAGCAAGCAGCAATGGCTGTGTCGGATTGGGCAGTAGGGGCCGGTCTCAAACTTAGCAAGGTAAAAACGAAGGCAATTGTTTTTGGCGGCATTAAATTTGTGAACGAATTTTACTCTGTTGCCATGCCGAGGGCGATTGACCTCGGAGACGGAGCCTGCATTCCCTTCTCTGATACGGTCACTAGTCTTGATGTTGTGCTAGACGCGAAACTATCGTGGGAAGCTCATATAAATCAAGTAACAAAAAAATTCAATCGTGCGTTGTACGCGCTCCGATTTTTCCGTCAGTACACCACTGAGACTCTGCACAAACAACTCGTGGCTTCTCTGTTTTTCCCGCATTTGGATTACTGCTCGGTGGTTTTTCTTGATGCGTCTCAAGAACTAAGGGGAAAAATACAGCGACTACAAAATTCTGGTGTGAGATATGTGTTAGGTGTAAGACGGTTTGATCATATTTCACCTCACAGATTAACTCTGGGCTGGCTCCGCACTGATACGAGGAGACACTATTTCATAGCGGTACTTATGTACAAGATCATGCGCATGCATACTCAGGACTATCTAGAAAGTCTCTTTTCTAGGTATGTACCCAGAGCTACTGCTAGAGGTGAAATTAAAGAATTAACAATACCTCCGACGTGCATCAAAACAAGTGATAGATCTCTTCGAGTACAAGGTACACGCCTATGGAATTCCCTGCCTGCTGCGATAAGAAACTTTTCCTCTCTCAGCAGATTTAAAACTGCTCTGAGAAGGCATCTTCTTCACCTTGATTAATCACCCGCGAAATTCTCTATTATGTAATACGTGTTATGTATCGTCCCATATACACAGTTTTGTATGTATGAATGTATTTATTAGCACGAGTGGTGAGAGTGAATGTGAAGTGTTAGCTTTAATAACGATCTGATAACTTCAGTGATAGTGATTCTAGTCAATCTAATTTATAGTCATTTTAAATTATTCTACACTACTTCCTATCTGTGATATCACTATTTTAACTCTGACTTACCACTGTGTATTATATAGCTTTAAGTTTAGACTGTGATATTTCGCAAACAGTATTAATTTAAAGACTGAAATTAGGTACTGACGATTATGGAATTTTAAATAAATCTGTTTTTATATCGAGATATTGAAGATGTATTTCTAAATATTATTAAGACATTAACGATGTATTTCTAATTATTAAATTATTACAAGACTGTTAAATTATGAATATTATATGTAACTGCTTTAAATTTGTAAAATACTTTTACAATAAATGAAATACTAATACTAATACTAATATACAGTGTTGGACGCTATAAACCCCCCGTAACAAAAACACACACACACACACACACACACACACACACACACACACACACACACACATATATATATATATATATATATATATATATTTTCTTTTATGGAACGTGACTTATGCAGACAATTTCTGAACTGGTGCGAGACTTATGCTGACTTTGCGGTACTTATGCGGACGCTCGCATAATTTTTACGTGTTAATTTTGCATAAGTATTAACACGCGATGTCAACATAAGTCCTGTTTCATATATATATATATATATATATATATATATATATATATATATATATATATATATATATATATATATATATATATATATATATATATATATATATAATTATCATTTAACCCCTTTATGGAGCCCATCCCTGTATATTAGTACCTACGCCCAGAGTTCCCGTATACAAGTGACTAAAGAAATAATCCCTCTCTGGGTATAGAAACTCTAGATCGGGCTCCATAAACGCCGTATAAGAATATTTTATGGGACTCAGGCTCCATAAAAGAAAACGGGTTCCATAAATATGCTCATGTGTATAAAAGGGCTCCATAAATCTGGTAAAAGAAATGTGTGTGTGTGTATATATATATATATATATATATATATATATATATATATATATATATATATATATATATATATATATATATACACATTTCGGAAACCGGTACTTTTGAGGATCTACAGTTTTTTTCTCGAGTTAGTATATGCTTGACTAAAGAAATAACTCTCTCTCTGCGTTGATGGTATTAATATAAATCCTCAAAAGTACCGTTTCATACCGAAGGAATTTTGAGGATGTCCTCAAAAGTCCGAAAAATCCTCAAAGTATCGAATCCGTGCTGACATAGATCCTCAAAAGCTGCATTTGATATATATATATATATATATATATATATATAGCACGCTGCCGCTGCTGCTAACCTCGGCGCGCGAACTCCCGGCTGCTGCCTAACCGTACCTACGGCAGCCGACGTTCCCGTACAACGACGCGCAGGTTAAACCGGGGCAGTTTCTACTTACTTTTCCCCGTTGCCGTTGTCCTCTAGGAGGCCGAGCCTCGACTAGCTGCAGCTGCTGAAATTTGGTAGAGGGCGGTATTCGGGAAGGGAATAGGATACTTGCGAGTTAATCACGCCAACAAGAATTGAATTAAAGACTGTATTTATTGAACGGAGATGGTGTACGCGCAAAGGGGCGCGTGCCCTCACATTACCTATAAAGAGCGCGAAGGCCGATACTTAGGCGCACGACCTGCTGCTCGGCAGCAGGCAAACCTTCGCCGAGAGATTTGCGCTCACGCTGCCGCTGCAGCGTGTACAAAAGCGGGGCCGTCGGACCCACGCGGACGGCGATACATGAAATCGCACATTTACTTTCTGCTGGCCAGCACACACGATATTCCGCGGCTCTATCTCTCTCTCTCTCTCTCGGTCTCGCTCCTGGTTGGCGGCGACTCGTACAGGGAGACGCCGACGGGTTGTCCGTCGGCCAGCTCGTTCTCTCTCTCTCTCTCTCTCTCTCTCTCTCTCTCTCTCTCTCGACGCTGCACTCTCTAGCTGCGGCTCTCCTCGTCCTTCTCCCACTTTCTCTCTCTCGCTCGACACTTCCCGTGCTGCACAAAGAGGCGCCGGGTTGCGGAGGTGGAGTCACAGGCACACGCGGGAGACACGAACACTCGCGGAGTGGTCACGCGGGTGCAACAGGTGCAATCAGAATGGCGACCTACATGGCCGTGTGCGTCGGCTCTGCTCGCCTTCTTCTTCCCGTGCCTCGGCTCTCTCGCCGCACGGTGCGCTCCCACGGGAATCGATTCCGGCGCGCTGTTTGAAATGGGACATGCTCGAGGCCCGCGCAAATACTAACCTCGCGTCTGTCCTATGCGTTACGACGGTGGAATGTACGCGCCCGTTACAACCTACTGACTACCTAACCTTACTATAGATCTCTCTCAATCTCCCAATATATACACATATCAGTATCATCATCATGTCAGAAGATTCTATTTTTAATTATGAGAAGATTTTTATCTACTTTTATATATCTACTTCTATTAAGGGGGCAAATGATTTTTAGATATATTTTAGATTTTAGATAAGTATTAAAGAAAATAGATATAATAATAAAATCATTCTTTTGAAATTGATACTTTGTGTGATTTTTTAATTTTACAGGTTACAAGATTTGTGGAGTCATTTGTGGATTTCGAAATTTGATTTTGAATTCAGTTTGATTTTGATGTATAAACAAAAAAAAAATAATAACAAAGAATAGTAGCTGCAATCAAATGATGAAGTGGAGAAAAATCTAAACTTATAAGGTAAAATAAAAATACAGCTTAAAGACAATATAAAAAGTTTTTGTTATTAAAACTATAAAATTATTTTAATTTATATTCTACTTATTTTTTAGGTTGTGAATGTGGTTTTCCTGAATAATTTTTTGTTTTTGTAGCCCTTGCAAATACAAGTTTACATATTAACTACAAGATTTCTTGTGTTTATCAACGTCAAAAATAATCAGATACGTATTAAATGATTAAATATCTATTTTTAAAATATAAAATGTTGGTTATACGAATGAACATTGACAATTTGTGTTGATTTTTTATATTTTTTTTTAGATTGTAAGAGGAAAATTTCTTACAGTGGAAGACGTCAAAATGTTTCAGAGGAGTTCTTAGTAATTCTTGCATATTACTATAAACAACGGCCTGAAGAAGTGGAAATCTACAAGCGTCCTGTACAAGAAAATAACTTAGAAATATCCTGATTTGATTCTCCAATGTGTATCATAAGATTCAATCTATTCTCAAAATGTGACAAGAACTGCTAGGAACCAACAACTAAGATGTTTTAGACAGTATTGCTCAAAAAGTATGAAAAAAGTATTATGTTTTGAAGTTAATTCTTCAAAATAAAATAAAGTGATTGCGATTTTCATAGATCATCTATCTAGTTGAAGATCATATTCAAGCTGGTGAATTTTGTTAAAGACTTATGGAATAAGCTCAGCCCGATATAAATATTTTATTGTATTCTTAAAAAGTGATCAGTGTTCTTAAATATAATATAATTATAGTGAAGTCAGTGCAAGTTTTCAGATCAGATATAATAAAATGTTTTATATAATAAATAAAATAAAATAGCGGTATGATGTGTTAAGTGAAGTGTTTATAACAAATTTAGAACCTCTACTTAAAATCAGAATTTAAAATATTGGTCAGACGTTAGAGCCTTAGTTAAAAAAAATCATTTTTTGTCTATACTTCAAGGAACTTAGTTGATATTAGTGCTGTGCTCTTGTACATATTTACTTAAACACGAATTAAAAAATTATGCCAAATGAACATTAAAATACAGAAAAAAGCAAAAATGATGTGTTATTGTTGTGAAAATTTCAACGAATAAAAGTGCTCAGTTAATCTAATTTTATAATTTTCTTACGATCCGAGATGTCAAAATATTTCAGAGGATTTCTCAGTAAATATTTGTCTGCACAAGATTCAGATAATTATTTGAAAAAGTATACAAGAATGTTAAGAAAGCTTTTATTATCAGTAATTTTTAGTTCATAAACTGATTGTTTTTAATTTTACAAGATGTGTGGCAATCATGAGTTATTAATTTAAGTAGTTTCAATCAATAATTATTTCAAGATATTTTATATTTCCTACTATAAAAGAATATCGAGAAAGCTTTTTTCTCCCAATGATTCTTAGTTCATAAACTTTTGTTTTTGAACTTTTAATTTTGCAGGATGTGTCTGATAGGTTATTAATTCAAGTAGTTTCTAGTGAAAACTTCAACGAATCCAAGTCTTGAAAATAATGTAATTAATGATTGGCTTATGGTGAGGGGCGCCAAATGTTTCAGAGGAGCCATTTGTTCTGTGAATATACAGTACATAAAACCATACTATAAATTACTGTAATGGTTACTTTTTGAATCTGCAACCAACATTTTAATTTGCTAGCTGATTGTGATGCAGTAGTATGATTATTAGATCTAGTACCCTTGCAAGTCTTCGATAAAATATTATGAAAAAGAAATATGTGGATATCAAAATAATGAAACGAATTCCAGCTTTAGTATGTGCAATAGAAGACTAAAGGTAAATTTTAGCACAAACTTAATAATGTAATAATAATTTGTCAAAAAAACAATAGCATATGGATGCATAAGAGTGTTTTCTGAAAAAACTTAATATCAGGTGCTGTTACGTAAGGGTAGGTAACTTGGCAATCTTTGAGCTTCGCATTTTGTAAAAGAAAAAAGTACAAGTTCTCAGAATTACAATTCAAGTCTCTGTATCACCTGATTCTCTTGCTTTTATAAAACTCGAAGCTCAAAGTTGGCTGAGAAGTTGAGTTCTCATGTCAACTGCCATTTCCATAATAGCAGGCGGTACAAAGTTTTTTAAAAACTACTCTTTTGCATCTATTTCTCTGAAATCACCTAATCCTCTTTTTTCTTTTATTCCTTGTGATAGCTACAAAGAAAAAATATATTATTATCTTTTTTAACAATTTTAAATTCTCTGTTCAAATACTAATAAAAGTTTAATGTTTTTATCCAAACAATCTTACTCTCAACAACTCTCTACAAAGAACTTGACTGAAAGCTTAAATGTTTTTTGGAAACAATTATAATAAGCACTTCAAAAAACTATTTTTTAAAGTATTTTCTATAATTCTTATAAAAACATTTTCTATTTCTCACAAAACTGGTTTTTGCTATTAGCAGTAATTACTCTCATTTTTAAATTATCTCTTTATCTCTTTACAATATTTGTTTCTATGTATTTGCTATGAAAATGTTTTCTTTTTCTTACAAAAATCATTTTTCTTATCTATAGTATTACTCATTAAATTAAAGTCGAGTACATTCAATAACATAATCATTTCTGTAAATTATTCATTATTATATTTTCTCTTCAAAATATCTCCAAAAATGGTCCATCACTACATCTTCTAAAAAATCCATTAATAAATTATTTTACAAAACTTCTACAATCCTTTACAAACTTTTGCAAGCAACGAGAAATTCTTTTCCAAAATCTTTACAATCACTTTACAAAAACTTTTACAAACTATAAGAATTTTTTCGGGAACCATAATAATTATATTCCGATACCTTATACGATATCCTAAAAAATTATTTACGTTTTATTTTATGAAAAGTAATTCTACGAATTAATAATAAATTTTTGCCTTCTAAAGTCGAAATAAATTTCTTTCACGCGGATACTGAAAGTCAAACCCAAAAAAGTTGTGAAATTAATTAAAGTGTAGTTTTATACTTAGCAAACATTATTTATAATGTACTTTTACTCTTAAAAAGTTGTGAAACCTCTTTAACAAATTTTTTTACAAAAGTGAAAACTTATAGGCAAGAATAAGTTAGGTTACTATTCTACATAGTTTTATACTTAACAAACATTATTTAATAAACTCTCCCACCTTCTCTTTCTTCCCCCTCTCTCTCTCCCTCTGTACGAAAAACTTTAACGAGAGCTTAAATATTTTTACAAAATAATCAACACGTTCCTTAAAAAATAATTTTTTAAATATATTCTAACAACACAATTTGTCTATAGTCCTTTTATTTATTCTAATCTCATCTATTCAATAAGCACTCTCTACAAATGGTAATAATTTTTTTCATGATTGTACAAATAATAATATTGTTGATAAAACGTTCTACGAAAGTATAAAATAAGGCAAGTATAGAAGTTTTTTCTGTATAATCTATAAAATAATATTTATGATTTTTTAAAAGAAGTCAAATAAATACTATAGTAAAAAAGACTTTTAGTTCTTTGAGTCAATGTATGCTCAACAAACTATATACAAGTACATTCAAATTGTTTACTGCAAATCAAACAAACGAAAGTTGTGAAATCAATTATCGATAGTCAAGTAATGCAAACTATTCTCCGAAAAACTGTATGATGTTCTCAGAAATGTATTCAAATTTCTTCATTTTTCTATACAAATTAAACACAAGAAAGTACTGAAATCAATTAATTGTAGTCAAGTACCGGCCATAAGAACTTTTTGCACCTTGCGTGTAAAATTACATTTTACGCCCACGTTGTAACTTCAAAATTATTCAGCCAGCGGGCATAAAGTACTACATAACGCCCAAGAGGCCCAATAGCTCACACACTCCTACAAAACTTTATAGTACCTACGTACTTTACGCCCGTGTGGGCTAAATTATTTTAATTATATAACTATTATATATGTCTTCTTTTTATTTCTAAAATTCATAAGAATTTTTTCAGGTATTTACGAAAAGTCAAAGCCTATATAAAAAAATTACATAGTTACCAATACATCACTATTTTTCATTATTCCTCCTCAATTTTGATCTTTCTATAATATTACGCATCTTGGAAGGACAAGAGGAGTCTAGAGCTGTTCTAGCAGGGGTGGTCCTCCGATCTCCCGTACATACTTGGCGGGTCGAACGGTTTGCAGTTACGTGGGCTACTTAAATGTAGAATACTAAATTTTTGCATAAATTCATTAACAATATTTATACCTATAAGTCCACCATAAATAATTACATTGGCTCTAATTTTTAATTGATGCCATTAAGTACAACATATCCGTACATGTGCAGAATCATGATTTATATTTCATTACTAAACATATTTTTCCTTATGTCCGTCCTTTTTAAACTTGAATAAAATAAAAAATTCATATAAATTTATAGCCTGCTCAAAAGTCCTTTACATTTTACTAACCGTTTTATAAGCAACATATTGTAATGATGTCGTTTTCTGCATCCAGAAGACACCAAAACACAAAAAGAAGATCATTCATTTTGATCAATGACTACTTACTACGATAGGTAATTTCTTCTGCTCTGCTCACGGTTATTTTGAGCCGTGGTTTTTCCCGTGAGACACAGGGCGTGAGATCAGAGCAGGGACAGAGGTGAGGTACCACGGTATGCCAACTCCCCCGCTTGTGTCCAAGAATTACCAACAAGACTCTACCCACCGATAATGGCATGAAGATACCCGGATGAGTAAAAGTAGACAATTTTCAAAAATATTTCAAGATGATTTCAAGATGTTTTCAAGAATTCAAGCTGGACCAATTCAAGAGACTGGCCCTTTGGCCATGTGCGAAGTATCAGCCTGCTTGAAGAAGACGTCTTCTCTTTCGTTTTATCTTAAGATTGTCGGGACGACAATCTAAAAGGATGGAGAATAATGAGACGATGATACCCAAAAATGACGATTCTATTTTTTAAGAGACGGGTCCTCTGACCAGAAAAGTCAAGGATCAACCCGCTTAAAAATAGATGATTTCAAGATGATTTCAAGATGATTTCAAGATGATTTCAAGATGATTTCAAAATGATTTAAAGAATTCAAGATGGACCAATTCTGATTGTCGGGACGACAATCTGAAAGAAGGAGGAATAATGTTATGTGTTCGTCTACCATCATCGAACATAAGAACAAAGGCGTTGCCAAGCGACTAGTTTGTTGTTCTCGATTCGAGTTAGTTGATTCGAGACGTTGTTGTTGATAACATGTTTTATTGTGTGTGTTTATGATCTTAAATAAAGTTATATGTTATTCTTTTGTAATTATGGTTATTATTAATTATTGTATGTGTGTGTGAGTGTAACAATATGTTACATCCTTTTCCTTCGCGTAAATATCGTATAAGATCTCATATGAGAATTTCAGACAGCGCATATCTCGTATGAGATCTTATATGTGATGTCATATGCAATTTTATATATTATGGGATCTCATATGAGATCTCATATGATATTTTCACGCGGGTGTGTACTTTCTATTTAAAAACAGAGTGATAGATTCATAGATCAGTAGTTAATATGTAGAAGCAATCCATTTATACATTGTATCTGATCTTTAAACATATGAATATTTATATGAAAATGACCATTGAACTACAAACCGTCGGTCCCGCCACGTATGTACGGGAGATCGGAGAACCACCCCTGCTATAGCAGCTCTAGACTTCTCTTGTCCTTCCAAGATGCGTAATATTATAGAAAGTTCAAAATTGAGGAGGAATAATTAGAAATAGTAATGTATTGGTAACTATGTCATTTTTTTATATAGGCTTTGACTTATCATAAATACCTGAAAAAATTCTTATGAGTTTTAGAAATAAAAAGAAGACATATATAATAGTTGTATAATTAAAATAATTTAGCCCACACGGGCGTAAAGTACGTAGGTACTATAAAGTTGTGTAGGAGTGTGTGAGCTATTGGGCCTCTTGGGCGTTATGTAGTACTTTATGCCCGCTAGCTGAATAATTTTGAAGTTACAACATGGGCGTAAAATGTAATTTTACACGCAAGGTGCGAACAGTTCTTATGGCCGGTACTTGACTACAATTAATTGATTTCAGTACTTACTTGTGTTTAATTTGTATAGAAGAATGAAGAAATTTGAATACATTTCTGAGAACATAGTCATACAGTTTTTCGGAGAATGGTTTTTATTTCTTGACTATCGATAATTGATTTCACAACTTCCGTTTGTTTGATTTGCAGTGAACAATTTGAATGTACTTGCATATAATTTGTTGAGAATACATTGACTCAAAGAACTAAAAGACTTTTTTAGTTTAGTATTTATTTGACTTCTTTTAAAAAATCATAAATATTATTTTATAGATTATACAGAAAAAACTTCTATACTTGCCTTATTTTATACTTTCGTAGAAAGTTTTATTAACAATATTATTATTTATACTGTAACGCGTGCGCGAGGTAGGTGATTCGGGATTCGAATTACCCGCGCCAAGCCGGCATGCTCACTGGGGGCGTGAGCGCGCGAGCATTCCGACCTGATTAGAATGGTCTCGCGACGCGTAATATACCTGTCGCGTACCCGCGGAGCTGCTACGGCTTTATATGAGTCACGACAGCCATCTTCGTGTCTGCCATCGCACCGTGAACTCCTCTCCAGCGTGTCTCTCGAAAGTTTATTGCGTTCGCGCTGTCTAGTTTTTTTATATATAGCCTTACCGCGAGTGGAGTGGAGGCGCCGACTAGTGTGCGAGCAAGACAGCGAGAGAGAGAGAGAAAGAGAGAGCGATACCGCGTCGCGTGTGCCACGAGCAGAACGAGAGACAGCGAGCGAGGAGCCGGCAGCCAGCCCGCCTGCCTGCCTGCCGTCTCTTTTCAGCGAGTAGGAGAGAGGGAGAGACAGACATAGAGCGCAACGACTGCGCTAGCGGGAGAGAGCGAGAGAGAGCCGAGTGCACCGGTTGCTCCTTCAAAAGTAAGTCTTATTCTCTCATCTCTCGAGTTAAATGAAAAGGTTTGCACGGAAAACGCCCCGTGCAAACTTTCTGTACCGTATACGTGCGTGTGTGTATCAGCCCGCCGTACTTTAACCCCGCGCGCGTGAGTAGCAGCTTCTCCGCGCGCCGTATCGTTCGCGCGTTTGAATATTAACTGTCGCGCGCGAACTAACTTATTGTTTTAATCAGCACGTGCGTTGTGCTTGTATCTATTAGTGCTTTTAATATACTGTGATATCTAGTTACTCGTTACGTTGTTCATTGCAACCTGTCTTTCTGCCGGATACCGCCGCCTCCGCGGAAAAATGACTCGGCCGGTCGTTTTCATATCTGAGCGTAGCGGCCTCGTGCTTTACTCTTCGAGCGCTGGCTTTTCACTCAGCGATCCAATTAGTTGGAAAGCGAAGTTCGCGTGCGATCTTCGCGTTGTTTTCGGGATTCCAGGAGTTGATCCCCGGGCAAGTCATTTTTTTAGTCTGACACCCGCGGCACCGTATTCTAGGGCATCGCTGGCCTGTGGCTTTTTGGGATTTTCCCCCACTAGTCATCCCGTTACAACTGGCGCCACAACGTTTTGGGGGTACACCCGCGGCGCGTACGTGATTCGCGGCGAAGCTTGGTGTGAAGAAGCTCAGCAGCGTAGCTGAGCGTAAGCTGCAAAGAAAGGCTTTTCGTGCCGCAGCTCGTAGGCGCGTGTGTGCGTGTGGATGACACAAACGTGCTGTTGCGAGAGTGCGGTCGAGAGGTTAGGCGAGCGATAAGCAATAACCCTCGACCTGGAGTGCCGATAAGGCGAGATCTTGATCGCGAAATTTTTGTGCGTTAGGTAATTTATTTATTTATTTATTTATTGACCAGAAAAATTTACAAAGGTAAATCCTATAGAGGTAACACAGTTACCTGTACATAGGCTGGTATATAAAAAACTTACAAAACCTACTTAAAACTAAAAAAGTCCCAAATTTCGAAGATATATTTTTATAATTATGGGAAACATTCAATAAAGAGTTTTTTATGTTTATATTAAACTAAATAATAATATTTGAACTAAATAAACATAAACATAGTAAACGATTTTAAACATTTATATTTCTTATTCGCAAACAGTCTGATATGGTTTTAGCAGCCATTATTATTCTTTATCCACTTTTTAAGTTTATTTTTTATAACACTTTTATTATTTTTTCCTCCTATTGGATTTAAACACTTTAACTCCGGTGGTAGTGAGTTATATGTTTTTATTGCCATTATATAGCTATTTTTTTCACTTATGGCTTTACTCGTTTTTGGTAGTATTATGTTCTTATTTCTAGTTTTGGATTCACTAGCCAAGAATACTTATGCTTAAGTTTATCGTAATGAAACCCAAGTGATTCTAGTATAAATATTTGTTTGATATTCAGTGGATTGTTTTATGTGAATTTATTTTTATTAATAATTCTTAATATTTTCGATTGGATGTTTTGTAGTACGTTTATGATGGTTTTATATGCACCACCCCAGGCTATTATCCCGTAACTTATTATACTATTAAAGAAAGCATAGTATATTTTCATAAGTGTATTCGTATCCATGAACCTGCTTATTTTTACAAAAATAAAAATCAATTATTTAGTCCTGCTTATAATATGTTCAACATGCTTGTACCATTTCATATTGTAGTCAAAATATGTTCCTAGGTATTTGTAGGATTCTGCTCTTACGATTTTTTCATTTTTTATTTTAATATTTATTTCTACAGGTACGCTATCACAGTAATTTCCAAACGTAATATATTTAGTTTTTGATATATTAAGTGATAATTTATTATATGCTAACGAATTCGCTACTTTATCTAGTAGTACATTCATCTTGTCTTGTGCCTGTGTCCACGTGTCGTCATCAGAGATGATAACAGTGTCATCAGCATATGACAAGATGGAGTTCTTTGGCATACCTGAGATCATTTATATATATGATAAAGAAAACAGGTCCAAGAATTGTTCCTTGGGTACTCCTGTATCTATTATTTTCTCTGTGCTAATTTTATCATCTATTTTTACTTTTTGTTTTTTACTAGTTAGATAGCTATTTATTAGTTTTTGTGCACACCCTCTTATACTGTGTCGAAAGCTTTTGCAAGATCTAGAAATGAAACTATTATGGGTTTGCTTTTGTCTAAATTTTGATAGATTATATCGTTTATTTTATTAAGTACGTCCGTAGTCCCAATATTTTTAATAAATCCAAATTGATACTCTGACAAGATGTTACATTCTTTTAAGAAATTGTACAACCTATTGAAAATAATTCTTTCATAAATTTTTGCGATATTTTATATAAGTGAGATTGGTCTATAGTTTGTTATGTTTGTTTTATCTCCGGCTTTATATATTGGGATTACTTCTGCACTCTTAAGTGCATCAGGTCACACAGATTGTTCTATGGAAAGGTTGAAAATATGGGCTAAAAGCTGTGCAATGTCTGTATCAATTGCTTTCAGTGTTTTAGCATTTATTTTATCTTCCCCTCCTGCTTTGTCTTTGAATTGTTTAATTATATTTATTACCTCTTCTGCGTTTATTGGTTTCAAGAATATTGATTTTGGCTTTCTTTCAATTTCTTTTTTCAATTTTTTTCTTTCATTTCGTTTCTTTATTTGTTTGCTTAAATTTTTTCCAACATTGCAGTAGAAGTTGTTCATAATATTTGCTATTTCGGTTTTGTTCTCAACATTGTTTCCATTGTTGCTTATATTTTTAATTTTGATCTCTGTTTTTTTGCTTTTTCCCATTTTTTCGTTTATTATTTTCCATAATTTTTTTGGATAGTTTGAATTCTCGTTAATCCTATCTCTTTCATACTTAATTTTCGCGTCTTTAATTACCCTATTTAGTATCTTGACATAGTCCATATATTCTTTTTTTAGGCTATCAGACTCTTTATTTTTTTGCCATAAGTTATACAAAAATTCTTTCTTTTTACACGAAACTGTTATTGCTTTGGTTATCCATTTTTTTCTATGTGTTTTATTTCTATCACAATTTTTTTTTCTTACCGTGGTCGCTCTTTCGACACTATGATTTATTCGTGTTATTATTTCATCCTTTGCACAATTTGGATCCTGCATTGATAATATTGTATTCCAATCCATATTTTTTGCAATATTTTTCAATTTTTCATAATTAACTATTCTATTTAATTTCTTATTTTCTTGTGTAAATTTTACATTATTAAATTGTACAAAAAGTGGAAAATGGTCATTGAAGGGATTTGTAATTTTGTGTGACTTTGTACTTACAGAGTTTGTTATTCAAAAATTCTTGATTGATAATATTTTCGTGTTTATGTGTGTCATTGTACATTATATCAATATTAAAATCTCCGATTATGCAGTGATTTTTTACTTTTTTGTTATCTAATAGATATTTTTTAATTGATAGTACAAATTCAGTCTTTGCTATATCATGAGATCTATAAATTGCTGATATTCGTAAGTTTTTATTATTATTGACATTTAAGTCCACAACTAATAATTTTATTCTATCAATTTCAATTATTTTTGTATCATGTCTTATATCATTTCTTATGTATAATACTACGCCATCCGCTTTATTAATTTTACTATCATTATAATGAATTTTATATCCTGATAAGTGGAAAAATTCAAAGCGTTGAATTATCCAAGTTTCAGAACATACAATTATTGCTGGTTTATTATTTAAGCTCTTTACAAAGACTTCTAATTTGTTAAAATTTTCATTTAAACTTCTGATATTTACGTGTAAGATTACAAAATTTATATTTCCTAATTTATTAGTTCTGTAGTATTTTTGAATTCGTATTCTTTATGTATTAATTCATCAAATTGAATGATATTGATATCCATTTTGATTTTAATTTTGATTTTTGTTTCTTATTACTTCATTCATTGAATTCAAAGGTGCTACAGATACTCCTAGGTGTCGCTCTGACATTGGGTTATTACTGTAGTTCCCTACTTTACCTAAGCCTCTGATTACAGGTCTGGCGCACACCCATGAAGATTATTATCTCACTGCATTCGTTGCACTTTGCTGCACCCGATGCACTACGACATATCCTTTTCAATTATATTTATAATGCATTTATGCCAACCATACGCAAAATTTACCTGCAAACACGACGCGCACGCCGGCGTGCACGTTATATTATGATCATATCACGTGATATTATGAATTGTTTTTAACAATTAAAAATTTTTTTTAATAACAATTAATATTTTTTAACGACAAAAATTTTTTTTTTTGCGATAATTAATTTTTTTTAATTAATTTTTTTCTCGACTCGAAATTTTTTTTTTCTCTCGCCTTTCCGATTCGAATTATTTTTTCTTTTTTTTTGGACGAAAAATAAATTTTTTTTTCTTTTCTCGTAGTTAGTGGAAAATCGAGAGAAAGTCGGCAAGCACTCTCAGAACAAAAAGTTGACTGAGCGCCCGAGTAAAAACTTGAGTGCAAAAATTCCCTCGAACTTCAAAGTTGTTTTTTTTATTTTTTTTAGGTAAAAATTGTATTTATTTTTTGTTTTTTTGTGATATTGTCCGTTTTGACACATATATGTATATATTTTTTTCACATATATTTATTTTAAAATTATAAGTGCGAGTAGTTGAGCGTAATTAATTACAAATAGTAATTAATTACAGAAATAGCTGTTTCTTTTTAGAGCCGAATACGGGAAACCCTTGTGCGTTATCGAGGTTAAGAGCAACCGCCGTAGCTCTTAGAAAATACCCCGGGTTCGCGTTGAAAAAGCTAGCTCACGGGTTGAAAAGGCAAACGCTCTCTGCCATCAATCCGCATACTACTCGCGCTAGTAAAATAAGTTCGTGGCGAAGCGCACAGCCAATTGATATCATGGCACGATATTCGCAGTTTGCGGAATCTGCGATACTCAATTGTGCGTATATACAGCCCGAAGAGGAAATTAGCGAGGCCATGGAAGCCCTTGGTCTACAGCAGTCAAATCTGCAGTCAGTGAATATGCTGACAGCGATCAAGTGGCTTATGGACGATTATAGTGCCGCCGATTTCGTGCCAGAGCCGGAGCTGTCGGAGCAGCAAGCGTTTACCACACGCGAGCATTCCCGAAGGGCGTTGATCGACTTAACGTTGATGAACAAGTCTGGGTCGACTATTGTAGATCCCCATACCGACCTAGACCATCCGCACCCGTTCATAACGCTCCTTGATGACCCGATAGTGATGCAGAAACTCTCGGAGTCTCGGAGGATGAACGCTCCACAACAAGCACATAATGCAGTGGTGGAGCCAGTGGAAGAGGCAAACGGCCAGGAGGGTTCAGGGACAGAGCTATTGAGCTCTGCAGCACCCACCGGGATATCTCCAGCCGAAGACGAGGGACAGCTTCAGCAGCAACAACTCCAACAGCAACAGCTCCAACAGCAACAACTGCATCAGTAACAACTGCAGCAGCAGCAAATGCAGCAGCAGCAAATGCAGCAGCAGCAAATGCAGCAACAGCAGCTTGGAGCAGCAGCAGCATCAAAGGCTGGAGCAGCAGCGACGGCAGTAACAGCAGCAACAGCAATAAGAGCAGGAGCAGCAGCAGGCATAGCAGTAGCGGCAGCAAGTGCTCCTGGAAGAGCAGTGCAGTCAACGACAATACCAGCGCAACCACGAAGAAGAGTCGTTGTTAGCCCAAAATGAACAGCACGAGCTCTGGCAGCAATCGCGAAACCCGCCACAGCCGCAAAACCTGGAGTGGCCGTAACTGCGTGAGTCGCGAACCTCTGGGAGAGCAGTTGAAGACAGCATATTATCGGAGCAGCTACTGGCGGTGATCAAAACACTCGTCGAGGAGGTTGAAGAGCTTAAAGAGAATGTACGAATACTGCAAGGAGCTCGACATCCAACCTCAAGTACGCACTTGGAGAGAGTTCAAACCCCAAGCACGGGCCGTAGACGAGGATCATCGCACATGAACTTCCAAGATACGTTCACGTATGCGGAGTTTAACTGCAGCAGCCCGAGTCTCCAGTCCCTAATAGAGGCTGGGAGGAATGGTACCAGAAATTCTTCCCAGCGCCAGACAAGGAATGGCGCGATCCAGGACCCGTCTGAAAAGCATACGTATTTGCTTCAGCAGACGAACCGTGTTGTGGGCCAGATAGTCCGAAAATTGCACATCAAGTTATCAGGGTCCTCAAAGGAGCAGGGCGTCGAGTTATTCCTCACGAGAGTAGAGGAATGCAGAACTCTAGCTAATCTGACACTCGACGAGGTACTTTCGTTGTTGTCAGAGCTCCTAAGCAGCTACCTGGTACCGGAGTAACCGCCACATGGCGATCGTGGCCAGATTTCAAAGAGGCCACAACGCAAATGTATGGTGGGAACAGGGGACATCAGCAACGCGTACTGGCGGAAATAAACGCGAGGACTCAAGGCAGAGATGAATTGACGCGTGATTACGCAGTAAATCTTCAAGCCATGATCCTCAAGTTAGTTCGGGTGCCTAGCATTGCACAACAGTTAGACATATTGCACCGGAACACGCGGCCAGAACTACAAAAGATGGTAATGCGAAATCAAATTACGGATTACCGAGGGCTCCTGAACCTGGCCCGGGAAGCCGAATTAGCGCTCAAGGCAGATAAGGTGTGTCACTCGCCATCACCAGCCGAGCGCACATACATGCCAGAATTTGCCTATGTGCCGACAGATATCCGCCCACGGATCAGCGGAAAAAGCAGAACCCAGGTTTGGCGGCGATGGGGCACCAACAGCACGAGCCTCGAGAGAGCCTCGAGGCTATGTTCCGTCGGGTCATGGCTGAATGTTTATCGGCCTTGACAAAGAAAGGCACCGACGAGTACAAGGGGCAAAAGCCTAGCCCGCCGCCAACCAGAAAACCTAAGAAAAAGGGTAACTGGGAAAATAGACGGCGGGAGAGCGGGTAAATTACAAACCAGCCTAGTGGGGATAGTAGCTCGACCCACCAGGCTAGGCCACAAAGTCCGAGAAATAACGGACCTCCACAATGGTAGGAGTATCGAAGGGAACCCGGATATGAGCAAAAAGGGAGGCAACAACAAGCCCAATGCTGCCGGAAACCAGCAGGGAAACGGCCAGGGGGGCAGGTAAACACGACCACATGCCCGCCCCCAGCTCTCTCACCAGAGACCGAGGGTAATTTGGTCCAATCGTCTGAAGTGGAGAGTGAAGAAGTGCCCGTGATTCAACCGAATGAAGTCAACCAAGAAACTTGCTTGCGTACTTCAAGTAGGTGTAGCCGGTTACAGGCTACGAGCATTCTTCAATACAGGAGCTTTCTGGGCTGGGATGAATTCCATCGGCCTACAGCTCGCTACGGCCTGTGGAAAAGAGTTAATCCCAGCCAGCGGCCTAACGGCACGGGTGGCAAACGGGTAAAGCATAGCAGTGGTTGGCTATGTGTATCTGCCCATGATCGTGGCTGGTGTGTGCAAAGACGTTCGCGTCGCAATAATGCCAGATCTAGACACGGAGTGCTACTTGGGGGTAAACTTTATTAAGAAGTTTAGCGCCGTCTTAGACCCCACAGATAACACGCTGCATCTCAAGGATGACGATGCAAGCGTAAAGTTAGAAGTAGCAGCCATAACCGCAAACAACACCGTGTCCGTATCAGCTATAGGGTTGGCGGACCCAACAGGGGAACAGCGCAAAGAGGTAGAAGCTTTAGTAGCTCAGCTGATCGGTAACAGCCTGGCACCACTAGGGTGTACTTCGTGGATCGAGCATGCAATAGACGTCGGATCTACAAGACCCATTAAAAAGAAGTACTACCCTGTATCTCGGAAACTCGGGGAAGAGATGCACAAACAGGTGGAGGAAATGCTAGTCGCGGTAATAATAGAGCCCTCGACAAGTGGCTGGTCAAGTCCAGTGGTAATGGTACGCAAGTCCAACGGGAAGTTCCGTTTCTGCGTGGAATTCAGAAAAGTGAACGCAGCGTCAAGGCCAGACGCGTATCCATTACCATACATGGAAAGTATCTTGCGCAAACTGCAGAAAGCGCGATACATCTCCACGTTGGATTTAAGCAGTGCGTACCACCAGATACCACTTAGTCCGGAGCCTAAAGAGACTACGGCCTTGACCGTGCCAGGCAAAGGGCTTTTCCAATTTACGAGAATGCCCTACGGTCTTTCGTATGCCGTAGCGTCCTTCCAGAGGCTGATTGACAATGTCATCGGCCCCGAACTCGAACCTTTTGCTTACTCGTATCTCGACGATATAGTAATAGTCACAGACATTCGAGGAGCATAAAGAGGTTCTAAAAAGAGTTCTGGACAGGATACAGGACGCGGTCCTCAAAATAAATCGCGAGAAGAGCGTCTTCTGTCGCGATGAGGTCCAATATCTCGGGGTCATAGTAAATAGAGATGGTTTTAAGCCAGTCCCCGAGAAAATAAAGCCCATTATGGAGTATCCGGTACCGAAAAACCTCCGTCAGCTGAGATGCTTCCTACGAATGGCCTCGCGGTATAGAAAGTTTTTATCAAACTTCGCCACAATTGCTGAACCACTGACCGATCTAACAAAAAAGGATCGGAAATACGAGTGGTCAAGTGCATAGGAAGAGGCCTTCCAAAAGCTAAAAGCGCTAGTAGCTTCTGCACCGATTCTACGCAGACCGGTATCTAACGCGCAGTTCTTGGTGCAAACTGACGCAAGCGATACAGCTCCGAGAGCGGTGCTATACCAAATAATTGACAACGATGAAAGAGTTCTGAAGTTCGCGTGTCCAACTCTGAGCGCAGCCGAGAGGAATTATAGCGTGACGGAACGAGAATGTCTAGCAATTCTCTGGGCAATTAAAACCTCCGTCGGTATATAGAGGCCTACAACTTCAAGGTTATCACGGACCATAGCAGCTTGAAGTGGCTCCGTGACCTCCAAAACCCGACCGGCAGGTTACCTAGGTGGGCTTTGGAGCTGCAGAACCACAGTTTCATGGTCGAACATCGAAAGGGCTCGTTGAACAATGTCCGAGATGCCCTTTCGCGATTGTTCGAGGAAGAAGAGCCAGCGCTCGCCGCGTTAGAGCTCGAGCGCGATACAAATGACCACTGGTACCTCAAGATCGTGAAAGAGGTTCAACAGAAGCCGCGAGATTTCCCACGTTCAAGCTAGCGGGGGGGAGACTGTACAAGTACGAACCTAATGAAGTCATAGACGAATCTCTGGACTACGACGATGCATAGAAGTTAGCAGTCTCTCACGAAAAGCGACGCAAAGTACTGAGAAAATGCCATGACCTTCCAACTGCTGGGGACTTGGGCTGCGAGAAAACTCTAGAGAGAGTAAGGCTGAAGTATTATTGGCCGCACATGTCTCGAGATGTGGCCAGATACGTGAACCAGTGCCAAATTTGCCAGCAGTGCAAAGTCGAACAGCACACTCCAGCAGGATTCATGGGACGTTGTATAATACAGCGTCTATGGCAAATCGTGGCCAGCGACATTATGGGACCACTCCCTAAAGCCAAGCACGGTCACAAATACATTCTCATCTTCCAGGACCTGTTCACACGCTGGATCGAAGTAATTCCGATAAAACCGCAGATGGCAAATCGGTGATAAAAGTCTCAACGAACGAGTATGTCTGCGATTCGGAGTCCCCGAGGTGTTTCTCTCCGATAATGGGACTAAATTTAAGAATACACCCTTAGAGGCATTCTTAAAGGAGAGAAACGTGCATCACATGTTTACACTACCATATCACCTTCAAGCGAATCCCGTCGAGCGTGTGAACCGAACGGTGAAGACCATGATCTGATCATGTCTTACGCTGAGGAGAATCACCGGTCTTGGGATGAGCATCTGAACGAGCTGGCGTTCGCGTATAATACAGCCGAACACAGCTCTACCAAGATAAGTCCTGCCATGCTCATTTACGGCCCACAGCCTGACCCACCGAAGACACTAAGGCTGGACGAAGACTGGTTAGCCGAAGAGCAAGGGCAGCAAGAGGTGATAAATAATTGGGTGGCGCGCATGGACAAGCTCCGCGAATTGCACGTTCAACCGGCGGCCGACGCGCAAGCGGAGCAGGCGAGACAAGCCAAATATTATGACGCTCATCGTCGACCTCCAGAATTCTGTCTAGGCGATCGTGTATGGAGAGAGAATAAGGTACTACCCTCTGCAGCTGAGGGAATTTCTGCCAAATTAGCCCCGTAGTATGCGGAGCCATACATGATTGTGAATATTCTAGGCGAAAACACCTATGAGATCCAAGGTGGGGATGGTCGAACGATAAGTCCCGTCCATGCGCAGCAACTCAAGCGATACGTCTCCGCAGAAGAGCCCAAGGCCTACTTGGACAAAAGTAGTCCGGAAGTAGCCCAATCGCTACCATCGAGGGACTCTTCAGTCCAGCGCGGCGCGCCAGCGGATAATAGAGGTAGCCAGGGAAATGTACAGCCTCGGGCGACAGCTTAGAGGCGCGGTCCACCTCGTAAGACCGCGCTATAAGTTAGGCCAGGAAAGCGTGCGAGCGGCGGCCGATCTACGCCTGTGGTCGGTCCAACAGGGTCCAAGCGAGGTCCAGGGAGGCCAAAGGGCTCGATGAAGAAGCCTGCACCTGTTGATGTCGGGCCAAATAGCCCCCGTCGAACCCGAGCGTCCAAAAAGCGCCAACTGTACCGTCTAAGAATTGTGCCGTCCGTACTAACCCGTGTTCGTCCTTGTTTTCCGATCCTCATACTTACCACTTTCCGGGTTCAATTTGCCTATTGCAGGACATGCCAGGCCTGACTCCAGAGGTAGCGGAGACGGCGAAGCGGGTGATCGCTGGATTAATTCGGTGTCAACCTGATCCCGCCGTCATCGACTTGCTGGAGCAGGTGGTGGAGGGTATTGATGCGGTGACGCTGAAACCTCCACCAGTGGAAGAGCCCTCTACTCTCGTGATTGAGGAGATAGAGGCATCGGAGCCAACAAGGGGACCCTCGAGGCCGGCCGACACAGGTGCCGGTCCGACCCCGCTCCGGCGACCTCATCCCCTGAAGGAGCAGCGGGAGGAGAGCGGGACCCGGCCTCAAGGAGTGGCACCAGCCGAGCCGACTGGTGCTGGCCGAGTCCCCGAAGAGGAAACGGCCCGTGCCCAGCATTGTGCGCCGGAAGTTGACGCCGGCGCGGCTCGGGCTGCAAAAGAAAAAGGAGGAGATTCTCCGACCCAGGCCCCAAAAAGAGCACCGACCGATGAAGTCGGTACGGCCTGGGTTCCGGTGGAGCAGGCCCTTGAGGAGGCGCGGCGTCTCAGCAAGTTCTCGCGCACTGCGGAGGACGCACTGGAGGATTTTCTCCAGTGCCACGGTAAGGCCGGCTTGCGGCAAGTCGGCAAATGGGTAGGAATGGCCCAAGGCCGGCGAGAAGAGCTCGCGGCCGCCAGGCTGCGCCGCGCCGCCTTGCGGAAGGAGGAGCAGGCTCGTCTGGCTCGTGCGCAGGAGCGCATGGAAGAGGCCAGGCGAGCTAGAGAAGAGGCGGACTGGACGGCGCGGCGGACTAAAGAAGCGGCCCAGCGCCGACTCCAAGAAGAAGAGGAGCGCCTCCGAAAGGCGCTCGAAGAAGAGAAGGCTGCCCGGGAGGCATTAGACGCGCAGGAGCTCCCCCGGTGCTTTATGTGTGGTGAGCTTGGGGTAAAGAAGTCAAAACACTGCCCCAACCAAGCTCGCCACAAGGGGCGCCGGACTTACTTCCCGGCCAGCTAAAGAGGGCGAAGCCCCGAAGTTTTTTTTTTTTTTTTTTTTTAATAAAAGTTAAAAAAAAACCCAGTGACTCCAATTCTTCCCAATTCCCTTTTCGAACCTCCTTCTCCTAAAATCTTACCACCATACGTATAGGTACTACGGCCATGGATGGCAGAGCTGCTCACAGGTCCCCTAAGCAGCGTCTGGCGGGGGGGTGTAATGCGTGCGCGAGGTAGGTGATTCGGGATTCGAATTACCCGGGCCGAGCAGGCATGCTTACTGGGGGCGCGGGCGCGCGAGCATCCCTTCCGGATTAGAACGGTCTCGCGACGCGTAATATGCCCGTCGCGTACCCGCGAAGCTGCTACGGCTTTACGCAAGTCGCGGCAGCCATCTTCGTGTCTGCCATCGCGCCGTAAACTTCTCTCCAGCGTGTCTCTCGAAAGTTTATTGCGTTCGCGCCGTCTAGTTTTTTATATATAGCCTTACCGCGAATGGAGTGGAGGCGCTGACTAGCGTGCGACCAAGCGAGAGGGAGAGAGAGCGATACCGCGTCGCGTGTGCCACGAGCAGAACGAGAGACAGCGAGCGAGGAGCCGGCAGCCAGCCCGCCTGCCTGCCGTCCCTTTTCAGCGAGTAGGAGAGCGAGAGAGACATAGAGCACAACGACTGTGCGAGCGAGAGAGAGCGAGGGAGAGCCGAGTTCACCGGTTGCTCCTTCAAAACTAAGTTTTATTCTCTCATCTCTCGCGTTAAATGCAAAGGTTTGCACGGAAATCGCCCCGTGCAAACTTTCTGTACCGTGTACGTGCCGGTGTGTGTCAGCCCGCCGTACTTTAACCCGGCTCGCTAGAGTAGCAGCTTCGCCACGCGCCGTATCGTTCACGCATTTGAATATTAACTGTCGCACGCGAACTAACTTATTGTTTTAATCAGCACGTGCGTTGTGCTTGTAGTTGTTATTGATTTTAATATACTGTGATATCTAGTTACTTGTCGCTTTGTTCATTGCAACCTGTCCTTCTCCCGGATACCACCGCCTCCGCGGGAAAACGGCTCCGCCGGTCGTTTTCATATCTGAGCATAGCGGCCGCGCGCTTTACTTTTCGAGCGCGCGCTTTTCACTCAGCGATTCAGTTAGTTGGAAAGCGAAGTTCGCGTGCGATCTTCGCGTTGTTTTCGTGATTCCAGGAGCGGATCCCCGGGCAAGTCATTTTAGTCTGACACCCGCGACACCGTGTTCTAGGGCATCGCTGGCCTGTGGCTTTTTGGGATTTTCCCCCACTAGCCATCCCGTTATGGTACAGTCATGAAAAAAATTATTACCATTTGTAGAGAGTGCCTATTGAATAGATGAGATTAGAATAAATAAAAGGACTATAGACAATTTGTGTTTTTACAATATATTTAAAAAATTAGTTTTTTAAGGAACGTGTTGATTGTTTTGAAAAAATATTTAAGCTCTCATTAAAGTTTTTGGTGCAGAGCGAGAGGGAAAGAGGGGGAAGAAGGAGAATGTGGGAGAGTTTATTAAATAATATTTGTTAAGTATAAAACTATATAGAATAGTAACCAAACTTATTCTTACCTATAAGTTTTTACATTTGTAAAAAAATTTTTTATCACAACTTTTTAAGAGTAAAAGTACATTATAAATAATGTTTGTTAAGTATAAAACTGCACTTTAATTGATTTCACAACTTTTTTGGGTTTGACTTTCATTATCCTCGTGAAAGTAATTTATTTGGAATTTAGAACGCAAAAATTTATATTTTATTCGTAGAATTCCTTTTCATAAAATAAAACGTAAATAATTTTTTAGGATATTGTATAAGGTTTCGGAAAATAATTCTTATGGTTTCCGAAAAAATTCTTAACGCTTGTAAAAGTTTTTGTAAAGTGATTGTAAAGATTTTGGAAAAGAATTTCTCGTTGCTTGCAAAAGTTTGTAAATGATTGTAGAAGTTTTGTAAAATAATTTATTAATGGATTTTTTTAAAAATGTAGTGATGGACCATTTTTGGAGATATTTTGTAGATAAAATATAATAATGAATAATTTACAGAAATGATTCTGTTATTGAAAGTACTCGACTTTAATTTAATGAGTAATACTACAGATAAGAAAAATAATTTTTGTAAGAAAAAGAAAACATTTTCATAGCAAATACATTCAAACACATATTGTAAAGAGATAAAGAGATAATTTAAAAATGAGAATAATTACTGCTAATAGCAAAAATCAGTTTGTTGAGAAATAGAAAATGTTTTTATAAGAATTATAGAAAATACTTTAAATAATACTTTTTAAAAGTATTTATTATAATTGTTTCCAAAAAATATTTATAATGTAAAAAATGGAGTTATTAGATATGATTTTGAAAACGTGAGTAAGTTGATCTCAGGGTAGGTAGCAATTTTTAAATTTTATATTTTCAAATATAACTTTATTTTATATAAAATAAGTGTCAAATAACATATAATTTCAATAATAAGAAAAAAATATTCAATTTTATAAATATTAATGAATTATTAAATCATTCAAAAAAAAGTATAATGAATAAACATATTTTATATTTAAAATATATACTATACATACAGAAACGATACATTAATTTGGAGAAAGCTACGTGCCAATGAATTGGCAGCGGTTTTTTATTATTGCACTTGTTTATATCCCTCCGGATTATGATAATCTACTTTATGAAAACTTTATTGATTGTATTCAGAATTCTATCTCTAGTCATTTGCAACTGCTACTGCTTCTTGTAATTTGCTAATAATTGGTGATTTCAATGTTCCGGGATATAAATGGGTCAATATGCATAATAAATCTCAGGCAATTGAACGTCATGACTCAGTCAATATTAGAGAGGCCGCCAAAACTTAGTAGCCTTAGTGACGCGTACAATCTACATCAGCTAAATAATACTCCAAATAGTAAGGGAAACTTTCTAAATTTAGTGTTCTCTAATATTGACTGTAAATCTTGAACCCTATAATGATTCACTTCTTGAGTGCTACCAGTTTCATAATGTACTTAGTGCGAAACTTAATAGATTTAATGTTAATAGTCTCGACTTTACCGAATATATGCTCAATTATAATATAGCAAACTATGATGTTATTTTAATCAAGCTTGAGAGTATTTCTCTACCAGAAGAAGTGGATATTAAACTGGATTTGAATACACAATTGGACTCGTTATATGAAGACTTGGATACGATTATTGATAGCGCTAATTAAAAAAATAGTTTTCCTCATTGGTTCACTGATGAGTTGACCGGAAACATAATTGATAAAAAGAAATTTCACTCTTTATATAAAACATTAAAGTCAGACTATTATTATAGGTTATTTACTCAAAATCGTGCATTATGTAAAATTTTATTAAGGAGAGATTTCAAAAATTACACTGCAAGATCTGAGGAAGCTGTGAATGCTGATAGTGCTTATTTTTTTCTCTATGTTAATACCAAAGATAATAGTAGGCAGTTCCTGGCTTCGCTTCATTATGAAAACATTGTAGCAAATAGTGGGCAGGAGGTGGTTGATCTTTTTGCATCAAAATTTGGAAGTTTTTATCTTAATCATGATGTTTCATCTACAACTACTGACTTCACGTATTCAAACACGTTCAATCAAATTAAACTCACTGAGGGTGAAGTCTGTAATGCTATTAAGTCTCTCAATGTTAAATCTAGTCCTGTTCCAGATAAGATCGACCCACTATTTGTTAAGAATTGAATTGCTTTCTTTACAAAGTACTTATTTGTGATATTCAACTTGTCTCTAGCAAAAGGCGAGTTTCCAGTTATTTGGAAGCAATCTTTTATAACGCCGCTTTATAAAAATGGTTATAAGACTAATGTAAATAATTATAGCCCTATAATATAAGACCTCGGTCTTTGCAAAAGTTTTTGACAAACTGATTTATAATCGTTTGATTGGGTACTATATGCGCTTTATCATTCTAGAACAATACGACTTCTTAAGAGGAAGGTCAACGGTGACAAATCTTACTTTGTACCTAGAGTACATTATTAGCAATATGAAGTGGTATACTGTACACTCTTTATATACGGATCTAGTCTGAGTCTTTGATACTGTAAACGTTGATCTACTTATTAGGAAGCTTGTGTCACTCTGCTGAGAATCAGGGCAGATGTCTGCGGGTAATCACACAAAATGAAAAAATCAAATGCAGTAGAACGCGGGTAATTTATTCAGCTAACAAACAAACTGAAACTAACAATAAGTACACTAGGTACACGGGCACCAGGTGCACGCATCACTTGTACCAATCTAGAACAACCTCGCTGACTACCGTAAGCCGGGAGCGGACCTTATCTAATCTACAGCTACAGCACGAGCTGTAGCTTTTGCGCGAATTTGGAGTACGCGACTCCCGACGCATGCGCGCAAACACACCAAGGCAAGAAAACGCGGGAGAAAACCAAAAGGGGAAGCTAAACCTCGGCCAGGGCCTCGCTGCTAATGCAGTCTGCTCTCTCTCACGCTCGCTACCAGACGATCGCGGCTGCTCGCGTTCGCACCCTCGGTACAGAAGATGTTGATGGCGAAGTGGTTGCGTGGACACGGGTAGTGGTCACAGGCGATACGGCTTGGCGTACGATTTCTCAAGGTACAGCGGTAGGCGACAAAATACCGGCCGGGTGCGTGTACGCTGCTCCGATGCCTCGCAGTTCGCCGATCCGCCGTCTTCTTCACCGCGGCGCCAGCGAGCAGTCCCTATGCTGCCAATGCTCGCGCCGTGTCACTCGGACGACTGAGCCAGCGCTACCATGCAGTTCCCCCTTCTCTCTCTCTCTCTCTCTCTCTCTCTCTCTCTCTCTCTCTCTCTCTCTCTCTCTCTCTCTCTCTCTTGCTTGGTAAGTAAACAGCGTTCGTCTCGAGCTCTGCACTATTTGAGCGTTTTTCTCAACTTTGCCTTACTCTTCGGAGCCAATTCTTTTAGGAAAGGTGCCCCGTCGGCTCATAAGCTCCCAGCCCAAAGATTGCACAATTTCGATCCAATTTTATCAGCCTGGGGCCACTTTTCCTGTCGACAAACGAATCCAACTGCAAACCGTCACGTTCACTGGCTACTTGGACGCTGTCGAGCACCTACAGCTACTCTGACGCTGCCGAGCACCTACGAACCACTCTCTGTTGTGCCCGCCGGCTCATCACTGGCTTTATGGTGCATTCTGCTGTCCCCAGCTGGTCATCGCCTACTGCACCTTTGTGTATGCACCGTTGTGGGTCTGGCTATCGCCGAACTGTCTGCTAGTGCTATCATCGGAGAGCGGACCGCAATACTGCCAACGACCAGCTGAGCTTCCCTGCTGATCAGTGTTCCACCAGGTACCCGTAGTGCATCGTGGCCGGACTGCGCATTGACTTTTATGCGTTGAGTCATGAATTATCTTTCTAGATATTGGCCAAAATTTTTATCTTTCTAGAATCTCGCCAAATTCAAATTTGATCCGCCAGCTGTTTATGTTATTGTTGTGCTATAGCATTTGTATATATTTCGTCTATTTATATTTCGCGTCTAGACCCGGGCTGTGAGTTGGTGTTTGAATGTGCTTGACGTGATCGCGCCCTGCGCCACAGCTCGTATATAAGTACTCTGTCTAAATCGAGATGTCTCCACCGATTATCTTTGGCGGCCTTTTTTGAGATGCGCTCTTAAAATGATTTATTTACGTATTTATGGTATTTTATGTCGTCAGTGTATAGCGTAATGTAAAGGCTCTAAGCTGGCGCCTATAGAGCATGCCTAGCTGCACCCGTTGTAAAAAGCGCATAGCCTATAAGCGTCTTAAGTGTACTAAGTACGAAATCTCATTGCATCCGGGTTGCGCCCAACGATACTTGATGTCCGCTAATGCCAAAGATTGCTGCATTAAATCAATCCCGTTGTTGGTAAGTGGTGAAGTCCCGGATACCGCGTACACGGCCTCTCTCGTCGCACTACCATCTGTAAGCTCGCGCGCAAACACCTTTGACGCTCAACGTGATATTGATCCTAACTGCAGCTTCTCGGACTCATCGACCAGCTCTCCCATTTTATCGCCTGTTAAAACACCGAGTCGAGAGGGATCAACGATGAGTGCGGAAAATGGCGGTGGCCCAGCCACAGCAGATCTAGAACGTGGCGTCAGTGATGAGTTTAGGACGGCGACCAATGGTGCCCCTCCGTACTTTCGTGGCTTTTTTGACCTCTTCATGAAAACAAATGCCAATCACATGGCCGCCCTCGCGGAAAATACTAGAGCTGTCCATGAGAATACCGTCGCCATCCGTGGCCTCTCTGATCGCCTCGATGCGCTAGAGCGGAAGCAAGCAGATATGGACGCTCCGAAATCGTCCTGCTATTAGCTGCAAACCAGGAAGCTGTCCAGAAGAACACGATTACCGACACCAGGGAAATCGTTGTTACAGGCATCCCATCGTCGGTAACACTCGAGCCGCTGGCACTAATGACTGCGTTGCTAGCGCCACTCAACCTCCATCAACTCTCCCCGCACGTCGTTGATTTTCGCCCATGGAATCCCGCCAATGCCCGACCGTCTCAGAGTGAGCAGCCTAGCACACCTCCACTGCGAGCATTCGTGTATACCATGTCATGCCCCTCAACCCGAGATGACATACTCAGAAAAACCCCGGGCTTGAAAAATCTTGATTGCCAGGCAATTTTCGATGCGAGAGACGCCGCCAAGCTCTCTGTGAATGCGCTCTGGCCTGAGCCTGTGTACAAATTGCTCAAGAGTGCGACTGCCATCTACAAGAGCCTCGGTTTTCAACGACCGGTGGTTAGAAACCTGACTGTTTTCATGCGCCCAAATAAAACGGCTCCGCTCATACCGATTCGTTCCGAAGCGGACCTCGAGGTCCTGCAAAAAAACCTGGCTCCGTGACGCCGAACGATAAGCGCCACAGCGCCTGCGCGCATGAATACCATTACCGCGGGACACATTAATGTAAACGGCCTATTTCCTTCACACTTTGCACTGCTCGAGGCCAAGGTTGCAGAGTCTAATTTTGACGTGATTTCCATCTCTGAAACCAAAATTGAACCTGATACGTCAGACTCTCACCTGACCCTCGACGGCTTTAATTTTTTTCATATTGATCGGAAGGGAATGGGCGGTGGAGGTGTCGGTGTTTACGTCCGCAACACGTTTCATGTAACGGTCCTAGCGACCTCCGACCTGCTCTTTGACAGAGACCACCCGCACCCCAAATTTATTATCTGTGAAATAGCGAGCAACGCCCTCAAACTCCTCTTTGCAACCGTCTATCGTCAGCCTAAATCAGCATATCCGTACCACTTTTTCAACTACCTATCCACTTATTTCCCTCACTTTAACTCCTCTATCATCACAGGTGATTTCAATATAAACATGGCTACCCCGACTGACCCTTCCGCTATCCGTTTACAGGATTACATCCACTCAAATTTCCTCCGCATCGTTTCCTCCGACCCCACACACCATCAGCTCTGGCGTGGATCCCACACCTGCATCGATCTCTTTATAGTAAAGAGTAGCGATAACGTCCTCTCTTTCGCGCAATCCGATGCGCCGTTTATCGCGGGGCACGATTTCCTGGAGATCGTGGTCGCGTGCTCTAAGCCACCTGCAGTATGTAAAACTATCAAACTCCGAAGCACCAAAAGTATCGATGTAATAGAGCTGAGCGAGCGCCTCCTTCAACTACTCCCCCCAACACATCTCCTTCCCCTATCACCGCCTAACACTTTACCTAACACGATGTGAACGCGGCTGAGCGCGGACTCACTGGGGCTCTCGCTGCGACATTCGACGTGCTTGCTCCTTTTCGCTCTGTTGTGCTGTCTTCTCGTCGAAAACCGTGGGTCAATCCCCAGATTATGGCAATTATGAAAGCACGTGATCGTGCCTACAAGACAGCGCGCACATCATGTTTGCCAGCTGATCTCGCCCGCTTTCTATCCCTCCGGTCTCAAGCCTCGAATGCTCTAGACAGTGCAAAAAACCAACATATCATGGCGCGTTTGCAGGAAGCACCGACAGCGGAAGCTAAATGGCGCGAAATTCGGCGCTTAAAAGTCTCGGCTCCCAGCCTGCCGTCTCCCCTCATCCGCTGCGACCTTAAACGCGCACTACGCGACGACGGTTAATCGTCACAGGCCGTTAAACGAACATGATTTCGATGCAGTTGCAAACAGATCGCATAGTGCCCATATAAACTGCCATTTCGACTTCCGCCAGATCTCGGAGCAGGAGGTGGCTACCGCACTTCGAGCTGCTTCGTCAAAATCTGCTGGTCACGATGGGTTAACAGTGCCCCTGCTGCAGATGTCCTCAGCGACGTGCTTCCAACACTTCACGGCACTCGTTAACTCTTCGCTTATGCAAGCCTGCTTCTCTAGCGAATGAAAAAAGGTCCTCATTCGATCGCTCGCCAAAAGCAGAGCCATAAACCAACCTAGCGATACAAGGCCTATCGCCCAGCTGCCGGAGCTGTCGAAAGTCCTCGAACGAATTGTCCATGATCAGCTCCAGGGGTATCTTGAAGTAAATGGCATCCTCCGTCCACGCCAGACAGGCGTCCGTCGAGGGCACATCACGCAAACCTCGTTCATAGGTGTGTTTGAGGACGTGCGGCATGCTATTGATCGGGGAATGCTTACATTTCTCATCCTCTTCGACTTCTCGAAGGCCTTCGATTCGATACTCCACCAAACTCTGCTCGCCAAGCTGAGAGTTCTCAACGTCTCGAATCGAGTGTTGAGGTGGTTCTTCTCATACCTCGCAGATCGTCTTCAAGCTGTCGTTGACGACGGCGGCAACGTATCTGACTGGCTCCGTGTGGCATCGCGGGTTCGTCAAGGAAGCGTCCTTGGACCGCTACTCTTCGCCATCTTTATCAACGATCTCCCCTCTGCCATATACTTTGCCAAAGTCATGATCTTTGCCGATGACACCCAGCTCTACCTACATGTCTTCCCGAAAAACTTTGTGTAAGCCCTCGAGCAAATCACTCGCGACGCCCAAGCTGTCGCTGATTGGGCTCGCGTAAATGGGCTACTGCTAAACACAGATATGACCAAAGTGGTTATCCTGGGTAGCGTGTTCTACACAACGAAACTAGACCTCCAGACCCTGCCACGCATCGCCATTGACGGCCGCACGCTACCGTACACCATGGAGGCTAAATGCTTTGGTGTAACTTTCACTCACACGCTCGACTGGTAGTATCACGCGAAAAGCGTCTCGCGAAAAGTTTTCGGTGCCCTCCACTCGCTGCGCTTCTATCGTCACGCGGTTAGTAGGGACGTGCGCCGGCTCCTCGTCGAAAGTCTGGTCATCCTCAGTTTTGACTACGCGTGCATTGTCTACCACCACCTTGATAAAACGCGCATAAAAAAACTTGAGACAGCGTTAAATGCCTGTGTTCGCTATGTCATAGGTAACATTCCCTTTCGCAACCACGTCACGCCATACAGGCTCGGCTTAGGGTAGCTGTCCGCCTCCAAGCCTTCAATGTCATCGCCAATGCGTACCCCTCATATCTCATTGACCGCTTTAGCTGTCGCGTTAATGTCGAGCGAAATATACGCCGCTCCGAACGCCGCCCACCCGAGCAATTTGATCCACCCACACCACGCACAGAAACCTACAAGCATTCATTTGCACTCGAATCAATTGCGTTCCTAAACTCGCTCCGGATCAAAAATTACAACCCGGAAAGCGTCCAGCAATTTAAGCGCTCTCTCCACTCTGCACTCTTCGATAGAGATGTCGCAGATTGGAACAAGTGAGTCAGAAACGAACGCCTACCAGCTGCTCTTGCTTTTGGGGACGTTTCAGTCGCCCAGCCTACTGTCCTCCGACGCGCGAGATTGTAGAAATCGTATAAAACGCTAGCCACACTGTACCTACCTATGTCGATGTCATCCAGCTGAATGCGTCCTAGCGCCTATTTATAGAATTCATACTGTAAATATTGCGAATTTGTACATATCTCTCTCTCTCTCTCTGTCTATATATATATATATATATATATATATATATTAATTTACCACGTATTGTGCCTATTTTTACATATCACTTTGTATATGCTTTGTATTTCTATTTTATTTTTTATTTTCATTACTCGCTATTGTATAACTATTAAGCACCAGACGGGGTCATACCCCAAAGTGTCAATAAATGATTCTCTCTCTCTCTCTCTCTCTCTCTCTCTCTCTCTCTCTCTCTCTCTCCGGCCTCCGGCGTCGGCTGCTGTTGTCAGGCGCATGGCGAGAAAGACAACAAGGCTTCATGTTGCTTCAGCTCAAGCCTTTCCTCGCTGTAGTTGCTGCTTGCCTCCACGATCTCCTGGCCAGCTTGCCAGATTTCTCACAATTATCAACCTTCAGAATCCTTTACTACTCAATACATTATCCATCTTTAATTTATGGCTCAGTGGTCTGGAGGCCTCATTTAAAAAACCAAATTGGTATTCTGGGAAAGGTCAACCACTTGTTCTTAAGATATGCTGGGTTTAAGTTTACCCGCGCAAAAAAATGAAAACTAGCCAGTATATTGCTCGGAATGTGGGCAATATATGGGATATGCCACTTCCCAGACATGGCCGAAATTTCTCCAGATTGCTCTCCGTACTCTTTTCCCATATATGGGGGAACTTTTGGGGACTTCGATATGTATAATGTAGTTCCGTAGCTGCCACTAGGGGAAGCACTGATGGCGTAACACATGGATAAGTAGGAACTGTGCGGGTATATAAGGAAGTATGAGACACTAGGGTGGGCGGGCGGGACCAGTGCTTCGCTTGTGTATATATATATATTTACAAAATTTGTTGTTAACGAGGAACTGAAAGCAACACTTGTCTAATACATGGGCCATAGGTCATCCCAACTATGGAAAAAAGGTACGGAGAGCAATCTTGAGAAATTTTGGCCATGTATGGGAAGTGACATATCCCATATATTGCCCACATTCCGAGTAATATATCGGCCAGTCTTCATTTTTTGCGTGGGTAGGCACTTCACAAACCATAACTATAGTCCTATATCAAACACATTAAACATACCAACAATTGAGTTAGCTATGATTAGAATCAATTTCATTTTTTCCTATAAGATACACTCCAATCTCATTGATGTCATAGACTTACTAAACTTATTTGCATACCATTTTCCTGGGACGATGTTACGTTATAATGAGAGGTATTTTTATGTACATTTGTACCCAAGTGACTTCTCTCACTAGACTATCTACCATGTGCAATAGTAATTTCGGTTGGCTTGATCTTTTTAATAGTATTTTAGGGAGTGTGAACAGATTGTCAAAATGCACTTTAATACATGGTTAATAAATATAAAACCGATGGAAAAATTCTCATCAGTTGATAATAAATATAAATTATATGGTCACAAATATGGTAAATTTTGTTATAAATAAATAAATAAATTTACATTTGGACTTTCAAATATCATTTGATAAATCTTTTTTATTTTAACAGTAATCGAACCGTACAATTATGTTCATCAAATGAATACATTTTTTTACCTACATTTTTTATGTGATTTGTAAAATGTCTATATGGATGTGTGTATGTGCATGTGTGCGTGTGCGTGGATGTGTGTATAGCTGTGTGCGTGCATGCGTGCGTGCGTGCGTGCGTGCGTGCGTGCGTGCGTGCGTGTGTGTGTGTGTGTGTGTGTGTGTGTGTGTGTGTGTGTGTGTGTGTGTGTGTGTGTGTGTGTGTGTGTGTGTGTGTGTGTGTGTGTGTGAGACAAAATTTTTTCAGATTATTAAAAATCTTTAAAAACAAGCCCTGGATCGAGATTGGCAAACCCTCCTGAGAAAAGTTATGTATTTTTCAAATCTGAATAGAAACTAATTATTTGTATTTTCGACAACCGGGTGGATTTGAGAAGTTGATATTATTCATACATCTCATGTCATGGATCTTGTCACTGAATTTTGTTAATGTATAAAAAATACATTAACATCTATTTTCAATTATATTTTCAACTGAACAGGCTTATAATAACATTTATATTTACTTTCCTGAATTTTAAATGGGAGCCGCTTACGCTGCTAATACACTCTATTCACATTCTTCATATCTACTCAAAATTAAATTTCATAAGTAATGTATTATTATGTGTGCAAAATCTGAAGGTAAATTACTATAAAGAAGTTCAAATCAAAGTAGATGACAAACAATTTAGCAATTGTATATTCCAATACGCAGACAAATACTTCTTACTCTATCATTTTTAAATAAAATATGGTTTTTTATTAAGACTTCGCATCATAAAATTTCAGAAACTATATAATCTGTAATCATGTACATCATTAGCATTCATAATTCAATTTTTTTAATTTTAAGCTTACACTGAAACCATGCTCCAAAATGAGGTCCAAAGAAATTTATTATTAACATGTTTAGAATCTAGGGTACTTAACAGACAATTTTGATGACTATATTCCAGCACCCTGACTTTTAAACCCTAGCTTTTAAAAATGTTAATAATAAATTTCTTTGGACCTAATTTTCGAGCATGGTTTCAGTATAAGCTTAAAATTAAATAATTAAATTATGGATGCTATTGATTTACAGATTTCATAATTTCTGAAATTTTATGAAGCGAAGACTTAATAAAAAAACCATATTTTATTTAAAAATGCTAGGATAAGAAGTATTTGTCTGTGTATTGGAATATACAATTGCTAAATTGTCTTTCATCTATTTTGATTTGAACTTCTTTATAGTAATTTACCTTCAGCTTTTGCCCACATAATAATAAATTACTTATTAAATTTAATTTTGAGTAGATATGAAGAATGTGAATAGAGTGTATTAGCAGTGTAAGCAGCTCCCATTTTAAATTCAGGAAAGTAAATATAAATTTTATTATAAGCATGTTCAGTTGAAAATACTGTTGAAAATAGATTTTTAATGAATTTTTTATACATTGACAATTGAAAATTGAAAATTCAGTGACAAGATCCATGACATGAGATGCATGAATAATATTAAGTTCTCAAATCCATCCGGTTGTCGAAAATACAAATTATTGGTTTCCATTGATATTTAAAAAATACATAACTTTTTTTAGGACGGTTTGCCACTCTCGATTCAGGGCTTGTTTTCAAGAATTTTTCATAAAGAATCAGAAAAAATTTTGTCGAACAAACAACATTCAGCCCCGCAATTTTTTTCTTTTTTACATTAAGGTATATTAATTGCAAGAAGCAACCAATCAGACTTTCAAAATGGGTTATAAAATAAATATGGCTACATTCTACAAGTAAAATGCAAACTTTTTTCCAATCAATGTGCTATACAAAAAGTTTCAGGATTTTGAGTAAAAAAATTACAAAAGTTGAGTTTTCACCAAAAATTGCAAAAAATAACAATTTTTCATGTAGAATAACTTTTGTATTTATTAAAATATGGGTCTAAAAATCTAGAAACATGTTTTTTTCACGAAAAACTGTTAACTCGCCAAACCTAAACGATTTTAAAATTTTGAGCTGCTGACTTCATGTGAAATATCCCATATACTATAAATATAAACTATTTCTTATAAAATGGCCCAAGATATAATCTATAAACTCTATTTTACTCAGTGATATAACATTCTCAATTTTTTTGGCATTTGCGAAATATTTTTTGGAAAACCATTCCATGGATTTTCATGGGACAAGGCCTGAATTACATGAAATGCATGCAGTTATGGCACACAGAGTTGAAAATATAAGATTTCCTGAAACAAATAATCTCACCCTCTGTCATTCGTTGAGCTGCGCTCTCTCTCTTTCTCTCGCACTCGCTGGGTCGGCAGGCGGGTTTGCTGCCGGCACTTTGCTCGCTCTCTCACTTCCTCTCGAGCGGCATACGCGGCGCGGTCTCTTTTTCTCTCTCCCGCTGTGGCAGCGCCTTCACTCACACACACTCGTGGTGTCACATAAAGTCGACGCGAACACGTAAAAACTCAGAGCGAGCGGGCGGTCGTTGTGCACGGCATGGTAGCGCAATCAACATGGCTGCCCTCACTTGCGATATTAAAAGCAGCTCGGCAATTACATGACGGGCATATTACTCGTTGCGAGACCGTTCTACTATGGTCGGGGAACTCGCACGGGCGCTGAGCAGGCTTGGTCGACGCGGGTGATTCGAATTACGAATTACCTAACTCGCGCATGTGTTACACCCGCCCCCCTCGCCAGACACTACTTGAAGGAGGTTAGAAGAAGGTAAGAGGAAGAATCGGAGTTGCTCATATTCTTTCCTGCTTTTATTAACCAAAAAATGAAAAACAACAAAAAAAACCAAAGGGGCCTCTTCGGGGCTTCGCCCATCTTCAGTTACCCCGGGGGCGGATCCGGCGTCCTTTGTGACGAACTTAATTGGGAAAGTTTCTCGACTTTTTGACCCCAAGCTCGCCACACATAAAGTAGCGTGGGACTTGAGAGCCTTTCCGAACCTCACGCTCTTCTTCAGCGTCCTCTGTAGGCCCTCTTATTCTTCCTGGCCTCTTCCTGGCGCTTCCGAGTGCTGGCCAGGCGTGCACCCTCCTCGGCTGCCACTTTGCGGATAGCTTCCTCCGTCTTTCGACGAGCGGCGCGGCGCTGTCGGACGGCTCTGGTCTGTGCGGCGGCCGCGAGCTCTTCACGCCGGCTTTGGGCTATTCCGACCCATTTGCCGACTTGTCGCTCGCCTGCCACACCATGGCACTGGAGAAAAATCTCCAGTACGGCTAGGGCGGCGTCCTCCACTGCGTACTCAGGACTTGCTGAGGCGCCGCGCCTCCTGGAGGGTCTGCTCCACCGGGACCCAGACCTCACCGACTTCATCAGTCGGTGCCCTTCTAGGGGCCCAGATCGGAGCATCCGCCTTTTTTTCCACATTGGCCCAAGCCGCGTCGGCGTTTCCTTCTGGCGCTATTCGCGGGACTCAGGCTGACGCCTCTTCGTGTGTCCCGCCCACGTCAGTCCAGCGGGTGGCTGGTACCTCGGCATGGGGCCGGACCCCACTGCTCCTTCTTTTGTCTAGCTGTTGAGCCATGCTGAGTATCGGAATTAGCTTAAGGATCGTGGCTTGGAGATTTACTACATAATCTCGCGTAAGCTTGTCTCTGCCCTCGTTTATCTGTCCTCGCGTTTATCTCCACTAGGATGCGTTGTTGTTGTCTCCTGCCTCCGCCGTACATGCGCGTTATGGCCTCGCGAAATTCTCGCCAAGATCACCATGTATGGTTACTTCTGTACCAAGTCGCTGCTACCCCGGTGAGCATCTCTGACAACGACGATAGCACCTTGTCGTGCGTCAGCTCGGCATTCCTCTAACCTCGTGAGGAATAACTCGACGCTCGGTTTCTTTGCGGACCCTGAGAACATTATGTGTCACTTTCGAACTATTTGGCCTACATCTCGGTTTGTCTGCTGAGGCATAAACGCCTGCCTCTCCGACTGATCCTGAGTAGCGCCGTTCCTTGGCTGACGATGGGGAGGATTTCTGACGCTATTCCTCCTGGCGTCTGTTGGGGACTGGAGATTCGAGCTGCGGCTGTCCAAATTCGGACATCTGAATGTTTCTTGGAAGTTCACGGGTGGTGATCCCCGTCCTCGGCCCATACTTGGTGGTGGGAGTCCCTCCAAGTGCGTGATCGAAGGTGGATGTTGAGCTTCTATAGTGTCCGAACACTCCTTAAGCTCTTCCACCTATTCGACGAGTTTTTGGATCACTGACAGCAGATGCTACCTTGTCTCCTACCGCTATTCCTGCTGTTCGCTGCTCGCCCTCCCCCAACCACTCAAAACTTTGTGGCTGAGGTGGGTTCCGCGTTTGCTGCCAAAACGCATGCTACCCATTTCATGCCAGCAACGACTCTTTCTCTTGTTTGCGCCGGTTTTGTCGCTGTCAGCGCTGCTCTTCTAGCAGTGCCTGTTGCTGTCACTACTGCTCCTGCTGCTGTTTCTGTTACTGCTGTCGCTGCTGCACCAGCAGTTGTTGCTACTGCTCTGACTGCAGTTGTTGCTGTTGTCGCTGCTGTTCCAGTATTTGTTGCTGTAGGAGCTGTTCCTCAGCTTTGGGTGGGGATATCCCAGTGGGTGCTGCAGAGCTGAACAGCTGTGTCCCGGGACTCACCTGATTGCTTGCCTCATCCGCTGGCTCCTCCACCCGATCGCGCATTTGTGGTGGGGCGTTCATTCTCTGGGACTTCGATAGTTTCCGACTAACTATCGGGTCATCCAGCAGTGTGTGCACGTGTGTGTGTGTTTGTATGTGTGTGTGTGTGTGTGTGTGTGTGTGTGTGTGTGTGTGTGTGTGGGTGGGTGGGTGGGTGGCTGGGTGTATGTGTGTGTGTCCGTATACGGATATCTCATGATCTACTCGACCGATTTTAACCAGAGAGGTATCATTTTTTCGCATTTTGCTTTCATAGTTGAGGTCAATAGTCTATTTTTGTCAATTTCGATTTTCTTTTTTTATAGCCATTTTTCAATTCTAAAAATTTTCATTTTCGTATTAAATATTTAGAACTAATATTCTTAATATATTATGAATACACTTTATAAAATTCTCTACATTTAAAAAAAAAAAAGTCAATAGCTACATTCTGTCATAAGGTATTGATAAAAACGTCAATTTTTGAAAATAGGTTATATTTTGAAATTGAAAAAAGATATTGACATGAATATTTTTTTGGTTAAAAAGAATATTGAGTATTATAATTTTCCAAATTTCCATGTTTTTTTATTGATTATTTAAAAAAAAAAGAAAAATAATTTAAAAACAAGTGATTTTTTTTGTCGTTGCATAACTAGAGTAAAATTTACTTAATCGCTTTGAAATTCCGTGTAGGGGTATATTTTGTATACGAATCGAGAAGTTTCTTTGGGCAAAAGGATACATTTCAGAGATATTTGTGGTTAAAAATTTTTTTACTTTTTTTTTTTAAATGTTAATTTCTCGAGAACAGATCGATGGATGATCCTGAAATTTATAGACGAATTTGCATTTAAGATAGGCAATATGTGTGAAAAATTTGATCATGATTGATCGATTATTTTTAAAGATATTTAAGAATTTTTTGAACAGTTTTTTGAAATTGCAATTTATTGAGAACGGTTTGTTTTTATATATAATTTAAATATTTTAATTATTCTTACTTGTGGATTATTTCATTTTAATTATATATTGGGCAAATTTCAAAGTAAAAAGTTTGATTATTATCCATTAATTATTGTCTATTTCTTCTAAATGTATAACATTAAATTCTGTAACATTATTTATCCATTTAAAATCGTTGATTATTGTATCATTTATTCAAATATATTTATCATTCTTCATTAATATATGAGTATAATATCGGTTATTAATTGTATTACTATGATGAAGAATTGAACTTACAATTTGATATTTTTTATTGCCTATTGTTATATTTATTTGTGGTATAATTTCAATATTACAATTTATTTGTTTAAGAAGGTGATGAGTTAAGTCGATCTGACGGAGGCGAGGATTAGAAATAAAAAATTCAACGATTTCATTAGAAAAAGCAACGTTTCGTTGGCTTGGTCTGCCAACCTCTTCAGGCTACAATTTTTTATTAAACAGAAAAAACAATTAATACAATGTAATTAATAGAACTAAACACTCGCGTGATACAATAATTAATACCTTAAATTATAACGTGTGTTACGTAGTACACATGAAGTCGATGTTAACGCAAAACATGAGATTGGTCAGTATTTATAGTATACACAGTAAAGGGTTGGTGCCTGTGTTTACAAACATAACGCAGATACATATAGAAAGAAAAATCAAACGACAACAAATTCAATTTAAAAGTCTCAATAAAGGAAAATAAGACGTATTTAAAAATTTAACGTCTTCTTTCTTATTTATGTTATTACTGTTGCACTTAATGTGGATCATTTCTGACAATATACGTTTTTTGTAATTAGCTTCCTGATCTAGAATTTTAGTATTGTCCCAGTCAAAATCATGGAGAAATTTATTCCTATGTTGTGGAACTACTGATTCTATGTTGTTATTTTTTTGATGTTCGTTAATTCTGATCTTTATTGTACGTTTAGTTTCTCCTACATATGACGCAGGACACGATTTACAAAAGAACTTATAAACTACGTTGGTCTTATCCCACTTTTGTAGGGTCTTTACCTAATTTTATTACAGAACTTAGACTCTTATTAACAAGAGGCAAAACACGGAAGTTATAAGGTTTGAGAATGGTTACAATTTTTTCAAAAATGTCATTGAACGGTAATGAAATATGGGATACAAATTCGTTTTGTACAATATTGTCTTTCTGGTTGTTCTCATATTTAATTTTGTAAAATCTTTTGTATGCATATTGTTTGATGAATCTCCGAGGGTCATTATTATTTTTGAGTAATGTAGTAACAATATTTAGATTTTTCCTATGAAATTTTTTATTTGATAATAAAATTGTTCTGTCAACAAGGTTGTACACAATATTGATCTTCTGTTGTGGTGGATGATAGGAATGATAATTAATAAGTCTGCCGAAATAAGTGGGTTTATTATACCAATCTGTGATAATCGTATTATTATGGTGGATTAAAAGAATGTCTAGAAAATTGATTTTTTTGTCCTGTTCTAAAAAAACTTTGAAAGAAAACCATGATATTCTTCCACTTTTTTATTTCCGCTACGTTGATGACACGATTATGTGTATCGACAAAAAACATATCAATACCGTAATAAATACGTTCAATTCCTATTATAAAAAAATTGTAGCCTGAAGAGGTTGTCAGACCAAGCCAACGAAACGTTGCTTTTTCTAATGAAATCGTTGAATTTTTGATTTCTAATCCTCGCCTCCGTCAGATCGACTTAACTCACCACCTTCTTAAAAAAAAAAAATTTGGGAGTGCGATATTTTACTCATATTCTACATTATAATTTATTATTTTTTTTAATTCATATGAATCAATTATTATAAATAAGGACAATTGTAGAATTAAAATTGTATTATTTTTTGGTTGTATTATGTTCTGTTGCTGCAAAATACATTTACAAATATTGCATTTCCCTTCTATGTCTGTAAATTTATTAAAATTATAGTTCATTACTTGTTGTAAGTTATAATGTTTATTTTGATTTTTAAGTGTAGGTAAATCTAATATAATTACATTATTATTATTTGATTGTTCATTGAAATAATTGCAATTTTTACATTTTGTTTGCACGCATCAGTTTGTGTTCTATTGTATATTTTAATACAGGATATTTTAAACATATATCCATTATAAATTCAGGTACATCTTATTGACGTTTTTCAGCATATTTCTCATCTATGAATTTTCTAAAATTAAATATATCTATTTTATTTTTATGTTTGTATTGTTCCATTATATTTTTTAAGCAATCTCCTGTTATATTATTCTTAATATTATTTCTTAAAGTTAAACAATGTAAAAGTGATTGAATTGTTGCATTAGCGTAACATGGAACTTTATCTGTACTCGGTAATCCTTTAATTAAAAAAAAAAATTATTATCTACCTGATTTTCTTTATTATTAAACGTAAAGTCAATACTTTCATTTTGTATATTATAAAAAGTTGTATCTTTCGAATTTTTATATGTATTAGGTATATCTATAAGTTTACAAAAATTATTATCTTTTTGATTTCTGTTTTTATTCAATGCAAAGTTAATACTTTTATTATTTTATATATTACAAAAAATCGCATTTTTAAATTTTATTTCTTTTTTTGAATTATTATTATGAATACTATTACTTTGTTCAATTTCATTAGATTCATCATGACTAATTTCTATATAAATGGGTTTATGATCTGAAAAAAATGCTTCACATACTCCAGATTCATATTTTTTTATGTTATTGTTTATGAATACAATATCAATCTGAGTGTTAAAATTAGTTGTTTTTAGAAAAAATTAATATTTTTATAGATATATCGCCGGTGCCTGTGAAAAAAAAATTTTGTGCTCAAACGCTATGAAAAAAAACATGGAATCCTAAAAGGCTATGAAAAAAAAATTTTTTTATGTAACGCCGTAAAAACAAACACATGCACATAAAACACCGTGAAGAAGAACACCCGTGCGTAAGACGCCGTGAAAAAAAACACACGTGCGTAAGACGCTGTGAAGAAAAACACCCGTGCGTAAGACATAGCGTTAATTTACATAGTATTTTTTTTCATAGCATTGCTACGGTATGTGTTTTTTTTTCACGGCATCTCGAGAGCAAGGGTTTTCTTTTACAGCATTAGTCCATCCAATACTTTTTTTCATGGCGTTCTCATCAAACTGTTTTTTTTTCACGGCACTTAAAGAGAGGGGGTTTTTTTCACACCAGTTTTGGGCGTGTTTTTTTTCACAGACACCGGCGATATATTTGTATTAATAATTTTTAATTTTATACATAATTTAAAAAGATATTTAATATTCATACATAAATTTAATTCGAATTATGTCATAAATAGGTGCATTAATTTTCAAATTTGGCTTTAAAAATTAATTAAATGAATCAATAAATTAATTTTGAGGAAGCCACGTGCCAATGAATTGGAAGGTGTTTTTTATATCATTTTTAATTATCTTTCAGCGGCAGACATGGTCAAACCCCAAGGCGTAAATAAATGGTTCAATCAATCTCTCTCTCTCTCTCTCTCTCTCTCTCTCTCTCTCTCTCACTCTCTCTTCACTCTTCGGAGCTGTTTTTATAGGAAAGCGGCCCGCCGGTTTTTATGCTCTCTGCCTAAAAATCGCATGCCCTAGCTGCTTTTTTATGAGCCTGGGATCACTTTTCTGAAGAAACTGAGTGACTTAATCTCAACCGTCACTGGCTGGCAGTAACAAGAGCATCTTCGACACTGGCAGCCACCCGTCGCTGCCTCGATCATCTCGGACCGCCGTGACCCGCCTGCGAGTAGCTGATCACGTCGCTGCAATGTATCTCGCCACGCGCAGGCCAGTGCTAGTGCTTTTTTATTGCTTTACTGCCTCCGTGAGTCAGCACCTTTCACCGAGTCTGCAGTCGCAGCCAGCCACAGCGGCACCGCTGAGAATGAGACCTTGTAAGATAACACTCATGCACCCTTCCTTATCGACCGCTGAGCCATGGCTCACTGCGCCAGAGTTACCATCGTCGCCTGCGGGCGCTACTATTCATGCGCTACCTTTAATCGCCACTCACAAGGTGTTGCCACTCTTAGCTCTAGCTTTTAGCTCTGTCGCTACTCGCACTGTACTTCGCGCCACGTGCTGCATTCCGCTCGCTGCCGTCACGACTGGGCATGAACTCACGACTGCGTTCAGGCTGCAACACCTGGCTTTTGCGAAACGACCCGCTACCTGTAGTAGCTTGTTCATTCCTGTTTCTTTTAACGTGCAGCGCCTTCCTTGTAATAGATTATCCACACGTCCCCCCATGGGGCATGGGACCGAGATACACTCGGTCAACGCGACCACACTGTACGGTTTTACCCACACAGGTGACCTACCGATCGCAGCAAGGATGTATGGTCCAAGGACCACTCGGTTGGTGTCGAGATCCTTCTAAATCTCTACTGGTTCTGGGATATCAGTGTCCGAGTTGAAAATGCAACTCCCATACCGGCATCGATGCCGAAGCATACCTCCCTAGCCCGCGAATTAGGCTGTCAACCATTGCCACCACGAATCCAGTTCCCATTACTGGGCAGAGAGCAAGTTCTCTGGGGCCCCCAGTACCCGTGGTACCAATTATACTCTTGGTCGAGTTTCATTCTCACTCAGGAGTAACTACCAATTTGGTGGCCCCAACAATCACCCAATGCAGCATTGGTTGACTGAGGCGTTCATGCTCTTCTTACGCATACTGCGATGGATCCACACGCTGCTGCCTTTTAAGCGGCGGGGCCGACCGGCGCCCTAGGCCGGGACTCCCGCCGACAGGAGTACTATTTTCGTATCAGACTCCTCCGATACACTGGAATAGTGACAGATCGACCCTGGTTTATCCAGTCATCTACTTCCACTGCGTGGGCAAGTTCAGGAGTTCTACGGATCAGTAGGGACAGACCATTTTCTCCATGCAGTCAAGCTGTTACCGTCTGGGCTCCGGCACCTCGGGTACGCGAACACCCATAACCAACGAAGAAACTTCGAGGAAGTCCCCGAACTCTGCAACCGGCCCCGTGACGGGAGTAGCTTGCTCGATATGCAATTGGCTATTTCACACTGCGTGTTTAGGTCCCTCCGAGGCTGGCCTGCTGACGTCCTGTCACACGTGTATCGCAGAGCGCATCACCACCACCAGCAAGACCACTCGCGTGGGCAGGGCTACTGCTCGGCTACTCCGCTTCAATCTACACCCACACCGCCATCCTCGCGCGCGCTCGACGAACCTGAGCTCTTAGCAACGCCCCCCGCAACCGGTCATTCATGAAAGAGATCCTCCTCTGCCCTCTTCACACCTTCTCCATCTATCGCACCGGCTCTGAAAAATTACTGCGCCTCTCCCACCTCGTTGTCTCACCATCAACCATGAATATGAAGCAAGAGAATCTCGCAGCCGCAGTCGCCGAGTAAGTGTCTTCCAATATTGCCGTGAGTGTAGAGGCTCAGCAGGCCTTCAACAATGCGCCGCCGTACTTTCAGTACTTTCTCGACCTGTTTCGGAGGTTCAACACTCGTACCGCAGCAGTTCTCCAGGAAAACATGCATGTCGTTACCGAAAACACAGAAGTCACGAAAGACCTCGCCGCTCGCGTTGTTACTTTGGAGGATAATCAGAAGTGAATGAGAATAGAGCGTAAGGTGGAGATAAATGCGATTTCATCCGACGTTGCGCTGGTCGCCACCGCAAACCAGATGCTCGTTCAGCGTAGCTTGCTTGAAGACCCGCGTGAGATCGTACATTCCCTTGTCTGTTCCGCACGAGCATCGCCAAATTACAACTATTCTTCTCACGGCTTTGAACCTGCCGCACTTCTCATCCCTGGTTGTTGGCTGGCGCGAGTGGAACCTGTCCTCGCGTGCAGTGCAGGGTGATCAAGCTGCTGCCCGGCCTGTTGGTCAAGCAGCTGCCGCCTCGAGTGACCTTGCCCCCTCACTGGCGCTCTTGTACTAACGCTTGCCTGCCCATCTACGCGTGACGACATCCTGAAGAAGACCCCGGGCTTGCGCAATGTTGACTGCCAGGCAATCTTCGGAGCTAGTGGTGCAGCTAAACTCTGTTAGTGCACTGTGGCCAGGTCTGGTGTACAACCTACTCAAATGTGCGATGACTGTATACAAGTCGCTCGGGTATGAGTGGCCGATTGTTAGAAACTTAACCGTATTCTCAATGGGCTTCTCAGCACGTCTTCTTGACGTTGTCTGACCGGCCCTAACCCTAATACGCCCATCGATACCTTCTCTGCCGGCCACATCAATGTGAACGCCTGTTCCCTTCTCATTTCGCCCTGCTCGAGGCTGAGGTTGCCGAGTCCTATTTTTACGCCATTACGATTTCTGAGTCAAAGCTAGCTCCGGATGTTAACGACTCGTACCTCTGCCTCGACGGGTTTTCAATGGTCTTCTCCTTAACCACAGCAAGACCAAAGTCGTGATTTTGGGTAGCGAGCTCACCGCGCTCGGCCTCCAGCTCCTACCCCCCAATTACCATCGATAGCTATCCGCTACCTTATGTTACCGAAGCCCGGAGTCTCGGTGTTCACTCACTCCCTGGACTGGTAGCTCCATGCGAGGGGAGTGACGCGGAAAGTCTTCAGCTCTCTTTATTCCCTCTGCTTCTACTGACACGTCCTACGAAAACAAATGTTGTAACACCTAGTCGAAATCCTAATTTTCCCTCGTTTCGACTACGCGTGTCCTGTCTACCACCACCTCAGCAGGACACGCGCAGCGAAACTCCAAATCGCTATGAACGCCTGCATTCGCTTTGTTGTGGGAAACCTCTCCTGTCGTTCCGTGCGAACGACCCCGTCCAGTCTCGATCTGAGTTGACTCTCTGCGCGCAGGAGGCGCGAATATTTTATCGGTCTCCAGACCTTCACGGTGGTGGCTAATGCACATTCTCCTTGCCTTTGCCCCTCCAACACCGCGCACTGAGGACTATAAGCACTCGTTTGCCTTGAAAACCATGGGGATCCTCAACTCTGCTAACGTCACAGAGTTTTCACTGACACGAGCCATGGCTTTCAAGCGCAATCTGCGAGCCGAGCTCCTGCACCGTGACTTTGCGGACTGGGCCAAGCGGGTGAACGATGAAGGTCTCCCCCTCAACCTACTCCGCACAGCTCCCGCCACCATCCCACTGCGTGCGCACCTATAGCGTCCTTTTCCGCGCCTACGAGGCGATGTTCATTGCGAAATTGGCGTTCACTTGTTACATCTGTTTGCGCAGCAAATGTTGCCTACCGTCAGCAGACGTACAACGTATTTTTCATTTGCATTTTTTATTTGTATTGTATTTTATTTTTATTTTTTGGATTTTAGTTTTATTTTATTGTATTATATTTCTATTTTATTTCATTTTATTTTATAGTCTATAGCATTATTATATTCTACTCCCTTTTTATTTTTCTGTTATCTCGTTATTCACGCGAAGGGTTACTCCTTTTCTGTTACGTTTTACTTCTCTCTCTATTTTTTGTTATTCGCTATAGTATTGCAAATATATTAGCCTTAAGTTTATAAAACCAATGTATTTCTTGAAGTACCAGACGGGGTCACACCCTAAGGTATTAATAAACGTTCTAATCTCTCTCTCTCTCTCTCTCTCTCTCTCTCTCTCTCTCTCTCTCTCTCTCTCTCTCTCTCTCTCTCTCTCTCTCTCTCTCTCTCTCTCTCTCTCTCTCTCTCTCTCTCTCTCTCTCTCTCTCTCTCACATATGTGCCACAGCGCGATGACTCGTTGCTTGATGATTCACGGCAGCTGATGCCTGTTCCGGGCGAGACCCTTAGCATATGGGCATTGCTACTGGTCGTTCCGTGGACCTGACGTCACGTTACTTGAGAGAGAGAATTGTGAGAACGTCTGATGGACAGAAGCCGTCAGTGTGCTAGTACAACTTCGCAATCGGCACGCCGAATCGTGCCGGCCCACATTAGGAAAATGCGGGAATTTGGAGGGTATTTGAGGAGGGTTTAATGAAGGGTAGAGGTGCGAATAGATAGAATTATTGTAAGTCACAAAATGAGATGTTGTACGTTATAACTTTTTAATATAATAAAAAGAATATAAATATACATAGAAATATATACATAGATTAAAGTAACCTTAAAAAAAGTGCTACTCTTAGATTACGAATTTTAAAAAAATCTCTTAAAAATAATTCGCCTTGTGAAACAAAAAAGCCGCTGCAAATTCATTGGCACTTAGCTTCCTCAAACTTAATTTTTTTTCTATTATATAAACTATTAAATTTAAAAATTATATTGTAAGCAATTATTAAATTTTAAAATTTTAACTTATAAATTATTTAAAAAAAAAGTTCAAAATTCAAAATTTGTTCAAATTTTCCTGTTTATAATTTTTTATAATCTTATCACACGTTTTGGCCTCTCCGCGTTAACGAATCTTGTATTGCATATTTCAATATACCCGAAACTCACGAGATTGTTATGTATTGCTAGTCGGTATGGAAACATTATGTTTGGATGTAAAGTCGGTACAGTATTTGTATTCGAATTGATGCTAATAAACCTATTGTTATTGATTTTAAGTAATGTGTAACGTTTGCTTTATTTATAAATGAATTGAGAGAAATAGGCAAATCACCACATTACAGTGCGTCTAATTTTTTTTCGTATATTATATAACTTTAGGCTTTTAAGATACCCAATAATTGGTACATTTACCTTTTAAATTAGTTTTTGCGCAAACTTTTAACAAATTATAAAATACCAAAAAAATTCCGAAACTCTGAAAACGAATATATCTTCAAAAAAATAATTGTACAATCTTGAGGGAATGTGAGTACCGACGTTATTTTTCAAACGAGTACATCTCACGAAAATACCAATAGAATCATCAAAAAAAAATTGTGAGTGTAGTATTTACATATACGGAGTGCTTGACAAACGTGTTTTTCGAAAAAAAAATGATGAAACTTTATTTAATTAAATAAAAACCGTACTGTCGGTAAGTAGGAATCTGCATTTGACCTACTTTTCAAGCGAGCATAGCTAACGAAAATGCTAATAAAATCACTCAAAAATTTTTCTGAATATAGTGTTTACGTGTACAGAGCGCTTGACAACCGTCTTTTCCAAATAAACGTTTGAATGTTGATTTAAAAAATATTGAAATTAGGGTTTCATATCACCTTAATGAAATTTTTTACATATAATATGAGCTAGATAACCTATAAATTTAAAGTTTGTTTGTCCAATCGTTCACAAGAAAATGAGATTTGAATAATTTCAAAAAACAAATTTGACCTCAAATATCTTCGAATTTTATAAACATTTTTACTTGGCCAAGAAAGGGCTTCAGAAGTATAGAAGAGCTAGCCCTCAGCGAAATTTCATAAACATTTATTGATTTTACTCCAGTTATCGTGCGATAACGAAAATGCAATTTTTTCTTCAATAATTTTTTTCTCATTATCAAATCGATAAAACGTCTTGAAAGTTTTAGAGGTAGAAGTAGTTTTTATACTTAATAACTGGTATAAATTTTGTGTAAATATATGGAATAGTTTCTGAGATAAAAATTATAATAGAATAAAAAGCTAATTTTTTGATCATCTATATTGAAAATAAAAAATAAGAGTTGCAACCCTTAGGGTCAATATTACTTCAGTTATCTTTGTTTTTTTATAAGACGTAATTTCTATTTTGTTTTACTCTGAAATACGCAGTAGAAGCCGAGATATATTTAAAAAACCGTTTTTGGGGGTTATCTTTAGGGGTGGTTTTCACCCCCTAAATATGTTTTTCCGCAGATAAGAAAAAACACGTGTCTCATATTTTTTCATGATCTACAACATATATCGAAATATTTGAAATCGGTGAGTTCGGGTTCGATACCCATCCTTGTTAGTCAGTGGACCATGGAGTTTGCTAAAGCCAAAATACAATGAGCATATTTAGTGACGGGCTTTCCACATTGAAATACCATGAAGGCCGTGTATACCGTCCAGAAGTTACCAGCTTTTAGCTGATGTGAAAAGTCCGTTATATAAGGAAAGACGGGGCACTATGACTTACAGTATGTATTTGAAAAAACATTCACATCGCATAAATATGTCAGCACTATTTTTCATAATGCTCGCATCTTAAATAACTGGGAACAACTTCACTCTAATCAACGATAAGATTTCATGGTGTAGAAAAACTGGCACCACTGACGGAAATGCAATTCACTAACAAGGGGAGCACCAGAGATGTGTGTTATGGATTTTCCTAACAACATCTCAGGGTTTGTCTGCATAGGCCCTAGTTTTTTTTAGATCCCAACCAATGTTTTTATTTTTCATTATCTTATTAATTTTTCCTTCTAGGCCATTGGTTTCAATTGTACTGGTGCCTACAGGATCATGATCTTATGGCTATATAAATTTTTGTATGTTTTCACATCTAAAAAGAAATATTATATATATTGTACTCATAATTATTATGTATTATCCCAAAATTTAATATAAATATAATTAATATAAAACAAGCAACTTACTTGCATTTGATCATAAAACTTTTCTACTTATAGATTATTTTCTTCTAAAATATATTCTTACTATTGTTCCTTTGTATGACCAAAATTTTACTCCCGCAAAAGCCCATATAGAATCTACACACTTTACGTCCGTGAAAGTGAAAATTATTTAATTTTTTAACTGATACTAACCCTATTATATAGAAATAATTACACAGTTATCCGCACATCATTATTTTTCGTTATTCTTTCTCAATTTAAAATTTTCTATAGTATATAATGCGTCTACGGAGAACAAAAGAAGACCAATCCAGAGCTGCTCTAGCCGGGGTGGTCCTCCGTTCTCCCACGCATACTTAGCGGGCCTGACGATTTACAGTTTAAAGTGCGGATAAAATGTATGAATTCTGTATGAACATTTGCCTGATTAAGCATCAGGTGGAGAGCATAAATGGACAGCTTGAACTTATTAAAAACGGATCAATCGAACTACTACTAAAGTACTTTATTTTTATACAATGGATACAAAAATATGTACAATGCGTATAAGAGTGGTTAGTCGAATGCATAGCCGTCTTTTACAAAGACTATAAATGATTGATATATAAAATTTTACTGGCTTTCTGTTAAAACTTTTAGTCACAAATTAAATTTACGAAAACACGTTTTTTTAGCATATGTTTGGTTATAATAATTATAATCAGTTATGGATTTATAACAAATCCTATTCGATTTAAAGTGTAAGTCTTTTACTACATGAAAATGCAAAAAATTTCAGGCTTTTGCATAGAATATTGTGATTTGAATGGTATCGATATAAATTGCATGTACTTCTTTTTAGTAGACTCAAATATATTATTAATAAATGTATGCATAAATTTAGTATTTTATAACTAAATAGTTCACCGGTACACTGTAACCCGTCGGGCCTGCCAAGTATGTGTGGGAGAACGGAGGACTACACCAATTAGAGCAGCTCTGGATTGGTCTTCTTTTCTTCTCCCTAGATGCGTTATATACTACAGAAAATTTTAAATTGAGAAAGAATAACGAAAAATAATGATGTGCGGATAACTATGTAATTATTTCTATATAATAGGCTTAGTACCAGTTAAAAAATTAAAATAATTTTCACTTTCACGGACGTAAAGTGTGTAGATTATATGTAAACTTTTGTGGGAGTAAAATTTAATGTTGCACTTCACGCCCTTGGCTTGCCTAATTGGCTCACTATATATTTTCAAAAAAACGATCTGATCGCAATACTCGTTCCCCAGTAAATATAATCCCTGAGAGCAGCTTTGCTAGCCATTGGGTTTCTTATCATGACGCGGGTGTAAAGTGTAACTTTACCCCCGAGGTACAAAAAATACTATTATGTCAGTCAATTTAACTTATGATAACTTGACAATAAAAAATTGATTTCAATACTTTCTTGTGTTTATTTTGTATAGATGAATGAAAAAATTTCCACTACATTTCTTGGGAAACTCATAATGGTTTTTTCGGAGAGAGTTGATTGCATTAGTTGACTATCGATAATTGATTTCACTACTTTCTTTTGTTTGATTTTCAGTGTCAAGTCCAAATGGGCGCTTGTAATATATACGACTAATTAGTTATTTCACTAAAACTAAGACACTTTGGTCAAATGGACGTAAGTTTACTTGACTATCGATTATTGATTTCACTACTTTCTTTTGTTTAATTTTCAATGAACAATGTAGGTGTGAATATTTTCTTGGTTTGTTTTAAAAACCATAAATTTTATTAGAAACAGTACGTATAAGATCATGTAGAAAAATTAGATTTGTATAGTCTGCTTATTGAGAAGATCAGTTTAAAGAGAACGTAAGAAATTTGAAAAAAATTGTGTTATATTACCGATTTTAATATTTATAAGAATAAATAAGTAATGTATAGTATATTATTTATAATAATTATATTTCAGTATAATAACAACGAACATAACTTGACTTGTTTTATACTTTCGTACAAAGTTTTATTAACAATACTATTTGTACAGTGATGAAAAAAATTATTTCCATTTGTAGAGTGTGCTTATTGAATAGATGAGATTAGAAGAAATAAAGGACTAGACAAATTGTGTTGTTAGAGTTAAGTTTTATAATATATTAATTTATTACACAAGTCTGTCAAACTAAAACACGAAAATAGTGAGATGCAAGATCAGAAGCATTAATTTATATCTTGGAATTGAAAAAATGCAGTTTTTACTTAGTTTATTAATATTATTAATTGTAAAGTTTCCTTAAGACATAATGTTTTTATTTTTAAAGGATGTATTGATTGTTACAAAATAAAAATTTAAGCCCTTATAAAAGTTTTTTTAGAGAGCTTGACATTTCATAAAGGGATTGGGTGGGGGAGGGAGAGGGGGTGGAAGGGCGAGAGAGAGCGACAGCTAGAGAGTGCGTGAGAGAGAGCGAGAGGAGGGCCTTAAGACATTATATTTTTAAAGAATGTTCACTTGTTGAGAAAGGGAGCGAGGGGGAGAGATAGGGGGTGGCAGGGGGTGGGAGGAGGAGAGAGAGTGCGAGAGAGAGAAGGAAGGGGAGGGTTGGTCAGAGAGATAGGAAAAAAAATTTATTTTCGTTAATATCTAAGTTTTCTATAAACTTTTGATGTTTATGAATAGATTAGAAAATTTGCAAGGAATAAGAAAAAATCTGTACTTGCCTAAGTTATCACTTTCATAGGCTGATACTTGTAGATTTCACATCTTTTCAAGATACTAAAATAAAAGTTCAAAAGGAAATTCATGTTTAAAAATTTCGCAACTTTTTGTGAAGATTTCCTATTTAAATTTTCGTTAACATCTAAGTTTTGCATAAACTTTTGATGTTTATGAATAGATTAGAAAATTTGTAAGGAATAAGAAAAAATCTATACTTGCCTAATATAAAATACTTAAAAATGATAAAGATTGTTTGAATAAAAAAAAATTGAATTCTTATTAACCTAATTAAAAAGAGAATTTAAAGTTCTTAAGAGAAATAATAATAATATATCTTTCTAATCATCACCTCAATATGGTCATAAATATTTTGATTTTTATAAATAGATTAGAACTTGTAAGGAATAAAAAAAGTAAAAGTTTTCAGAATCATAATTCAAATCTCTGGTATCACCTGATTTTCTTGCTTTTATAAAATTAGAAGCACAACATTGGCCAAGAAGTTGAGTTCTTATGTCAAAGTTTTTTACAAAATACTCTTTCGTATCTATTTTGTCTGAAATCACCTGATCCTCTAGCCTTTACAAAATGTGAAGCCTAAAGTTGGCCAAGAAGTTGAGCTCTCAGCTGAACTACCACTTACGTAACAGCACCTGATGCTAAGTTTTTTCACAAAATACTCTAATGCATCCATTTGCTCTTGTTTTTTTGATAAACTATTATTATTACATCGTTCTTCTTCATTGTATACAAGTTCAGTAACACTGACATTCAATATATATAAATAAAAAATATTAATCAGGTTCTGGCTTAGCAATACTATTGTAATACTTTTATTAAGATTCTTGCACTTCTATATCCGACAGATTAATAGAACTTCCTTCATAACTAAAGCTAAGCTCCTGCGCCAACTCCTTTTGGTAGAGTTGGTAGTTTACGTTTAGAAATCATAGGGCCAGTAAAGAAATGACAATTAAAACCCCATTAAGTAGAACGAGGCTCTGCTAGAGGAACATCTGCAACAGTATTTATCTTTGTCTCTACTACAGGAGCTTGTTAACTTTAACCACAATAAGTTAAAGTTATCTATGAAAATAAGATACAGTTTGGTAATATATAATAAACCTCACATATAATCAACTCGTGTTCCAGGGTTCAATTACATATAGACCCTGGATCCATAAGTCACACAATAAACATATTTTTAAATACATTTTTAAAATTCACTTATTTATTCACTACTTTTATTTTAATCTTTTATGCTTTTTGCTTTATAGCACTTTTATCAAAATATGCACATAATGACGTATATTTCACCGACAAATACCCACATGATGCATTTCACTGGAAAGCATCGTGTTTTTGTATTACAAAACAAGTTATTTCACAAATGCCAGATATGAAAGACTTGCAAGGGCACTAGATCTATAGTCACACTACTGAATCGCAATGTGCTGTAATATATATTCACAGAACAAATGGCTCCTCTAAAACATTTGACGCCCCTCACCATGACCCAATCATTAATTTTATTATCCTCAACAATTGTTGATTTGTTGATGTTTTCACTAGAAACCACTTGAATTAATAACCCATCATTCTACACATCTTGTAAAATTAAAAATATTTGTGAACTAAGAAAAAAGCTTTCTCGACATTCTTTTATGGTAGATATAACTTCTTGAAATTATTATTGAAACTACTTAAATTAATGACCCATCACTACCACACATCTTGTAAAATTAAAAACAACGAGTTTATGAACTAATAGTAAGAATTACTGAGAATAAAAGCTTTCTTGACATTCTTGTACAGACATTCTTGTATACATATAACTTTTTAAAATTATTATCTGAATCTTGTGTAGAAAAATATTTACTGAGGACTCCTTTCAAATATTTTGACGTCTCCCACCGTGAATAAATCATAAATTAGATTAACTGAGCACTTTTATTCGTTGAAATTTTCGCTTTTTTCAGTATTTCACTGTTCACTTGGCATTATTGTTGAATTGGTGTTTGAGTAAATATACAACAGCATAGCACTGATGTCAACTAAGTATCTTGAAGTATTGTCACTACTCACACTCCATAAATTTCTTCTATGCAAAAGCGTATTATAAAAATTTTATGAACCTCATAACCCTTAATTATTTATTAATACACACTTAAGCTACTCTCCAAATATTTCAAACTGATTTATTTATTACACAAAACATTTTATTATAATCTGGAAACATGCACTGACACTTTAATTATATTATATTTATGAACACTGATTAGATGTCACTTTTTAACAATACAATAATATATTTATATCGGGCACTGCACTATTTGTTATCAGTGAGTTTCCAATCCCTCAGGAAAAGCAGAGGCTGAGCTTGTTCTCTAAGTCTTAAAAAAAACTGCACCAGCTCCAATATGATTTCCAACTCGATAGATGATCTATTTAAATCACAATTTTCTTTTTTTATTTTGAAGAACTGTTCAAAACTTATATTTGTAATTCAAATTGTACCATTTTCATAATACTTTGATCGTACTTTCTGTGCAATACTGTCTGAAACATCTTAGTTGTTGCTTCCTAACAGCTGTTGTCACATTTTGAGAATCTGTTGGGTCTTGTATACATTGGAGAATCAAATTAGGATATTTCTAAGTTATTGTAGATGAGACTTGTAGATTTTCATTTTTCAGGCAGTTGTTTATAATATGCAAAAATATGTTTTTCTAATGCCAACATACGGACAAACAACATTAGCGTGAAATCAAAATTAGCGTGATAAGAGAATAAAATCCATAAAATTGATGTTGAAAATTTGTATTTCACGGGCTACAAAAAATATTTCAGAAAAACTACATTCACAACCTAAATAAGTAGAATATATATTTTAATATTCATTCTCACGAGTGTTAATTTTCTAAATATAATAGTATCTTACCAGTAAATATTTTAGATTTATTTTCTATTTTCTATTTAGGTCATGTGTACGAATGGTAAAATGTGTTTACTTAATTAAATACAAAGCTTCCTCTTTGAGGAAGCAAAAATCAGATATCATTGAATAAACATAGAATTAACTTTAGAGATATCGGATAACTCTTATTATAAAATCTAACCTAGAATAAACACAATAACTTTATAGTTTTAATAACAAAAATTTATATTGTCATTACACTGTTTTACCTTACCTTATAAGTTTAGATTTTTCTCCACCTCATCATTTATTAGATCAGCTGTTATATTATAAGTATAAATAAAGTATCCAATTCAATTCGAAATCAAATTTTAATGACTCCAAAAAATCTTGTATAATCTGTAAAAATAAAAAATTCACACAAAGTATCAATTTTTCAAAAATGATTTGAGTCATTTAACATTTAACCATTGAATACTTATCTAATAAGTTATTTGCCCCGTTGGTACACGTATAGATAAATTCATCTCATCAGTTGACTTCCTGAGATCTTTGAACATGAAAAACTTATCGGAATATATATATATATATATATATATATATATATATATATATATATATATATATATATATATATATATATATATATATATAAACGTTAGCATTATTTATGAACATCATCCCCCCTTACCCCGCTCCCCCGCCCCCTCAAAATAACGTAAAAATCAGCGTATTTCTATGATTTTTTTATATTAAAATAGACTCCGAGCCCCCTCACCCTCCCCCCTTCAGACGCCCCTCCTCGCCCCCCTCTTACCCCTCTCATGCCCACCTTTCTCTTTAATCGTAGTTATCATCTCGGTGCACATGCGACAAACATCTTTTTCTCTCACACCACGCGTAAAGTATTGTGTTTACACCCGGATAAAAAAAAAGCTTAGTTATTTCTCAAAATTGGAATACAAGTGTTTCTGAAGTCGCTGATCCAGATTTTGCTATTGGACTATCGAAAATAAAAACGGCGCATCCAATATGGCGGATACAATATGGCTGCCAAAAAATTTCGAAGGAAGTTTTTTGCTTAAAGTTTGTATACGGGAGATTTCGAAGACGCTGATCACGATTTTGCTATCAGACTTTAAAAATTCTTAATGATGGATCCAATACGGTGTTTAAAAATTCAAAACTTAGATTTAGCTCAAAATTGTAACACATGGATTTTCGAGGCCGCTGTTCACGTTCTTGCTATCAGAAGTTCGAAGGAAGCTTAAATTTTGCTTAAAATTTGTATACTAAGGTTTTCACGATACTGATCACGATCTTACTTTCATCAGACTTTCAAAATTCGAAATGATAGATCCAATATGGCGATTGAAAGTTCGGAAAAAGTTTAGATTTTGTTGAAAATTGGTATGCAGGGTCTTTCGATGTCGCTGATCACGATCTTGTTATCAGACTTTCGAAATTCAAAAGGGCTGTCAAAAGTTCGAAGGAGACTTAGATTTTGTTTAAAATTGGTATACAGGGGTTTTCGTGGTTGCTTATCAATTTTTTCTATGAGACTTATGAAATTCAAAGTCTGACGACGATGAAGCATGGGGAAAATTTTGAAATCGGAAATGGGACATAGATTTTTTTATTGTTCGATATCTCTAATATGAGAGCATATTTTAGCATAAAACTTTTTTTTAGATAGTATAACAAAATAGCGCCTTGTTAACTTAATGTTGATTCATTTAGAAGTGATTTAAAAACGCAGTAAATATTTCAAAATCTCGGGCAATCATTTCAATGTATAATTAGCGCGGTATCCCTCAGGCTTCTTCTACATTCTTGGACACATAACTTGCCTTCGGGGCACGCCCGCGCTCCTTGATACTGTGGTAAATAATTTTATGCCTTTAATTAATCAAAGGATAATTTGCATTTGACATTATCTAAGGGAGTTTTCGACCCGCTGATTTCAATTTTTAGATCTTTTTTAGTGTACACGGCAACGCGCATGCGCAGTAGGATTTTTACTCCAATGAGCTTTAGCTTGAATCCGAGATCATTTAGGGGGGTTTTCAATCAGCTGATTTCAATTTTGAGATCTATTTTAGTGTACAATGCAATGCATATGTGCAGTAGACGATTCTTGCACAAATGACCCTCTATCTGAAATCCGATATCATTTAGGGGTTTTTTCAAATCGCTGATTTCGATTTTGAGATCTATTTTAGTGTACAATGCCATACGTATATGCAGCAGATGATTTTTATTTCGAGTGTCGCGAAAATATTCATATTTAATAGCTATACTATAAGTAACGTATGTAGTACATGTAAGTGTAACTAGCGCCCTCAGCGCTCTTCCCTCTGGGGGATTTACAAATAAAGTTAGTCGTTCCTGTGCCGGACACGAGAGCAGTACTTATTACTCTAACCTAGTCTTACCTCCCACTCCTAGATATGTTACACTATATACGACTTGACACTGGTAACTTCTGCTCTTCTACCTTAAGAACAAGACATGTAATCTTCTGTACATGCATGTGGCATTGTACAGCGAAAAATAGACTGCAACATCATAATCGGCGGGTCAAAAAACCCTCTGAATGATCACGGATTCGAGATCAAGCACATTTAAGCAGTATAGGCATGGGCGTTGCATCGCACACTAAAATAGATCTCAAATCGAATTCAGCGGGTCGAAAAATCTCCGGAATGACCTCGAATTCAAGCTAGAAGCTCATTTTTACGCCAAAATCATCTACTGTGCATGCGCATTACATTGTACACTAAAATAGACCTCAAAGTAAAATCAGTGGGTTGAAAAACCCTCTAAATGACCTCAGATTCAAGCTAGAGGCTCAGTGGAGCAAAAACCCTACTGCGCATGCGCGTTGTCTTGTACACTAAAATAGATCTCAAAATTGAATTTAGTGGGTCGAAAAACCCCTCAGACTTTGATTAATTAAAGGCATAAAATTAAGAGGGAAAGTTAATTATACGAAATATAGTTAAGAACGAATGTTATTTATATGGCATATAATTAAGAGCGAATGTTAATTACATGGCATATAATTAAGAGCGAATGTTAATTATACGGTATATAATTAAGATTTAAAATTTGAATTAATTAAAACTCGTTTAATTAAGAATTGAAATTTGAATCATCAATTAAACGAGCATTTATAATCAGTGATAATGAAATTCATAATATATATATATTGTGACGGGCGCCGATATATGGTAAGTGGATCACGTACACTGCGTCGCGAGACTTGAATCTCGCGCGCTTGCACGTATCGTGATCGGCAGAGCGCCACGCGGAACAAGCGCCAAGTAGACGGAGAAGAAGACGAAGCCGCCGCGCCGCGGTGAGCGGGAACGAGCGGCCATGTTGTTGACCGCCGTGACACGCAACAAGTCGCGTCGTGAGTGAGCTCGGTGCCCGTGTGGGAGAATTGCGAGTGGGTTCGCGTGCGTGCGCCTCCACCACTACAGCCTGCAGCTTTGCGCTGCCACCACTGTGAGGAGTGGGAGAGAGAGAAAGAGAGAGATAGCCCCTTGACAGCCGGCCGAAGCAGAGAAAGAGAGAGAGACAGCGAGAATCACCGTTGCGTGCGATGGCTGGCCAGCCCCGCGTAAGTAGCGTTTAGAACTTCGCGTGTTGCCTTAGCGTAGCGCGGGGACGGTGGTGCGAGGGTATTCCCACCCGTCACCGACACCAGCGAGCGGGTGTAAGAGCAGTCTCGGCCTGTCGCGTCTTGGTTATATTTTGTTGTTCGGGAGCTCGCGCTCTTTCGCGAGGAAACATCTTGAATTCCAATAAATGTTGAGTCACGTTCATTTTTTTAATCTTCGAGTCACGCGTTCTTATTTGGAGACCTTAGCCTGTGCATGATTTCCCGAATACCGCCCTCTACCCTTTCCAGTAGCTGCAGCTAGTCGAGGCGTAGCCTCCTAGAGGATAATCGGTAGCGGGAGTAAGTTTAAAAGCCGCTCGAGAGGTTCGACCGAGCGGCGTTGTACGCGGGAAAGACCGGCTGCGCTGGTAACGCTAGGTCATAGCGAACAGCCGGTAGTTCGCGGGCAGCAGTTGGCAGCAGCGGCAGAGCGCAGCGCCGGTTTCAGGGGAAAGCGGCCTAGGCTTTCTACAATCGAAGCCGGGCTCGCATGTTCGGAACCTGTGCCGAGGCGCTTCTGCCGGACTACAGGTGATTCTACAACGGTGAGTTGCCCGGGCGTAGAATACACCCGTATATTACCCCGCGAACCCCTGAGAGGGATTAATACCCTCTCCGTAACTGTACCCCGTTACAATATATATACCGGGTGTCCCATTTTAAAATCACCAGGCAAATATCTCGAAAACTAAGGGAGATGGAAAAAAACTTTTAATACAAAAGTTGTAGGGTTCAGAGGGGCCCAACTGATCGTGACCTTGGTTATGACCTTGAGGTCAATGATCAAGTTCATTTGAAGGTCAAATCGATTTTTTCAAATGGGAACCCCCACTTTTGACGTCGTAAATGGAAACAGCGGAAAATTTTACGTTCACATATGTCCTTGAGTCAAGGTCATGCTCATGGTCATGGTCATGTTTAAAAACAAAATCAATCAACGCATCCAAACATTCCCATAATTACGCATACGAGTGTTAAATACAGAAATTGTAGTGTTTGGAGGGGCCCAACTGATCGTGACCTTGATCATGAACTTGAGGTCAAGGATGATGTCGTTTGAAGGTTAAATCAATTTTGTTTAAACAACGGCAACCCTCACTTTTGACCTCGTAAATAGAAAAACCGAAAAATTCTGATATGACCTTGGGTCAAGGTCATGGTCAAAGTTATGGTCAGTTTCCGTGCAGTTAAGAGCAAAGTCGGAGATGACCTGGTCACCTAAGGCAAGCTCGGAGATTACCCGGCCAGTTAAGGCAAGGTCGGAGATGACCCGGCCAGTTAAGGCAAGGTCGGAGATGACCCGGCCAGTTAAGGCAAGGTCGGAGATGACCCGGTCAGTTAAGGCAAGGTCGGAGATGACCCGGTCAGTTAAGGCAAGGTCGGAGATGACCCGGTCAGTTAAGGCAAGGTCGGAGATGTCCCGGCCAGTTAAGGCAAGGTCGAGGATGATCAGGCCAGCTAAAAATTCATTGGAAAATTCCACGTTCATGTGTATTTAGTCATAGGATCCAAGTGTTTCGGTCACCATTTACTGAAGAAGATGCTCAAAAGTTGCACCATTTACTTGTTGACAACATTCTATTCTCCTTTTAAAGTTTCTAACAGTATTTAATAATACTTGACGTGGAATACTTAAGCAGATTTGTGTAATCCTTTGAATCATGTCATCTCTTGTACTTGGCCTGTTGCGGTAGACTGTATTTTTTAGGAAGCCCCATAAATAAAAATCTGGAGATGTCAGATCTGGAGATCTTGGTGGCCATGCTACGGGACCTCCTCTACCAATCCATCGACCGTTAAACCTTTCATTAAGAAAATCTCTGACAATTCTGGCATAATGTGGAGGAGCACCATCTTGTTGCAGCCACATTCTGGCCCTTGAATGGAGATCAACGTTTTCTAGAAAGAGTGGCAGCTCGTCTCTCAGCAACTGTAAATAAGTATGTTGAGTTACGTGACCTTAAAAAAAATAAGGTCCAATCAGACATCCGTTAATAATACCACACCATACCGTTACATTCCAGCGATGCTGATGATCAACTTCTCGCATCCAATGAGGATTAACAGGAGACCAGTAGTGGCAATTATGGCGATTCAACATACCAGTACTCTGAAATGTAGCCTCGTCGCTAAAACGAACATTGTTAAAGAAATTTTCATCATCAGTAATTTGTTGTGTAGCCCATTGGCAAAATGTTATTCTCCGTCGATAATCTTCCACAGTTAAAGCTTGATTTAGAGTATTGTGGTAAGGATGGTAACGCGCATATCGTAAATATCTACTGGCCGTAGATCTTGGAATACCCATTGTTAACTCGATTTCGCGTGAACTGACATGGACATTTAAATGTACCATGGTTAGAACAGCAAGAAATCGAGGATTATTTTCATAATCGTGTTCATTCAGTGTCCTCCTTCTTCGAACGAAGTTTCCTTGTCGACCGCGCAGTTCAATGTCACGTATTACCGTATGATCAGGATGTTGTCGTTGAGGGAACCGAGCACGATACAATCTGCTTGCCTCTCGATAGTTTCGTCGACATTCTCCTAAAATAAGAAGAATGTCAACTATTTCATTAGCAGAATAGTCAGGCATTCTTTTTTAGTTGTAAATGCAATTATTTATCAAAACACACCACAAAAGAAATAATATGTTATTATACTATACAATATTTTAAAACGAAAAAGTTTAATTTTTTGTGCCAATATAAGTGTGCTCAATTTGAAAACAATTTGATGTAAACAGTAATAATTATTGACTATTACCGATCAATCCTGAATACTACCGGTCACTATTGGATACAGGTGGTCAACACTTATTAACTTTTGTTATTATTTGATATAAGTGGTTAACCCTGGTAAATATTGATAATAGTAAAAATAGTAACATTTTCCGCTCTTTCCATTTACGAGGTCAAAAATAGGGGTTCCCATTTGAAAAAATCGATTTGACCTTCAAATGACCTTGATCATTGACCTCAAGGTCATAACCAAGGTCACGATCAGTTGGGCCGCTCCAAACTCTACAACTTCTGTGTTTAACACTCGTATGCCTAATTATGGGAATGTTTTGATGCGTTGATTGATTTTGATTTTAAACACGACCATGACCATGACCATGACCTTGACTCAAGGACATATCTGAACGTAAAATTTTCCGCTCTCTCCATTTACGAGGTCAAAAGTGGGGGTTCCCATTTGAAAAAATCGATTTGACCTTCAAATGGCCTTGATCATTGATCTCAAGGTCATAACCAAGGTCTCGATCGGTTGGGCCCCTCTGAACTCTACAACTTTTGTATTAAAAGTTTTTTTCCATCTCCCTTAGTTTTCGAGATATTTGCCTGGTGGTTTTAAAATGGGACACCCGGTATATATTATACATTTCTCGAAAGGGGTTTATAAAGCCCGTTTTTGCTTCCTCATAGAGGAAGCTTTGTAACGGTGAAAAAAATTTTCGAAAAAAAAATGTTCAAAAAGATGTTTTAAGGCGATATATGTGTATATTAGTTGATTTTGATCATTTTTGTTTTCGTGTATGTGTGTGCGTGCGTGTGTGCGTGTCTGCGTGCATGCGTGCGTGCGTGCGTGCGTGCGTGCGTGCGTGCGTGTGTGTGTACTTGAACTCTTCATATCTCCGAAACGAATCTACCGATTTTCGTTGGGTAAAGCTTATTCTCTTTGTCTCGCGGGAAAGGAAAGGTACCGTGATAGATTTGAGTTTTTATTAATTTTCTTTTATTTTATAAACAAAAAACGATTTTGAATTTTTAGTTTTTTTGATTTTTTCATATCTTACAATCATTATTGTATAATATAATAAACTTTTCTTGAATTGTCTTTAAATTACCTATATTTTCCTTTTTTAAAATTTAAAATATCTTCACTCTGTCAATTGTTATCAAGGAAAACTTTTTTATATTTCATAAATTAATTTCTCAAAAAAAAATTTATTTATCGACTTGAAATAAATAACCAGTTATTACACTAATTGAAGACTATATGTGGTTAAAATTTCAAGAGATTATCTTCATTTGTTATTTAGAAAAAAATTATTTTAGAAAAAATTTGCGTTTTCGTTGTCGCACGATAACTAGAGCAAAAATTATCCAATCGTCCTGAAATTTGGCACAGATGTAGCTTTTATATACCTTCAGATCAAGTTGGTTGCCCAAAAAAATTGGTCCATTACGAAAAAAGATATTTGAGGTGAAAAATTTTTTTAATAAATTTTGAATCGCATTTTCTCAAAAAATACTTGATTTATCGACTTAAAATTTTAACCACTTAATAAATTTATAGAAGACTATATTTGGTTAAAATTTCAGGAGATTATTTTCATTTTAAGTTGTTGATCTCAGCTAATGGTAGAGTATTGTAAATTATTTTATGAAGCTAATGGCCATATCTACCAGTGAAAGGTGATTTTTTTAAAAAATTAAAAAATAAAAAACACCATAATCTTCGACGTTTCGGAGACTTTATTCATATCTCCCTCTTCAGGAATCTATAATTAATAATTTAAGAAATTTAACACACTGTTTTTTTAAAAATAACACAAATATACGACGACTTACAATCCTTAATTACATATCGTAATGTCAAGTAGTTTATGCGGGCAACAATCCGCTCGTCAGTGATTTTAGAAAACAATTTTCTCGCTTTATATATTCAAGTAACATTTAAATGTGTAAGTGCGTATCTAATTCACCACTACAACATAAACAATGAAAGAGTGGGAGAAAGGCAACCCGTAAGAGTCGAAGAGAGCGAAGAGAGGTACCAGGGCGACACGTATTGGCGAAAGTCACCCTAATAACCTTAGTCTCTATAATACAAGACTATGGATACTTCCATTATACATGCGTTCCTAGTAACCTTTTAGCTAACGTACATGGATGTTATATTTCTTTAAAGACCAAAAATTCACAATTATTTTTCAGAGTATTATATACATACGGTAGTCTACTAATTTCAAATTGTTTATTAATAAAGTTATTTTGTGTATGAATAAATAGAGCTTCGGAGAATAATCTTTTTTCTTTATTGCTTTCGATATCTAGTATCTTTACGTTTTGAAAATTAATTGTGTGACTATTATCTTATGTGTGAATAAATAATGATGAATTTTGATCTCTATCACAGTACTTTTTTTGATGTTCTTTTATTCTAACATTCAGACGCCTACTAGTCTGCCCTACGTATGACGCGTTACAATTGTTACAATTTATCTTATAAACTACGTTTGCATTATTATATTTTACATTTCTGTCCTTACCTAATTTTATAATATTATTTAGTTTATTAATCGTACTAAAAATTACATTAGTGTTACATTTATTAAAAAAGTTTTTTATCGAACATTCCATTTCTTTGACAAATGGTAGAACAATAAATTTTTTCTTATTTACATTATTGAAAATTAGTGTGGTATTCTGTGAAGTGTTATTATTAAATTTTATCTTTTTTAACCTTTTTTTAATATGATAATCTATTATGTCTTGTGGATAATCATTGTTTTTTAATAATAATTTTATGAACGAAATATTTTTTTCCTGAAAACTACTATGTGATAATTTTATTGCTCGATCAATTAAACAATAAATAATAGCAATTTTATTACTTTGGGGATGGTGAGAATTGTAATTTAGATACCGGCCTGAAAAAGTTGGTTTTTTATACCAATTTGTAATAATATTTCTATGATCATTTATAATAATTTCAATGTCTAAAAAACTTATACTATTGTTCTTGGGTTTTTCAACCGTAAATTGTAAATTCAAATCGTACGCATTAAATATCTTTAACGTATTATCAATGTCATTCTTGTGTATACACAGTACAATATCATCCACATAACGATAATAAAATAGCGGTTTAAATTGTAATTTAGTAATACAGTAAGATTCTAAATCATCCATTACTATGTCTGACAGTATTGGACTTATTGGATTACCCATGGCTGATCCAAAAGTCTGTCTATAAAATTTTTCGTTAAATTGAAAGAAATTATTATTTAAGATAAACTTAATAACATGGAGGAATTCAGAACAATTAATGTTAATTTTATTATACAATTGATGCCACCTTTTTTCGATAGCATTACAAACTAAATATTCTGGGACATTCGTAAACAAACTTATTACATCGAAACTTATGATCTCATGATCTAATGGAATATACAAGTTATCGATTTTTTCTTTTAATTTTAAACTATTATCTATGTGAGATTTAGGAGTTTTAAGATTATTCTGTAGGAATTTTGCAAAAAACTTTGAAACAAAATACGTTGGTGAATTTACAGTCGAAATTATAGGTCTTACTGGAAAACCAGTTTTATGTATTTTGATTAATCCGTATGCTTTTGATATGTTAAATTTTTGTAAAATTGGAAGAAACTTTTTTCATTACCCATAAAATCTATTTTATTGAGCCATTTAATTAACTCATTAGTTTTTCTTTCAAGACTAGGCAACGGATTCTTTTTAATTTTTTCATAATATTTCTCATCACAAAATAATAGTTCTGTTTTTTCTGAATATGTGGACTTTTTAATTATGACAGTTGCATTTCCCTTATCAGCTCTAGTTATTAAGATATCTGGGTGATGTTTTATGAACTTTTTTGTTTTTTCTAAATCTATTTTAAACTTTTTATCTACATGAGAATTTGTAGCAAGATCTTTATTATAAAATTTTTTAATCGTGTTAAGAAACTTTGCTCTTAACTTTGGGATATTCTCTTCATCAATGTCATTTTTTAAAAAGGATTCAAAATTTTTTACGTAATTTAATGCTAACTTATTATCAAATCTGTTATTGTAATTAAACTTTTCACCCAACTTTAGTATATCTATAACGTACGTTGGAAGTTGAATCCCCGAGACATTAACACACCATTTACTTGCTATGCAAGGGTTGGTGACCTGTGTGTTATTGTTCGGGAGATTGACCCCGATCATATTATTGACACTAGTATTATCCTCATCTCTATATCTATCTTTATCTATCACTTTCTTATATTTTCTAAAATACAGAACATCGAGTTTTTTTTCCAATTTCATTGTAACTTTAGTCATAACAAATATGAGTTTAGTATTGTAATAATCTATGAACCAAGAACAAATATCTATACCTACGAAATTATGCAATTCTTTCGACATTTTATCAATTAATTTATTTATTTGTACAATTTTCATGTGAATATCTATAATCTCGATGTTTAACAGTTGAATGATTATATTATCAGCTAATTTGTTTTGTTTAATTTTGCACTTATTTGAGAACATGTGATTATTTCTTAAGTTCTTAGTAATAAATTTCAAATGATTGGGAACCACACTATAAAATCTGCATTTAATTAAGAATTTCAAATGTTCTCTATAGTATTTTAAATTGTATAATGTTTTCGTTAGTTTATAAAATTTTTTTCTTATAATAAAGCCGAATATTGTGAAAACTACATGTAGTACTAAGTTTAAATTTAAGTCCTTTCTATTTATTAAGTAGTGTTTTAATAATTCTCGATGTGTATTGTGTTGGTTTACCGTGTGTGTTAAATTTCCATCTTGATGATCCGCCTTCAATGTAGTCATCATGGTGTTGAGATGAATGGTTTTCTCGAACTCTCAAACAACGTATTCCAGGCCAAACGTTGTATATAATTTTAAGTTGTTGATCTCAGCTAATGGTAGAGTATTGTAAATTATTTTATGAAGCTAATGGCCATATCTACCAGTGAAAGGTGATTTTTTTAAAAAATTAAAAAATAAAAAACACCATAATCTTCGACGTTTCGGAGACTTTATTCATATCTCCCTCTTCAGGAATCTATAATAATAAAATCTATAGTAGGCGTCTGAATGTTAGAATAAAAGAACATCAAAAAAAGTACTGTGATAGAGATCAAAATTCATCATTATTTATTCACACACAAGATAATAGTCACACAATTAATTTTCAAAACGTAAAGATACTAGATATCGAAAGCAATAAAGAAAAAAGATTATTCTCCGAAGCTCTATTTATTCATACACAAAATAACTTTATTAATAAACAATTTGAAATTAGTAGACTACCGTATGTATATAATACTCTGATAAATAATTGTGAATTTTTGGTCTCTAAAGAAATATAACATCCATGTACGTTAGCTAAAAGGTTACTAGGAACGCATGTATAATGGAAGTATCCATAGTCTTGTATTATAGAGACTAAGGTTATTAGGGTGACTTTCGCCAATACGTGTCGCCCTGGTACCTCTCTTCGCTCTCTTCGACTCTTACGGGTTGCCTTTCTCCCACTCTTTCATTGTTTATGTTGTAGTGGTGAATTAGATACGCACTTACACATTTAAATGTTACTTGAATATATAAAGCGAGAAAATTGTTTTCTAAAATCACTGACGAGCGGATTGTTGCCCGCATAAACTACTTGACATTACGATATGTAATTAAGGATTGTAAGTCGTCGTATATTTGTGTTATTTATAAAAAAACAGTGTGTTAAATTTCTTAAATTATTAATTATAGATTCCTGAAGAGGGAGATATGAATAAAGTCTCCGAAACGTCGAAGATTATGGTGTTTTTTATTTTTTAAAAAAAATCACCTTTCACTGGTAGATATGGCCATTAGCTTCATAAAATAATTTATTTTCATTTGTTTTTTTAGAAAAAAATCATTTTAGAAAAAATTTACGTTTTCGTTGTCGCACGATAACAAGAGCAAAAATTACCCAATCGTCCTGAAATTTGGCACAGATGTAGCTTTTATATATCTTCAGATCAAATTCGTTGCCCAAAAAAATCAGTTCATTACGAAAAAAGATATAACGTACAGTTTAAGCTGAATCCGGACCCATGACCCTCTCCTAGTTAGTCTAACCGTACAAGATAAAGTATTAAATTTTAAATATTAGAAGTAAAAATTAATTAAAGGGATCAATAAATTAAGTTTGAGGAAGCTACGTGCCAATGAATTGGCAGCGGTTTTTATATATAGGGGTTTATCGAGCCCGATTTTGATTATGCAGCCCGGGCTTCATAATATTTCTGAATATCCCGATCTAGAGTCTATAACCCCAGGGGTCCATTATTTCTTTAGTCACTTGTCATAGGGATCTCTGGGCTGTAGGTACTAATATACAGTCTTGGGCTACATAAACCCCGATAAGTGTGTGTGTGTGTGTGTGTGTGTGTGTGTGTGTGTGTGTGTGTGTGTGTGTGTGTGTATATATATATATTGTGATGGGGCATTCCGTCAGCGCCGCTATCCGTCGGCCGCGTCGCACGCACACAGCCTTCTCCCGCTTCCTTAAGCCTTCCCCTTCGCCCGTAGTTCCCCTTGCGCGATAGGCCAACGGTTCGCGCGTCGGAGGATCGTCGTCTCTGCACGTGGCTGCCGCTGCGCATACAACAGAGCCTGCGCGGTGTTGCCAGCGCGACGCCTGTGAGAGAGACGAGGCAGCACGCTGTGCTGATCGGCCACCGGCCATCACTTGCCTTGAAGCGCGCGTGTCAGCGACACCTTTTGTTTCTCGAGTGCCGAGTGCCATCGTGCCGTGTTCGGTGAGGGAGAACTGTGTGCATCGGAGCGAGTGAGAGTGAGAGAGTGCCAGCTGCCCCTGGAGTCCTCGACGTATTATCCTTCCTCTGCCGTCGAGCCATATCGAGAGGAGCCGAGACCCGGGGCAAGCGAGCTCGAGAAGCGAGAAAGAGAGAGGTTCTGCGCGGCAGCTCAACTGGCCGCTACTAATGTAAGTCTCCATTCACTTCCTTCCCCGCCGATATCCCCGCGTGTGTGTGCGCGCGCGTGTCCGCGACAACGTCGACGAACCCCCCGTTCATTGTTACTGTAGCTGAAGCTACAAGAGTCCCCCGTCTAGTGCGGGTAGTTAGTGTAGGGCCTCGACGGAGGTAGTTTGCGAGTAGCTGAAGCTACCATAGTATAGTTTAGACCGGAGCACCTCATGCTCATTTACGCGCTAGCCGGATTTAATCCGAGTAGTTTGGTATGAAGCGCGCGTACCTGGCGCACTGAACCTTTGTAATTGTTTTTCTACAACTATGCCTAGTAGAATTGGTTTCTTTGTTGAATTAAATAAGTTGTATTCCTATTCTTTACACCTGTTTCTTCATTCGCTTAATGGTAGGAGAGAGTTAGTGCGTGGAGTCACTTGGAGGAAACTGCTGTCGAGCAGGTTTCCCATTCGCGTTTGCCCTGATCCCCAGCATTCGTGATAAGTGGCGCAGCCAACGTGGGGCCACGGGAAAGGCCGTGGCTGACTGTAAACGGGTTCGCGTTTCGCCAATGCGGTGCGCACACACACGGGAAGGACGGCGAGGGAAGAGCTCTCGCAGCCATTTTGTCAAATCATTCGTGACCGCGTGTTCAACGGTTTTTGCAGTGAACGTTTCGTGCGAATAATTGCGTATAAGCTAGAGCTTCAGGGATTTATTGATTTTTAGTTAATTGTTTCTTTGCCAATATTGTTTCAAGAAAACATTTTGCAAAAATTCTAGTAAATAATAAATTGGAATTCGGGAATTTTCGTGTAAAAAAATTGGAAATTGCGTCAGTTGAAATTCCCCAATTCCAAGGAGGAAAATACATGCATAAAAATTAGATTGAGATTTTCGTTTTTTTTTTATGCGTGAACAATTTTATGCGTGATTTTTTGAGGTTGCTTCGCGCTTATACTAAAGTATAGTGGAATCGTGTATGCTGTAGCGGGAGCAAGCGTACAGTTGCGATTCTCACCGTTCTGATTTTTTGCTTTTGCTTAGTGTGTTTACGCTCTGCCGTGCGACAGAAACTGAAATAGATGAGCGTGCAGTTTCTGATTGCAAAGGTGGCGAGTTTAAGCACACTACACATTTAAATAAATTGGGCTTTTGCTTGGGGTTTTGCACACCACTCTCTCCCATCCCAAAAATTCCTCTCCTTGTTTCCGGCCTACGTAAGCGTCGCGTCGTGGAAAATGTCGGGCCATCGGGTATTTTTGTCGTTACCCGAGGGAGACTTGTTTTGAATGCTTCGCGTTTATAGACTATTTGGAGAGTAGGGAATATTGAAGAGAATTATTTTAGTTGAAATTAAATTCAAAATTTTGCTTACAGTCGTTTCGTTATATTTTAAGGGGTAAACCTTAAATCGTAAGATAGCATTTCGGTTAGAGGAAAAATTCGTTGGGCAGTTAAGGAATTTTACCGAATAGTAAAAGGGTTTCTTTGTTTAAAATCTAGTTACAGTAATTTGTTTAACGATAATTCAAGTCCGGTTTTAGCTATATTAATCCAAAAATCGATTCTCTAATCATTGCTGAAGCTACGAAGCGGAGTAAAAATTTGATTTTGTGAATCCAGGAAAGTGTTGGTTTTCGGAGGAGCCTTTGAGCAGTTGAAAAATAAATCTAATTTATTAAATGTAGTTTTCAGTTAATAGTCAAGGAAGAAACCAACCTAGGGCTCAGTCGACGAGATTTCCGTTAAGCCCTCTTCGCCACCACAATAGTAGTGACTATAGAGACCATAGTATGGATATTACGGACACTACACACATTTCGAATTCGTATCTTCGGAATCCGAGAGCTGATCCGTTACTAGTGCGCGGCCGACAACGCTGCAACGGAGCAAACATCGCCGCTGCGTGGATCAAATGTGACAGGATGCAACATGGGGGTCCCGGGTGTTTCAGCTAGCAGCACGACAGTTCCTTCTGCTACAGCGTTGCCTTCAGTGTCTGCTTCGAGCTTAAGTATTAACCGTCGCGAGCTGACGGAGTTGTTAGTGCCTGTGTCGGGAAGTGAGAGTGTGTTTGGTCGGAGTGTGGTACAAACAAATTGTGTTCAGTGTAGTGCGCGAAGTGATGCACTGTATTAATTAAGTGTACAGGTTTCCTCGGTGCCGTCGTCGCATAGTTTACCCGAATTCTCCTCGTGCTGCCAACCGGAAATTCGAGACGTGCCTGTGTATGCGCAGAGTCACATGCCGAGGAGAGAAGTTAACCCGACATTGTCACACGTGCCGCTGCCGACGGCAAACTTCTCGAGCGGACCATATATGTCATCTGCGGCGTATCATCCCGTTCCGGGATATTTTCCGCATTATACATCGCTGCTGTAGCCACATGTAGCGTACTCTGCCCCAAATCAACAAAATGGGAGTACGTCTGCACCTTTCTCACATGTAGCTCAGGGGAGTTATAGTATGCCACCGACAGGCCGCAGACCTATGGACCTTCGTATCAGCCTGTCGCTCCGCCGAATGTTGCCCAGCCACACCCATCAGCTCAGAGAAGATTGGAATATTCCGTGCCTGGACAATTTTCAAATTGTTCTGCCTTCGAACGATCATCACTTACGAGGGAGAAACGTACCACGGAATTATTCGTAAAGTGGCACATTTCCTTCAAAGGAGATCGAAAAAGGGGTCCAGAAGGGTTCTTAGCGAATTTAACTCGCTGCAAAGAGACGTACGAGTTAAACCTCGATGAGATTATTAAAGCGTTAACTTCAGTGTTAGATGATGACGCATGGCAATGGTTTCGCCGAGAATATCAATTCTGAAAATCCTACGAAGACCTCGTTGAAGCCTTTCGCTTGCAGTACAGCTTTGAGGACGTGCAAGAGAGGCTTCGCAAAGAACTGGAAGGTCGTACTCAAGGACCAAGTGAGTTAATCTCAACGTACTTGTGTAAAGTGAGAGATTTAATCGATCAGCTGAAGCCACCGCTAACGTTACACGAACAGCTGGATCGAGTGTACCAGAAACTGCATCCCTCGTATAGAACGAGGTTTGATCGGAAAGATTTTGAAACTTTCCTCGAGTTGCAGAAACTGGGTAAAAAGGAAGAGCTTCGTAGAGCTCAAGATCGAGCTTATAAGCCACCACCTTATCGTTTCCTTCGTCGGCGTCCGTTCCGATAAAGACGCCGCGTTCAGGAAAAGTTGCAGTGATGGAGCCGTTTGGGAGCAGCGAGATTTCGTTACTTGTTGCACCGACGACGGAGATAGCACCTATGTCGTCGCCTCCAAAACCTTCACGCCCGAAGAGCGATGAACGCACGGGGAAGGCTGGATCAAAGAAAAGCTTCAGCAAGAAGCCTGATCGTCGCAGCCCGAGTCGAAATCGACGCAAGAGCGAGGCGAAGACTGAGCAGTCACTGTCAGAGCCGCCCAAGATACAAGTCGTGCCTCCGAAGCTGAAGCAAGATGATATACAGCGGCGCAAAGAGCGTGAGCCATGGTTTCGATGTGGACAGGTAGGACACTGGAGTAGAGAGTGCGTTAATGCAGCCGTGTGCAGAAATTGTGGCACCCCAAATGCTACAGTGAAAACGTGCCAGAAGTGCAATGCAAAGGCGGAAAACTAATCGACGGAGAGAACAGTAGAGTCGACTCTCGTCCGTCCGCTACTCATACGACTCCCTCGATAAACGTAAAAATTAGGGGATGCTGCGATCAGACTGAAGCTGCAGCTAAACCTTCTGAAGACATGCCGGAAATTACAAAGTGCCAAGTGTTAGCGCCGGAATCATTAATTGTAAGTAGTCCCATCGGAAGTATTGAGCCTCGACTATTCTTCAATATTGAATTAAATGGGATGAAGCTGTTACCACTGCTGGACAACGGAACTGGATGTTCGTATCTCGGGAAAGGCCTGAGCGCCAAGTTTGCTGATAAGCTTGAGCCTTTGACCTCAGCCGCACACGTCGCTGATGGTAGTGCAGTGCCGGTGCAAGGATTGCTAAACGTCGAAATCACTCTCGACGACATGAAGCTGTCTATGCCCTTCAGAGTATCGGACGACCTTCAGTACGAATGCATCCTGGGAATTGACTTTAAACGTCGATTCAAGCTAAAAATCGACTATGAAAACGATACTTGGTGGACACCAAAAGAAATTATCCGACAATTTTATCCGTATGGGCATGATCCAACTATTTTTCCAGCTTTAGCTAGCGTTGGTGGGCTGAGCAGAGCAACGGTGGATCAGCAAGTGAAAATTGAAGAGATAAAGAAGAGACTTATCCCTCCTACTCCTGCGACCTTAGGATTGGCCAATGTCGCCCCGCACTTCATCGATATCCAAGAGCATGAGCCGATTCGAGATGCGCCCCGGAAATATTCGCAGAAGATGCTGAAGGTAGCGTGGGATGAAGTCGATAGGATGCTAGCTGAAGGTATAATCGAGCCTTCAAACGGATCCTAGAGAAGCTGCCCCGTGCTAGTGCCAAAGACTTCAGATACCTTTCGATTTTGTATCGACTATAAAAGAGTGAATAAAGTGACTAAAGCTTTAGCATATCCGCTGAGGAACGTGGAGGACATCCTCGACAAGCTCAGAACAGCTAAGTACATTACTAGATTGGATTTAAGTCAAGCTTATCACCAAATTCCTCTAGATCCAAAGTGCAGAGAAGCTACAGCGTTTTCGGTGCCAGGGCGAGAACTGTTTCAGTTTCTGCGACTCCCATATCGATTGACCAACGCACCGGCTGTATTTCAACGTATTATGGACGAACTTATCAAATCGGAGTGGGAGCCATATGTCTTTGCCTACTTGGACGATGTTATCATCGTCGCGCCAACTTTTGAAGAACATATAAAGTGGTTAGAGGCTGTTCTCGAAGCGCTGAAAAAGGCAAACCTTCAAATTAATCTGATGAAGTCGGAATTTTGCTGTGCAGAAGTCAAGTATCTCGGATACATGGTCAATGAAGACGGTCTGAAGGCGGATGAAGATAAAGTACGTCCGATTCTCGAGTACCCGGCGCCATTAAATCTCAAGCAACTACGTCGATTTCTGGGCATGATTGGTTGGTACTCTCGGTTCATAGCTCGCCTAGCGGAATATAAAGCTCCCTTATCTAAGCTACTGAGAAAAGACGTGCGATGGCAATGGAATGAGGAGCAGGAAAAGACCTTTGAAAGGCTGAAGCTCGCACTCAGTCAGGCTCCAGTTTTAGCCAGGCCTGATTTGTCGCTGCCGTTTACCCTACAGACGGATGCTAGCGACTATGCCATCGCAGGAGTGCTCACACAAGTTTTTAATGGAGAAGAGCACCCCATTTATTTTGTAAGCAGAACTCTTTCTCGTGCTGCACGAAACTATACAGTCACTGAGAAAGAGTGTCTCGCCGTTTTGTGGTCAGTTCAACGGCTGAGAGGTTATTTACAAGGTGACAAGTTTACGATCATCACCGATCACCATAGTTTGTTATGGTTAAATAATCTCCGTGATCCAACTGGCCGACTTGGACGATGGAATACAGCGTTGCAGATGTACAACATAGATTTCTTCCACAGGAAAGGAGCGCTACACAAAGTCCCCGATGCGTTGTCACGAGCGTGGGTAGGATGTAGCACGAGTGAAGATCCTTGGTATCAAGAGAAATTGAGAAATGTTGAGAGAAATCCAACAAGATACCCGGATTGGAAGATAGTTCATGGACTTCTTTACGCCCATCGGCCAAACAAAAAAAATTGACCCTCTAATTCCGGATATGGACGCATGGAAATTAGTACTCCCTACAGGCGACCGTGCGAAAGTTTTAGCTGAAGCCCACGATACTCCACAAGCTGATCACATGGGCGTGGAGAAAACCTTTGCTAGAGTGGCTAATTATTATTATTGGCCGGGGTATTATCGAGACGCCTGTAGCTATGTAGCTCAATATCAGGAGTGCCAAGCCCATAAAGGCTCTCAACAAGCACCTGCAGGGTTGATGCCGGAGAGAAATATTGAAGGGCCATGGGTTGTAGTAGCCGCCGATATCATGGGTCCAAAACCTCCGTCAAAGAATGGAAATAAGTATGTCATCGTGTTTGAAGACTTACTTTCAAGGTACGTTGAGCTGAAGCCTTTACGGAAAGTCGATGCGAAGTCTGTGCTAAAGGCATTCGAAGAATTAATTGTAAATCGTTGGGGTTGTCCACGCGTGCTCCTCACTGATAATGGCACCGAATTTGCTAATGAGATGGTGACGGATCGGTTGACGGAATATGGGATAGTGCAATCCACTATTCCACCATATCACGCACAGGCAAACCCTGTTGAAAGAGTAAATCGTAACCTCAAGGCTATGATTAACTGCTTCATAAAGGAAGATCATAGAGATTGGGATCTCCATCTGGTAGAGCTAGTTTTCGCGTTGGACACCGCTGTTCATTCGTCACTAGGGGTTTCTCCGTCGATTATGAATTTTGGACGAAATCCTACTCCTTCTATCCTTCTCCGCACTCACCTGGAAGATCCTCAACCCATCGGTTCCCCTGATATAGAGAAGTGAAAAACTCGAAGCAGTAGACTACCCGCGTTACATGACTTGGTTCGACGTCATTTGGACAAAGCTACAGCTACCAGGCTAAGTACTACAATCGTAAACGCAGGGAAGTATATTATCAAGTAGGCGACTTAGTGCGCCGGCGTAATCATGTTTTATCTTCCGCTGAAGATCGATTCGCCGCAAAACACGCACCTAAGTTCGTAGGGCCTGCAGAAGTGATTAAAGTATTGTCGCCAGTAGTTTACTTAGTCAAAGATCTTCACACGAATCGAACTACTAAGGTCCATGTCAATGATCTTAAAAGCTTCGTGCCTCCGCGCGAACTAGCTGTAGCTCAACCAGAAAATTTAATGGTTTCAGATCAGGATGAGCAGCTCGGACGAACGCCCGACCTACCAAGGGCTGTCAGCCCTGCTGATAGGGCGAGCCGGCCGACGACTCCTCCGCCAGCAAGAGAGCCTCCGCAGGCCCGGAGAAGAGGTAGACCTCCTAAACTGCGCACCGGCCGAGTCGGTCGTCCACGTCGCTCACCGAGGGCGCGGGTTTTTGCGAGCGGATCTGGAGCCACCACGTCCGCCGCCACCATCGCCGCCGTCAACGCCACCGCCAAGCCCACCATCCAGCTGCCCGTCCTTCTCGCCGCTGAGCTTGACCTCGCCGCCGCAACCAACCTCACCGCCATCAAGCCTGCCGCCACGCTCGCCATCACCGCCGAGACAGGCATCTTCCCCGCCAGGAAATTGGCAGTTGGCGTGCGTAGGTCCCCCGACCGGCGAGGCCAGAGCAAGTCGTAGCGCTTCCGACGCACCAGGCAGGCAGCAGCCGCCCGGGCTGCTGGAATTGCGGCCGTTTTGGCCACAGCTGGGTCAACTGCGCACTATCCCGCCTACGTTTCTGCAGGATGTGTGGCCGGCTGGGCTGCACCATCGCTACCTGCCCAAGATGGTGCGAGGAGTGGGGCCAGCGAGAGCTCCGCGAGGAGAGACCTCAAGTCGAGGAGTTACCGCCTCATTAGGCATATGTTGTATAGATAGTTGTTGTACAACAAGGGAGTAAGTGGGTGCCAAAGTACGGAAAATAAAGTACAGCCTCAATAATAGTTCAAAGTTTCTTCCCTTATTTTCCTGCCTATCCTAACTTGCTAAAGCTCAAGCTCGCGACCTAGAAATTACACATTAGCAAAGTAAAATCAAATTACGCCACCGCTGGCCTTAGTACTTGAATTAATAAATTTCTGAAGCTTGTGTTGATCGCGAAATATATCTTTATTTTCCTATAGCATAAGTTGGAATCACGAGACTGCCAGAGCACTGCTCATAAGAGTTATAGTAAGGAGAGCGGCCAGGTGAGTTTTCAAAATTTTATTATTGTTCTTTGTGTGTGAATGTACTATGTTGGAGCGGTGAGAGATTAATGATAGGCAGGCAAGTCATTATATATATTTTTGTATTTGCGTTGGGCCCAGGTCGCGCTAGCTAGGGTACATAACAGCGCGTACACCCACACAGATCGAGTGCTGCCAATCCAGAGGAACGAGTTACAGTACGATTACACTCCACCCCGATGTAGCTAGTACCGTCTAGTTTAGGTTTAAGAAGTAGATTAGTTATTAACAGAAGATAGTTAAAGGACTACTTCAGTCAAAGGGGGGGGGGGGGATTGTGACGGGGCATTCCGTCAGCGCCGCTATCCGTCGACCGCGTCGCACGCACACAGCCTTCTCCCGCTTCCTGAAGCCCTCCCCTTCGCCCGTAGTTCCCCTTGCGCGATAGGCCAAAGGTTCGCGCGTCAGAGGATCGTCGTCTCTGCACGTGGCTGCTGCTGCGCATACAACAGAGCCTGCGCGGTGTTGCCAGCGCGAAGCCTGTGAGAGAGACGAGGCGAGCCTCGATCGAGCGAGCAGTGAGGAGCGAGAGCCGCCGAAAGGGCCCGAAGCGGGCAGCACGCTATGCTGATCGGCCGCCGGCCATCACTTGCCTTGAAGCGCGCGTGTCAGCGACACCTTTTGTTTCTCGAGTGCCGAGTGCCGTCGTGCCGTGTTCGATGAGCGAGAACTGTGTGCATCGGAGCGAGTGAGAGTGAGAGAGTGCCAGCTGCCCCTGGAGTCCTCGACGTGTTACCCTTCCTCTGCCGTCGAGCCGTGTCGGGAGGAGCCGAGACCCGGGGCGAGCGAGCTCGAGGAGCGAGAAAGAGAGAGATTCTGCGCGGCAGCTCAACTGGCCGCTACTAATGTAAGTCTCCATTCACTTCCTTCCCCACCGATATCCCCGCCGGTGTGTGCGCGCGCGTGTCCGCTACGACGTCGACGAACCCCCCGTTCATTGCTACTGTAGCTGAAGCTACAAGAGTCCCCCGTCTAGTGCGAGTAGTTAGTGTAGGGTCTCGACGGAGGTAGTTTGCGAGTAGCTGAAGCTACCATAGTATAGTTTAGACCGGAGCACCTCATGCTCATTTACGCGCTAGCCGGATTTAATCCGAGTAGTTTGGTACGAAGCGCGCGTACCTGGCGCCCTGAACCTTTGTAATTGTTTTTTTACAACTAAGCCTAGTAGAATTGGTTTCTTTGTTGATTAAATAAATTGTATTCCTATTCTTTACACCTGTTTCTGCATTCGCTTAATGGTATGAGAGAGTGAGTGCGTGCAGAGTGCTTTAGCTGTAGATAAGAGACGAAACCTAGTTTGTTAAAAATAAAAGTCGCTTGGAGGAAACTGCTGTCGAGCAGGTTTCCCATTCGCGTTTGCCCTGATCCCCAGCATTCGTGATAATATATATTGTAGCTTTTTGTTATGTAGGATATATGAAAGAAATATATATTTCATGAAATTGTTTTCGTAAAATTTTGGCACTTAAATAATAACATTTTAATTTATTTTCGTAGAAGTTTAAATATTACAAGTTTAAATTTAAATTTTTATATATATAATTTGAACTTTACGTAAAATTTAATGTTACATGATTTATATATAAATTATTTCAATTATTTATTGTATTCAAATTTACGAAAATTGGTATGTATAATATATTTTTTTAAATATATTTTCTTTAATATATTCTTCAATGTTTTGTTCTCAAGCTTTTCATATTTTAGAACCTATTTATGTTTATTGTTCCTGATATATATATTTTAGCTTGTTAGTTTTGCAACGTGGGAAAATATCTAGGGGCTCTGGCTTCGGAGAAGAGGGAAAATCTCAATAAAGCAACAACCCCTCTTTCAAATCAAACTCTCTCTTTATTTGTTTTCAAAGGCGTACAATTTATATTACAATCACTTACTGTCTACAACCAAAGCACAAAATAACAAAAGAAAACGGAGAATGACTCACACAAATCTATTATCTGATAAGGAAATGGAGCTTCTCGCTCTCGTACCTCACACTTGCGCGGTGCGCTACAGACTGACTCCCTGCTTTCGTCGACTCCGAGATCACGTCTCCTGCCCGAGGCGGCGCGGCGGGGAGCGCGGCGCGCGAGCTCCAGCGACGCCATATGGGCACACTCGCACGCGAACATACCGCCCGCCCTCGATTCTTAAGCGAGGAAGATTTACCGCCCGCCTTGGGAGACCTCTAGCCTGTTTGAAAGAGCAGACTCAACCTGGGTGGAGGGCAGTGGGCAAAGCTTCGTGATTGAACGCATGTAATTCCCAGGCGGTTTGGATGTTGGCAACACGGACCAAGCCATCTCTTCCTGGTCGCGTCGCGGTGACTCTTCCTAAAGGCCATCTCCCCTGTCGAATGAGGGGTGGATCTTTGATTAGAACCAGGTCGCCAATCTGAATATTTGGTCTCCGCTGGATCCATTTGCTTTTTGGCTGAAGAGTGTTAATATATTCAGCGGACCACTTCTGCCAGAAGTGATCTCGCATGTTCTGAATCAGTCGCCAGTGTTTGAGATCGTTGAATCGAGGTTCGGAGTGGTGTGGTTCAGGACAGACCTGGGGAGGGAACCCGGTAAGTAGATGCCACGGTGTCACAGCTTGTAAATCGTCTGGATCTCCAACGATGGGGGGGTCAACGGTCGCGAGTTCATGCGGAACTCTATTTGGGCGAGGAGTGTGCTCAATTCCTCCAACGTCAGAATTTGCGCTCCTATCACTCTTCTCAGATGAGATTTAGCGGACTTCACCACAGCTTTCCAAAGCCCCCCAAAGTGAGGGGCAGAAGGAGGAATGAAACGCCAGGAAGCTCGTTCGTTCGCTAAGGTGTCTGAAATCAACTCCCACTGAATTTCTGAGCTGCGCAGCATGTTTTTGAGTTCGGTGGCTGCTCCGTGAAAAGTTGTTGCGTTGTCGCTCCAAATTTCACTGCGCCACTCACGTCGGCTTGAGAATCTTCGCAAAGAGGGTAGGAAGCAGCTCGTGGTGAGGTCACTCACTACCTTCATGTGAACAGCCCTGGTGCTGAGACAGACAAACACTGCGACGTATCCCTTTGTTGACCGCAATCCTCGTCCTTGGCTGATCTTGAGTTTCAGCGGCCCGGCGTAATCGAGTCCTATCTTTGAAAAGGGCCGAGATCTCTCAATTCTCTCTCGTGGCAGAGAGCCCATCATCTGAGCTGACACCTGTCCTCGTTTGTGAATGCACGTGATGCATTTGTGGATTACATGTCGAACCCTTTGACGACCTCCCACGATCCAGGCTTTTCGAATAGAAAAGGAGTAACTAAGAGTCGCACCACCATGAAGAGAAGTTTTGTGGGCCCACTCAAGGATTAAAGTCGAAAGGTGACATTCCTTCGATAAAATAAGCGGATGTTGTTCGGAGTAAGGTAATGGAGCCTGGTGTAACCGACCACCGACACGTAAGATTCCTTCTGCATCGAGGAAGGGACTTAATTTAGCCAATCGGCTCCCCTTTTTGAGAGATTCTCCTCGCTCCAGTAATTGGATTTCCACTGAGAGGTCAGCTCGTTGAGATAAACGGGCGCATCTGAGGAATGCTTCTTGGAGTTCTGATGCCTGCAGAGAAGAGCTTCTAGTCGTGGGCTGCGGTGGTCGAGCCTTGCTGAAACGTAGGCACCAGGCAATCACGCGGATCAGTCTGGTCAGCGAGGAGAAGCGGACGATTAGGTCGTCCTCTACGTGCAATTGATTGCAGGTGACGTCCCTTTCAGCGTTTAGTTCCCAGGTATCCTCAGGTGCAGTTGCGGTGTTAAAGAGTGACCCCTCTGATGTCGGGAGTGGCATCCATTCAGGTCCCTTCCACCAAAGGTCACTTTGTAATAAAACTCGACAGTTGGTGTCGCGAGACGCCAGATCAGCCGGGTTTTCTTGCGAAGGAACGTGATTCCAAACAGTGGTTTTAGAATTTGGTTGGATCTCGGCAACTCGATGACTCACAAAAGTGCTTCATTTTGAGGGCTCGGCGGATATCCATGTTAGAACTGTGCAAGAGTCTGACCATGCATATACAGACTCCACAGTGCGGTCCATGTCTCGAATTGTCTTTCGAAGTAGACGGATGAGTAGCGCAGAGGCGCATAGTTCCAGCCAAGGTATTGTGAGAGTTTTTACGGGGCAACCCGTGTCTTTGATGTCAGGAGCTTGGTTTTGATCTGCCCACCAGGTGATCTCAAACGAAGGTATAAGACGGCCCGTAAGCTTGCTGACTGGCATCTGCAAAGCCGTGGATTTGCAGTGAATAGTACTGCTTGTACACCGAGCCAGCGCGAAATGCGGATAATTGCAATGTTTCGCAAATCCTCGCAAAAGCAGGTCCAACATTTCATAAGATCGGGTGGTAACGTTTCATCCCATAGGATTTTTCGTTTCCAGAGCTCCTGCATCAGGATTTTGGCCCTGATCAGATAGGGGCTCAGCCAACCGAGCGGATCGAACAACTTAGCGATCGTTAACAATACCTTTCGTTCTGTGATCCCTCCAAAGAGTGATATCAGAGGTACGGTGAAGCGCATTTCATCCTGGTCAGGGTCCCATGAGATACCTAGGGCATGAGCAGGACCATCAGAGGTGAAATACTTCCACTTGGGACGGAGACGATCTTCCTCAGAAAGTCCTTCCAGCATTGTTGGGTGGTTGGACACCCATTTCCGCAAAGGAAAGCGACCGGATCGTAGTAATTTCTTTAGTTGATCTTGGAGCTATAAGGCCGATGTCAGGTCCTCTGCCCCGCTCACAATATCGTCCACGTATGTATCGAAGAGAAGGACTTCCTTGGCCAACGGGAATTCCGAGCCCTCATCCTCAGCTAGCCTTTGTAAGGCCCTGATTGCTAAGTAGGGCGCACATGACATCCCGTAAGTGACAGTCAATAATTGAATATGTCTGATTGGCCCATCCTCCTCGGACTGCCAAACTATCCGCTGCCAGTCAGTGTCTTGTGGATCGACCTTGATTTGCCGATATATCTGTCCAATATCAGTGCAGAAAACAATCTTATAAAACCTCCATCGAGATATAATAGCTGATAAGTCTCTTTGCAGCGCCGGACCGGTATGCATGACATCATTCAGGGAAAGTCCGGTTGACGACCGGAACGAGGCGTTGAAAACAACGCGGAGTTTTTGCCGGTCATCGGCTATCTGCCAAATCCCATGATGGAGACGATAGAAGGTGGAGCAGTTATCCTTTGGTGGGGAGACACGACGCATGTGTCCACTCTGTTCGTAATCAGCCATAAAGGCCTTATATTCATGTCGCAGCTCCGGGTTCGCACAAAAACATCGGAGTAAACGTTTCATCTGAGACTCAGCAGCGGCCGCAGTGGTGCCAAGAAGATGAATGGTACTATTTTTAAGGGGTAATCTTACCATGTATCGTCCATCCTTACAGCGTCGACAACCGATGAGAAACAGACTCTCGTATTCTTGGTCGTCCTTCGAGAGAGAGCGTGGACCTGTGACTTCGTCAATCTTCCAGAATCTCTCTAAGAGGTCCCGAGATTCCTCATGTTTGGACTGGAAAGTTAAAGACGTGCTTGTAGGCTCTGGGCTGAGTTAAGGGTGGCCATCGGTTGGAGCCGAGACAATCCAACCGATTACTGTCCGCTGAGCGACAGGAGTTCCAGGTGGTCCACGCATCACACCGTCCAAGACGAGCTGACCATAGATATCAGCACCTAGCAGTAAATCCACGTTTCCTGATTAGTGAAATTGTAGGTCAGCGAGATCGAGACCACGTAGGTGATCCCATGATGGGTTTTCCATATTTTCGCGTGGCGTCCTTATACCAAGGGCCCGCAAAATATATCAACAAAAACTCCGATTTCTTTGTCTGCTCCTCATTGTGAGGGTCGTCTTGCAGTAGGATACGTCCACCTTATGTCCTCCGATTGCTCGTATTTTAACGTCAACCTCATGTTGTGGAATGCCTAGTCATTGGGCAAGAGTTGCTGAGAAAAAGCATGCCTCAGATCCAGGATCGATCAAACCGCGAGCTGCGATTGTTTTGCCACAGGCTGTGACTAAATCGACTCTGGCGGTTGCTAACAAGACTAGTCATTGGGTGCTGGGAGCCGTTTTAGAAGGGGCCGGGTTCGGAACTTCTTGTCGGTTTTCATCGTTTCGAGCTCTTTTCGTCGGCCCATGTTCGGTTGGGAAAGGATTTTGTCTCTTTTCAGCATCATGAAGGAGAGTGTGATGTCGGCCTTGACATTTCTTGCATGAATAGGCAGAACAACAGACCCTTACGGTGTGGTCTGGTTTTAAGCAATTGGCGCATAGTCGCAATTGCAAGATTGTGCGTCGGCGTTGGGAAGCTCCGACGTTTAGAAATTGTACAGGCAGGACAATGACCAGATGAGCTCTCGCTTGGGACCATAGTGCTATATGAGCAAAGCTTTGCCTTCATCCTTGGTTCTGACGGCCGACTGGTCATTGTTGTTGTATTCTTAGCTTTGGTGAGCTTGCTCAATTTCAGTGCTTGAATCTGATTCTGGAGAAACTCAAAACAATCGCTTAATGAGGACAATTGTCCTCGTGCCGCTCTCGATTTCTCCCAATCCTTTCGTGTCACTGAGTCCAAGGCTTGTGTAAGGAAGAAGATGAAAACAGTGTCCCAGTGCTTGACCGGAAGACCAAGGGCCTTCAGGGCTTCTCGTTTCGACGTTACGGTGTCCAACAAGGTTTGGAGCTCAGCTGAGCTCTCACGTTTCATGGTGGGCAATGTGGAAAGGGCACTGAGATGCCGCGTTACTAAAAGTTTAGGGTTATCGTAGCGCTTCAGAAGAATATTCCATGCTGTTAAATAGTTCGTTTCTATCTTCAAGTTCCTTAAGGCGTCCCTTGCCTCACCTTCAAGTGAGGTCACCAGGAAGTGATGTTTCTCCACGTTAGATAGCCGAACGTCCTGATGGACTAAAGAGAAGAACAGGTCTCGGAACCCTTCCCATTCTTCCTCATCACCCGAAAACTTTGGAAGACTTATCTTCGGTAGATGAAACTTTGATGGGGGGAGCGACTGCCCAGCAGGTATTTGAGTTGACGAGGTTGCGATTCTTTGGCGCTCGTCATAAAAAAAACCCATCGTGGCATTACATGCCTGTTACGTTGTAGTATAAACGTCTCTCCGGATGTACTCACTGTCGCGAAGAGCTGATTTCTTAAGAATCTTTCCATGACCTTTTGAGAACTTCTCCCAGAGTCCCATCAGCGAGCTTGAATAGGCGATGAGCAGACCCGCTGTCATATTCGGATTCGCATCAAGAAAATCAGCTTGGTAGTTGATGATCCTTTTTGCTAAAAAAGGATCATCTTTTTTCTTGCCTTTCTAACCGACTCATCTTTTTTATTCCGGAGAGAATTTAGAACTGCAAATAATCAGAAAAGGCACTTGATGATCTGAGAGCGTTTCAGTCATGAAGGAAGAATGATCATAGGAAAGGATTTCTCAGGCATGTTTAGTTTACTCGCGTCGTCCCTTAGGCCAGTTTAATCGGGGCCACCCAATGGGGGATCACGCTACGACGAGCGGCCTCACTATACGTCTTTATCAATCTGCACGAATCTCCCGCGCTGGTCCGTCCGCGCGCGAGAGAGGTAGAGACAGAGAAAAAGCCGTTACAGCGCCCGCCGCCATTCGGCGAACGCCGCCCGTTACCCGTGCGGAACCGGCCTCGCGCGAGAGAGAAAGAGACATTTTCATCGTCACCTGCCGCCATTCGGCAGGCGCTTCTCATCTCCCGCGCTGGACCGTCCGCGCGCGAGAGAGAAAGAGAAAAAGAAAGAAGGACATTTTAATCTGACCCGCCGCCATTCGGCAGGAACCTCTCATCTCCCGCGCTGGACCGTCCGCGCGCGAGAGAGAGAAAAAGACGTTACAACGCCCGCCGCCATTCGGCGAACGCCTCCCGTTTCCCACGCGAAAACGGCCGCGCGCGAGAGAGAAAGAGATATTTCACACCGCCCGCCGCCATTCGGCAGGCGCCTCTCGTCTCCCGCGCTGGACCGTCCGCGCGCGAGAGAGAGAAAAAGACGTTACAGAGAGATTTCGTAGCACCGCCGTCATTCGGCATGCGCCCATCGCTTAACCCTTCTGTACCCGAAGCCAGATCCGGCTCGAAGGACCAAATGTTAGTTTTCCAACGTGGGAAAATATCTAGGGACTCTGGCTTCGGGGAAGAGGGAAAATCTCAATAAAGCAACAACCCCTCTTTCAAATCAAACTCTCACTTTATTTGTTTTCAAAGGCGTACAATTCAAATTACAATCACTTACCGTCTACAATCAAAGCACAAAATAACAAAAGAAAATGGAGAATGACTCACACAAATCTATTATCTGACAAGGAAATGGAGCTTCTCGCTCTCATACCTCACACTTCCCCGGTGCGCTACAACTGACTCCCTGCTTTCGTCGACTCCGAGATCACGTCTCCTGCCCGCTAGGCGGCGTGACGGAGAGCGCGGCGCGCGGGCTCTAGCAACGCCATATGGGCACACTCGCACGCCAACAAACTTTTATAGAATTGTGTTAACAATATGTAGAATATATGAAAGAAATATGTATACGTAATAATATATAATTTATTAAAAATCTTAATACCATTTTGATAAAATTGAAATATGTTATATTAAAAATTTTATCAATCTGATAAATATTTATAAAAAGTTACAACTTAGTAACTATTTTGGTAAAGTTCTAATTATTTTTAATCAGAAAGTTTTTCGTTACTTATATTTTCAATTAAAGGACCCCGCACACAATGTATGGGAAAAAATCATTCGGTCAAATTGAATGAAATTGAAAAAAGATAGATTTCTTCAGGACCTCAAGATCTATTTTTTTCCAAACTTTCGTTCAATTTGACCGGATGATTTTTTCCCATACATTGTGTGCGGGGTCCTTTTTTAAATAATTCATATCATACTCTTTAAGTATTTTTTCACAATATTTATTATACTTAAAAAAAATCCAACGCGCCTATTAACAGTACCTCTAGGGTAGCGTGAAAACTGTTAAATATACACAATATTATAGTATAGAAACATATATATATATATATATATATATATATATATATATATATATATATACGATAGTAATACATATAACATCAATAATACTAAATATATATAATAAACTGCGTCAAGAAACCTTGACTATTAACATAAGCCTTACTGTACAGTAATCTAGCTTTGCTTAGTGTTCTTCCACCTTCTTGTGTTCCCTTTTTGTTAAAGTTTGAAGGTCCTTGACTATTATCATAAGGAATTCTTTTAATCACATTTTATTTATATCCTTTAAGGATATAATTTATTTATATATTTAAAAGGATATTCTTTTCCAAATTTAGAAATTTTAGAAAATGGTTGTAATTTTTTAGAAAACAGGTTGAAACCGACAAAGGATACTACTTGAAATATTAGACGAAAACTATTTAAATAATGACATTATTTTGAGGGGGGGCCTGAGGGAGGGCCTGAGGGGGGAGCTGAGGGGCAGCTGAGTGGGGAGCGAGGCAGGGCGGGGGGGAGGAGGGGGCGGGGGGTGGGGGCGAGGTAGCGAGAGGGGGATTGTGGTGGCGCGAGGGGGCGCTGTGAAGGGTGACTCCCATTCTCAAAACACGTGTAAATAATCACATTTTTCCGTTATTTTGAGGGGGCGCTGGGGGGGCGAGGGGGGAGTGAGGGGGCGCTGCGATTGACACTTTTTTAAAACGTCTATATAATATAGATATATAATTTAGTAAATTGTAAAAAAACATTGTTGTAATATCAGATCTACGTTTTTCCACGATTTTTAGAGATACAGATTTTGTAGAAATAAAAGTTTAATCAAAGTGCGCAGAACTACCACTACAAAATTTGAAAAAGAAAAAACGCGTCTGAGATAGCACGTTTTGTGAGCCTCAGCCGAGATAACGTGTTCTGTGAGTCTCGGTCGAGATAGCACTTTCTGCGAGCCTCGGCCGACATAGCATCTTCTGTTAGCCTCAGCCGGGATAGCATCTTGTTCCGCTCAGCCGTCGATATGTCCTCCTTTTCAAGAAATCAACAAATGTTTATAATAATTCCTCAAATAAAATCTCTAAAATCATTAAAAATAAGTAAATATTACTTGCTTTTCCTACTTTTCCTTCGAGTTGATGTGATTCAAGTCTCCTAGCTCTACTATAATTGGGTTGTATCCTGAAACAAAACTTAAAAAACCATAAAGTATTCACAATGATTAGTATCTAAGTTTAAATTTTGAGTAAATGTTTATACTTATCTGATAAAACTAGCATTGCTAGCATTATGTCATTCCTTGGTTTTTTTTCATTCAGACTTACATTTTGTATGATTAAATAGTCACTATTCCATCTGATCTATATTATAATAAATAATATTTCTGACAAGTATTTCTATGCAGTTGTTAACAATATTTCTGTTAGAATATGTGAATGTTTCAACATGCGGCGCGCTGTACGCGAGGATAGGTACAATGGTATGCGCGTCTGCCGAGCGACGGCGGACGAAACACACACATGAGTGTCTCCCCACTCCAGTATGTCTGTATGAGAGTTGCGTGAGACGCGAGAGCAGTGTAGCGCAGTTGGAATGTTTCTTACCTTCTTGCTATTCCAACTGCGATGTAAGTCGGACGTGCCGACTGGCTTTCTTGCCACCTAAATAAAGTCTCTATATTTATCTCTCTCTATTAAACAATGGACTATTAATTTACCACAAACCTCAACACTATTAATTATCCAAACCTCAACAATTTCAATAACTTCCGTTTTCCATATTTCTTTTTTGTATCTTTATGTCTGCATAAAACTTCTTTTTTTGGATATTATTTTATTTACAAAATGAAACATTTTGATTCAATTTGGTTATTTAAAGTTATAATTCACAATCGAAAATTTCTCTTTATATGGATAGAGCAGAGCAATCATACATGCTCTAGTAATTAGCACGACCAGTGTTACTTCGTAAAGAGTTTTTTTATCTATATTCGTGATCCCAGATTTAGCACGCCATCTGTAAATAACGTGCGGTGGGACTATAAGAACTATCACCTCTCCGGAGAGAGGTGATTTAGTACTTATGGGCTACCACACAGTATATACAGATGGTGCGCTAAATGGTCCGTATTCTCTTTGCATTTTTTAGAAATAGAGTTGATAATAGAAAAAGAAGAGGCGGAGGAAAAAGATGAGAAAAACCGAGACGAGGATAAAGCATGAATCTGCATGATTGGAACTAAGAATTTTAAGCTACTGGCAAGGGGGAGAACAGCGGTAGGGCGAGTCCGGCAGATAGCAACAAGGGGACAGCTATGGAAAGAAAGGCAGTAACAACACTCAGCAAGGATAGAAATAATAACGTAGAAGTAAGAACGGAGAGAGGATATTAAAAAAACATACCGGATACGCTAAGCCGACAGGAACAAACAAAAGAAAGAGCGGAGAGACAGGCGCGGAAAAAGAACATTTTTGTAAGGGGAATTAGAACAGTAAGAGCGGAAATTAAAGAGCAAATCGCGGGCATAGTTAACGACAAAATGGGAACAATAATTTGCATAGAAAGAATTAGAGCAATAGGGGGAGGACTATTACTAAAACTAGAGTCACGCGAGAACAAAATAAAAGTCATGAAAAATACAGTGTTTTGGAAGGGCATTCATATTTGGCTCGATGACGATTACACGTAGAGGGAGAAAGAAATTCAAAGATGGTTAGAAGAGATAGCAGAGGAGGAGAAAAAGTATGGAATAGAAACGCGAGTAGGGTATTAAAAAATAAAGGTCGCGGGACAAAGGTACGTGTGGAACGGATCGGAAGGACGGCTTGAACAACAGGAAAATAACACATTTCGTCAAGAATAATGATAAGTCAAAGGAGGGGGGAATAGTCTCTTGGAATATTGCGGGTTTGAAGAAAGCATTAGGGTTAGGTAATTTTTTTAAAAATTATGACATTGTAGCGCTGCAAGAATCATGGGTGGAAAAAAATAAAGAAGGGGAATAGAACCGCAAAATTAAACAAAGGTTTCAGATGGGCAGTGAAAGCAGCAATTAGAGAGATTAAAAAAGGCAGGGCAAAAGGAGGGCTAGCTGTAGGAATCAGGAAAAACTTAGAGGTAGGAGAGCTAAAAGAATGGGATTACGGAATAGGGATAAAAGGCTTAAAGGAGGCAGAGGAAAAACCGATAAATCTGATAATAGTGTACAATAATGTAAAAATTGAGACAGTACTAAATAAAATGAAATTTATCGGAAGAATGTGTAGAAAGGGGGGTGGGGGTCTCTGATAATAGCGGGAGATTTGCACGCGAGGGTGTGAGAGTGGCAAATAGGAACAACAGGGAAGAGGGAAAAGGGTAGAAAGTAAGCGATAAAACTCTAAATAGCGAAGGCAACAAGCTGTTAAGTTTTTGCGAAGAACTAGGCTGTGCAATTAGAAATGGGGCGATGAGAGGGGATTGGGAAGGGGAGCAAACATATGTGGGGGATGGAGGTCACTCTGTAATCGATTTAGTTATCGAACTCGAAAGCGAAAGCGGCAGCGCGGTTGAGAAAATGAAGATAATAGCAAGAATCGAATCGGATCACCTACCGGTAGAATTTACCTTAAAGGGGAACAGGGAAGAACGGTAAAAACAGAGGGAAGATGAAAGAGTGGAAAGTAACAGCGAGTTAGTTAGACTTAGGTGGGCGATAGACAAAAATATAGACTACACGAATGCAATGGAGAAACGAGGTGAAGGATTTGATAGTGAAGAAATGCAAACGCAGGAGAGATGGGAAAAACTAGTGAAGACGATATGGAAAGTTGGGGGGAAATTGGAAATGATAAAGAAAACCAGGACAGTCGGTGCATTAATAGAAAGAGACATAAATATAAAAGTACAAAAAAGTAAAATCTGGAAGGCGCTAAAAGTATGGGTCAAATCGAGAAAGGATGAGGATAGGGAAAAACTAAAAGCTGAAAGAGCAAAATTAAGAAAGATTAGGAAAAGAAAGAAAGAAGAGGAAAGGAAGGAAAAATGGAAAAGGATAGAAGATAGTAGGGGCAAGACGGAATTTTGGAACGCTATAAGGTCCTTTAGACCCAGAAAGAGTCGGAAGGGAGCAAATATTAAAAAAAACGAATGGAATGAACATTTCAAAAAATTACTTGGGGCATCGAAACAAAAAAGCTTAGATACGGAGAGGGAAAAGGGAATGGAGGAAGAAAATGGGGAGGATAATGGGGATAGCGGGGACCTAAATGGAGAGATAACTTTCGCGGAAGTTAAGCAAGCGCTGCAGAAAATGAGAAATAATAAGGTGGCAGGGGAGGATGGAATAGTAGTAGAATTCCTAAAAGAACTGCCTATGGCATGGATCAAGGAACTCGTAGTAATATTAAACTGAATCTTAAATACCGGAAAATTAATAGAAGGGTGGGAGGTGGCAAGAATATACCCTATCCATAAAGCGGGAAGCGAAAACGAAGTCAAAAACTATATGGGCGTATCATTGCTAGATGTAGGATATGAACTACTTACCAATGTGATGGCAAAACGCCTGAGAGAATGGCTAGAGAAGACAGGCGGACTTAAAGAGAGTCAACAAGATCTTTTTATTAATAACACTAGTTAATACAAAAATATGGTTCCTCGTGCCTCTTTCTTCCCTAAAACCTACCTGACTCTCTTTAAGTCCGCCCGTCTCCTCTAGTCATTCTCTCAGGCGTTTTGCCATCACATTTGTAGGTAGTTTATATCCTACATCTAGCAGTGATACACCCCTATAGTTCTTGACTTCATTTTCGGTTCCCGCTTTATGGATACGTTATATAAGATGAAGGGGGGAAAGTTATACGTGGGATTCATAGACTATAGAACGGCATGCGATTCAATCGATAGAGACATTTTATGGTAGAAATTAAAAAAGAAGGGAGTGAAAGGAAAATTTTAGAAATGATAAAAGGGATCTATAGGAATACGAAAAACGCGGTTATAACAGAGAAGGGGCTAACAGAAAGATTTAGAAGGGGAAGAGGGATAAGACAGGGCTATCCCATTAGCCCAAGAATATTTAGCATCTATATAGAAGACCTAGATGAAGTGTGGGAAAAAAGAAATGAGGGGGGAATGGTAATATGTAACAAAAAAATATGCTGCCTTAAGTTTGCAGACGACATTGCGGCAATAGCAGACTCAAAGGAGGAGCCTAAAAGCATGTTGAAAGACTTAGAAAAGTTTAGTGACAGAAATGGGGTGAGCGTAAATACTGAAAAAACGAAAGTTATGGGTTTCAGAAGGGGGGGAGAAGGAAGAAAAGCGATAGATGGGTTTATAAGGGAGAGGAGCTAGAAGTAGTGAAGGAATATAAATACTTAGGATTCTGGTTCTCGACCAAAAATGCCTGCAGCTTACACATAAAGAGAATGGCGGCAAAGGTTAAAAAGGCGATAAATATGGTATGGGGGCTGTGGAAAAGAGCATGACTAAATAATTTAAGTAGGAGGTTGTATCTACTTGATACTATAGTCACATCAGAGTGCTTATACGGAGCGGAAATTTGGGGCTGGGATCGATGGGAAGAGATAGAAAGGGGAAGGTACACGAAAATGGCGATGGGGTTGAACGAAAATACTCCACCCTATATATGGAGACTAGAGACGGGGAGAAACAGCTTAGAAGTAGAAACGGGGACAAGGGTGGGAAATTACTTAGAATGAGTAGCGAAGATGGAAGAGGAGAGATGGCCCAAAATATGTCTGAAAGAAGAATTAAGAGGGATAAAGAATGGACTGTTAACGAAGTGGAGAAATTAACACACAAAGAGGGAAACTATTGTAAAAAGACTTTTTGTAATCTATACATGGAAATAAATCATCATCATCAACATTAATTTTCAATTTACTTTACTTTCTTTTAAAAACACTAATTTTATTTATTCACTAGATTTTTTCATTTTCACTTTATTTATTTATTATAATATTAATCTATTTGAATCAGTTAGTTTTTATTGCTATAATAGATTTTTTTTTGTATAGAAAATCAAATAATATTTAAAGACACTAATCATTAGATTTTATTTACTAGATTTTTATTTTTTCTTGATTTTTAAGAGAATTATTTGATTTTTTATTTTAAAGTTTTAAAAAGATTTATTCTAATATGTAATTGATTTTTTAAGTTTTTAAAATGGCTAGTAAGCCTAATATAAGTGATGATGGTATTGAACTAAGACAGTACCCGAATTGTTGACAGTTTTAAAATTTGTATTGAGATCTTGAAATCAAGAAATATAATTGCTTCAACCACCAGTGAAAATCCATCTTCAGATATACTTTTGTTGGGACAGACAATGGTAAACCTGTTCATCGAATTTTTAGAAACATTGCATGTGGAAGAACAGGAAGCTCTTTTCGCTGAAAATGAAATGATTATCAGTGAAGTTACAAATAATACAGTAAAAGACAGCCAAGAGTCAAGTACTCCAAGTGGTATGTGTTAATTTAAATTTATAGATAAATGAAATACTAGATTCTAATTTCTTATTATGTATACAAATCAGAATATAAATTTTAAATTTTTCAAGTAGTTTATAATGCTTTAATAAAATATAGATAAAATATTAACTTATTTCATAGTGATAAATAACTGTTGGTTGTTGGGTAGGGTCAAATAAACGGTAGGCTGTGATAATTCTGAAGGGACTTTATAGACTCTGACTCCTCGTGTTACACGCCAGACCTATTAGGCTTTCTGCGCTCTACTGACTAATTGACAGCGACGCTGCGCATCATAGCATCTTTACAGAAAACGACGATTGTGCCTCATATACAGTATTTCCTATATGTATGTGTATATGTATATTTTCACATATCTCTCAATCTAGTCTCCGCAGTTAACATGTACATATCCTCTCTTACTAACTACTAGAATTTCAAATTCCATGAAATGATAATTTCAAGTGTTTCTAACTTATTTATAATGCAAACACAATGTAATTCGACTGTACTTAAATATCTAGTGACAATATTCTATAATTTGAACTTTATATCACAGTCGGAGGAGTAATACATATACAGGAACTCGGCTTGACTTTCGTCTCCCTTTAATTCAGTCTATCGCGTTAAGTGGCCTCTTTGGTTCTGTTGGAGATTACTCCCATAACTCGGCAACTTCAGAATATTCCTCTATCTTTGAAAAACACACAAACAATGAATCAGTAATCTGATATGTTAAGTATCAATAGCGTCAATTTTTTATGCAAGGTATGGGTTAACGCCTTAGCGAATAAATCTGCTAATTGATCTTTCGAAGCTATCCACAATATTTTAACATAATTTCTCTCAACGTACTCTTCAATATAGTGTTCTCGTCTCTCAACCATATGTGTCAATCTATTACTACCTCTTGTCTTAGCACATGCTTGTACAGTTAAATTATCGCAGTACAATGTCATTGGATAAAGGTCTTTACTCAAAATGAATTTAATCTTTTAAGCATGGACTAGTTCTTGACATATCTCACGCAAGGCTATATATTTCGATGGACAAGCTGAGAGTGCGACGCTACTCTGTGAGTTCTCCAAGCAATAGTCACCAAATAATTTCATTACATACCCACGGCTTGTTAATGAATTTTTATAATCAGTCATATTGCCAGTTTTGGCTTTATATGTTAATTTTAAGGGTCACGTGCCTGACAAATATTGAAATACTCTTTTGACCATCAGCCAATCAGACTCACAAGGAGAATCCGGACCCTCCGGATCAGGGATTTTCCTGGAATCGAACAGAGCCACTTAGTACCTCAGAAAAACATACCCGTGTCTGCCTATTTGATCTCATAGATCCTAGAAGCTCCTGTATTCACCAAAATCCCAAAATATTAACCGTATTCATCATATGCACTGATAAACACTATGACAATTTCAAACACTCACTCACTTGCTCACTCCTTTGATGAAACAACATTTTTACGTTCGCTGCTTATTTATTAAATAATATGTTGAAACAAAATAAGGACCCAGGTAATTAGGAAAAGGCGAGGGTTAACACAAATAAAAGATAATATATCCCTCTTTTTTATATGGACTATTTTATTTACGTGAAACCTAATTACAATAATTCTAAGACTCAATATTTCATTTACATCATTCGCCGAGGCGTTCGCCGGGACAATAAGAGTAGAGAAATGCTTTTAATTATTTTAAACGTACTCTAAGATTTACTTTAATTAATTTAACATTAGTTAATGAACCAATAAAAGAAAACGCGGCGCGAGTATCTATTCATAAAAAGATCGTATGCGATCGCGACGCGGATGCCTGCAACCTCCTAGTACACTACGCCCAGACAACCCGCTCCTCCGTGAGAAGGTGCGGGGTAGGACAAAGGTCCCCTATTTTCCGCCGTCGGTGTAGTGAATGCTAAATAATAAGGGGAGAGGCGCCGGATTGAACTGAATCAATCGACTCGCTCTAGTTTCTTCCGTAGGGATAATACTAGAGCTATTCTCTAAATTTTACCTGTTGATTCCTCTAACCGCTATATTCCGTGGCTCGGCTCTTTATGTGGTTCCTGTGGTTGATGGGTGAGGAGAGGGCTAGTCCACCTCGTGGCTCGGCAAAGCGAGGACTGACTCTCTCCATACTCTCATGTCCGTCTCCCTACCCTTCATCTTCCGAGGCATATACTTCCTTGAAGGTGTGTGTATGCGCTGACTCTTACCTCATTGTATTCATTTTTCATCAGTGCGCATCCTTTACATACTCCTTCAAGGTAGTATGAGTATTGCCTGCGCGCGCGCGTTTCAATTGTCATTGTAACTTGTACGTAAATAAATGATTTTATTTTCAACCTTTGGTATTTAAAATTAACTTTATTTTAGCGAGAAAATTTCTTATAACTTGTAAAGTGGTGGCACCCGTTGCAACATAAATTAGTTATTTTTATGTTAATTACAACTGTTGTGTTGATTTTATATTGAAATAAATCAACAAATACCTACTTTATCCATTTATATATTAAAAGCGTCTGAACATTGTAAAAACTCTAACAAACTATTCAGGTTGTTTTTTTCCCAAATATACACATAACTGAAACTTCCACCTCTGTAAACTGTCAATTTTAATATGTTACAACATTTAAAATAAATCTTTGTACATAACAGTATGAAAAAATGCTACACTATTAGTAACAAATACCTTCAATGTCATGCTTTGGTGATATTTTCATAAATGGCGATATTTTTATAAATGCTTGTTAATTGTTCTATAATAACTTATTCTTATATTTAAACACTTTCACCAACAATTATTCAACTAAAATTCAATATAGTTTAAGCAGCATCATCCACAATAATCACCACAATATCATTTATGAGCAGATAAATATGAATATTGATCTTGACACGATCTTCACTTATCCATTTTTACTTATCAAGGAGCGCGGGAGCGCTCCGAAGGCAAGTATATGTCCAATGTAAAGAAGCCTGAGGGACGACCGCGCTAGATATACATTGAAATGGGTGTGCGAGAATTTCACTATTTTTTACGACTTTGCATTATGTTTTTTCTTATACTTGAATATATCAATGGATAGCTTTTTGTATTCTTCTTCGAAAACCCTTCAAAATGCTTTTTGATCAATACTGGCCGGGCAAAGGGAAAAAAGTTACAATTTTTTGAAATATAAAAAAAAATCCATAATTTCAGTTTTTGATAATATGATTAATGAAACTGAATATTATTCATACATCTTATGGCATGGACCGTACCACTGAATTTTGTTAGAGCATCAAATAGAACATTATATATATCTATTTTCAATAATATTAGGCTTACACAATAAGCGATACCGAATTATGAATTAATAATAAATTAAGCTATAGAGGTTAATTACTATAAAGCTATCAAAATGAAATCAAGCTACAGACTCATAATTTCATTCATAATTAGGTATCGCTTGTTGTATAAACCTAATATTATTGAAAATAGATATTTATAATGTTCTATTTGATGCTCTAACAAAATTCAGTGGTATGATCCATGCCATAAGATGTATGAATAATATTCAGTTCCATTAATCATGTTATCAAAAATTGAAACTACAGATTTTGCTTGATATTTAAAAAAATTGTAAATTTAAAAAAAATTAAATTACAAATTATAAAAAAAATTATAAATAAAATTTAGAATAGAGCAGTATTTGTGTCTTGTTATTGGAATATACACTGTATAACTGTTTGTTGCCTGATTATATTTTGACAGCTTTGTAGTAATTAACCCCTATAGCTTAATCTATTATTAATTCATAATTAGGTATCGCTTATTGTGTAAGCTTAATATTATTGAAAATAGATATATATAATGTTTTATTTGATGCTCTCACAAAATTCAGTGGTACGGTCCATGCCATAAGATGTATGAATAATATTCAGTGTCATTAATCATATTATCAAAAACTGAAATTATGGATTTTTCTTGATATTTCAAAAAATTGTAACTTTTTTCCCTTTGCTCAGCCAGTATTGATCAAAAAAGCATTTTGAAGGGTTTTTGAAGAAGAATACAAAAAAATTTTGTCGAATAAAAAATATTTGGCCGCAGCCTCAATATCCTTCGATGAAGGTATACTAAGAAGCAGCCAATCAGAGACTTTCAAAAAGGGTCATAAAATAAATGCTGGCATATTCTACAGAGAAAATGCAAACTTTTTGCCAATTAATGTTCTATACAAAAAGTTTCAAGATTTTGAGTTAAAAAATGAATAAACTTGGATTTTAACAAAAAATTGCAAAAAAATTGAATTTTCAATCCTGTATAGCTTTTCTATTTCTGCAAATATTGACCTAAAATTTGAGGAACATTTTTTTTTCATAAAAAACTAAAAGAAAACGAGTTTTGAGCGATTTTAAAATTTTGAGCTGCTGACTTCACCTGAAATCTCCCATATATATAGCACTGGTTAGTGATTATTAAGAGAGAGAGAGAGAGAGAGAGAGAGAGAGAGAGAGAGAGAGAGAGAGAGAGAGAGAGAGAGAGAGAGAGAGAGGACCGCAACTGCCAACTGGATCTACTTATCACCTAACCTTATATACGCATAGATTTTGATATATGCGCATCAGCAGTTTATATACAACTATCATATCATGGACCAGCAAGTTTTACTATAATCAAAATGATCAGCAAGTTTTACTATAATCAAAAAGATCAGTAAGCCAGCTTATAAGATTTATTTATCTACGTGCAGTAATGGGGCAAATAACATTTATTAGATAAGTATCAAATAACTAAATATTAAATGTCTAAAATCATTTTTTTTTATTTAAAAATTGATACTTTGTGTGAATTTTTTATTTACAGATTATTAAATTTTTTTTACATCACTAAAACTCGATTCGTATTGAAATGACTTGGATGGTTATACCACAGAAAGTAATGCTGAAAGCTCTATTCATATTCTCTTTTGAATTGGATTAGATGGTTTTATATACAGTAGACAAATGCTGCAAGGATCCAATTTTTCCTTAGCTTATGTAAAATACAACAATAAAGGCCTTTATCGATATAGATAGATAAAACCAGCAAACTAAAAATATTTGTTCCGTTAAAAGTGTTATAAGGATAAAATGAAATTAATAATTAATAAACCTACAATATCGAACTTCATGTAATTTTCTTTTGAGAATAAGCAGTTGTGAATGAATTATATAAAAATATGGTTTGTTATTGTGTAGCTATAAGTGTCATGTTCATGTATACCATATCAAAAACTTTGAGTAGAACACCTTGTAAATCTACAACACCGGGAAAGGATCTGCAAAAAATTTAAAAGACCAATTATTGGTACACCTCAAAAATTATGGAAGTTAACTATAATGAACATGCTGATGATTCTATGTATGAATAAGTTAATGAAAGTGACGAATATAATGGTGGTGTAGAAGAAGAGGATGAAAGTACAAGTGAGAGTGAGAATAAAGAAAACACACTGATATATTCTACTTATTTTTAGGTTGTGAATGTTGTTTTTCTGAAACATTTTTTATTTTTGTAGCCCTTGTAAACACAAGTTTATATATTACCTGCAAGATTAGCATACTCTTGCATAATATAAACAACTGCCTGAAGAAATGGAAATCTGCAAGCGTCATCTACAAGAAAATAACGTAGAAATATCCTGATTTATTTCTCATACGTGTATGCAGGATCCAATAGATTCTCAAAATGTGTCTAAAGCTGTTAGAAAGCAACAACTAAGATGTTTTAAACAGTATTGTACTGATAACAAATAACGTAGTGATCTGCCCGATACAAATATATTATTGTATTATTAAAATAAATGACATCTAATCAGTATTTTGTGTAATAAATAAAATTAAGTACCAGTATGATGTGTTACATGAAGTGTTTATAATCAAATTTTACAAATTCTACTTAAAATCAGTTCGAAATATTTTGAGAGTACCTCAAGTATTTATTAACCAAAATAATGGAACTCCCAATTTACTTAGTGAACTAATTCCAGATTTAATAAAAAGAAATTTTCTACTATAGTGATAGAATAAAAGATGGTAAAAGATCTACGCAAAAGTTTTCTATAGGGTTCAAAACTGAATAATTGTCGCAAGAATTGCGGACTTAAAGTGATGTTTTATGTACACTCAACGGACATGTACAAATGGCAATTATATCTGGGCTGATGAGAATAACTGTGATCAAGATAAAAGTTATTATGTTTAAGTGCTTGGTTGCTCCATCACAAATATTGAACTTTATGTGATCAGTAATTAATACAGGGCATAAATAATTAAAAAAAACTCGAGTTGTATGATAAGTGAATTATTTAGGTAATCTATGGATCCAGAATCAATGTGAAAAGAATCCCTGCAACAAGTGTATAATGTATGTGAGTGAAAATGAAACATCGGATAATTATGAAATAACTTATGTTATGTAACATAAAACCATCATGCTTCATGGTGAAATAAATCTGTGAACTTTTGTATCAGTAAAATATACACGGTGACCCATTTTAATCGCCGCGCCCGGATTTCTCGGAACCTAAGCCAGATAGAGAAAAATGGTTCAGACAAAAGTTATAGGGGACAAAGGGGACCACATAATGGCGCTAACGTCTTTGACCTTGACCTTGACCTTTGAGGTTATTTCAAGGTCAAAGTGGTTTTTTCATATGGAAACACCTAGTTTTGACCCCGGATTCGGAAAGAGCGGGAAATTTTACGTTCAAAATCATATCATGAGAAATTTTTTCCAAGGTCATTTCAAGGTCAAATCTAGGTCAAACTCAGAAACGTCCGTTTAAAATCGTTTTTTTCCATGAACCACAGCCTAAGCTGGTTCAAATTGATCGTAGGCTTAATAGAGGAACCCATACACCCAAAACTTACACATCCTAGTAAACAAAACTCAAACTCGCACATCCTAAGCCTATATACTTCATGCCCTCATATGCTGAACTGTTACACCCCGGTCCCACAACCATACCCACACCCCCAGTCCCACACATCCCTACCCCACGCATGCTCATCCCACACATCCTGAACACTGAAAAATTTTTCTCAAGAGCAAAATGATTTTTTAACGGAAACTTTAAGATCGTTGAAGCTTCTGTTATAAATGTATTAACCTTACTTTTTGCGCTACCCAGAAACAACGACGTAGACGTAGTAAGGATTGTTTCCTTTGGGGTGCTTAATTAAAGTGAGTCCCCTTGCCTCTCACTGTTCGGGGTGCTTGTTTCTGGGTAGCGCAAAAAGTAAGGTTAATACATTTATAACAGAAGCTTCAACGATCTTAAAGTTTCCGTTAAAAAATCATTTTGCCCTTGAGAAAAATTTTTCAGGGTTCAGGATGTGAGGGTTTGGGGTGTATGCGATTAGCATGCGTGGGGTAGGGATGTGTGGGACCGGGGTGTAACAGTTCAGCATGTGAGGGCATGAAGTGTATGGGGCTATTGGGTTTTGTTTTGTTTACTAGGATGTGTAAGTTTTGGGTGTGTGGGTTCCTCTATTAAGCCTACGATCAATTTGAACCAGCTTAGCCTGTGGTTCACGGAAAAAAAGATTTTAAACGGACTTTTCTGAGTTTGACCTAGATTTGACCTTGAAATGACCTTGGAAAAAATTTCTCAATATGGTTTTGAACGTAAAATTTCCCGCTCTTTCCGAATCCGGGGTCAAAAGTAGGTGTTTCCGTATGAAAAAAACCACTTTTACCTTGAAATAACCTCAAAGGTCAAGTTCAAGGTCAAAGACGTTAGCGCCATTATGTGGCCCCCTTTGTCCCCTATAACTTTTGTCTGAACCATTTTTCTCTATCTGGCTTAGGTTCCGAGAAATCCGGGTGCGGCGATTAAAATGGGTCACCGTGTACATAATTTTTTCATATATTTTAAAAAATGAGCTGTGCGGCAAAAAGCATAAATGATTAAAATAAATGAAGTGGATAAATAAGTGAATTAAAAAAAGGAAATAAAAATATGTTTATTAGGTGATCTATCGATCTAAGTAAGTGTATAAATATGTAAGTGAACCTTGGAACACGAGTTAGTTATATGCGCGTGTGTGTGTGTGTGAACAAAATATTTGTTTGAAATAAACAATGAAAATTAGCACAGAGAAATACACATCTGGTATTTGTGAAATAACTTGTTTTTTGTAATATAAAAACATGATGCTTCCCAGTGAAATACATTTGTAGGCTTTTATGTCAGTGAAATGTACGTCATTTTGTGTATTTTGATAAAAGTGTTGTAAAGTGAATAACATAAATGATTAAAATAAAATAAGTGAATTTAAAAAATGCATTTAAAAATATGTTTACTGTGTGATCTATATGGCTGTAGGGTTTATATGTAATTGAATGTAGTATATATGCATTCGTTACAAATTGTTCTTGTTGGATGGTGTGAATCAAATCATTATACATTAAGGCTGCGAAAAGATAATGTTCAAGTCTGTCAAAGCACGCGACCTCCTGTAGTAGAGACAAAGAGAAATACTGTTGTAGATATTCCACTAGCAAAGCCTTCTTCTATACTTTACGGTGTTTTAATTATCAATGCTTTACTGGCTCTATGATTTCGAACTAGCAACTATACCAAAGGAAGTTGGCCCAGGACCTGTGAGTTTAGTTATGAAGGAGGTTTTATCAATCTGTCGGATGTAGAAGTGCAAGAACCTTAATAAAAGTATTACAATGTAATACTAAGCCAGACCCTGGTTATAATTTATAAACATTGAATGTCAGTGTTATTGTACCTGTGTGCAATGAAGAACGATGTAACAATAATAATTTGGCAAAAAAACAAGAGCAAATCGATGCAAAAAAGGATTTTGGGATTTGAAATTCTGAAAACTGGGCTGTCGGAAAAGCATTATTTGTCATGCCTAATCTACCATCAACAAAACAAGCGGCACTGCTTCTTCATAAAGGATTTGCAGCAGGGACTTACTACATACCTGCATTAAGAGCCTTCCCAATAGCAAAAAAACAAGAGCAAATGCACTGAAAAAAAAGTCGATTTGGATCAGCTCTTTTTAATCAGTGCGGATTCAGTCGGGGATAATCAGTCCCCGGATTGTTCGGAATTGGAGCACACGCATTTCATAATTAAACGTAATGAAATAGACCGGATACTCTGGCCGGTTGATCACTAACTTCAAATTGCGCGAAGCCGATGCGTTCGGAGTCGAACGAAATCACTCAATAGAGCGCGCTGAGTAAGAGACGCGTACTGCACGCACTCACCGCGACTCGAGTCGAGCCAGTTCGTGTTTCCGTACCCAGAGAGTCCGGAATCCGAGTGGGCGAGGTGCGGCGCTTTCTGACTCCAATTAATCCGACTGTCAGAGCGTGCTGAGTAAGACACACCTACTGCGCGCACTCTCCGCGACTAGAGTCGTGCCAGTTCGTGTTTCCGTACCCAAAGAGTCCGGAATCCGAGTTGGCGAGGTGCGGCGCTTTCCGACTCTAATGAATCCGACCGTCTGAGCGTGCCGAGTAAGAGACGCGTACTGCGCGCACTCTCCGCGGCTTGAGTCGTGATAATTCATATGCAAATTCCCTCCCAATACTTGCTTCGAAATACGTGAACGCTGTATGTCCAAAATCTATTGAGATCATTTCCCAAACTCGGCAGGGGCTCGGCTTCGAACTGGCAATCGAATTACTTGTAGCAAAAAATAATGGTAAGGTTAATTAACTCTTTCTAATTATTCCTTATTATTAACTCTTGCAGTTATACTGAATGTAATATGCAATTTCATATATGGTGATCCATCAGGAAAAAGTTATAGTTTTTATCACCGCACATACAGTACCTATACTTTTAAAAGATCGATCAGTAGCACCACATTATCTTCAACTGAATTTATTAATTATAGAATGTATTTTCTAAATAATTATGTACATTTTTTTTACTTCGACTTGTTTAATTTTCGTTAAAGAACGAACAAAATAAGACAAGAAAATGTTTTTATCATCAACAATCATAAAATCTCTATTATTTTGTAAACTGTACTTTGTACAGATAACGAACTCTGGTGAAGCATATGAAAAACTTATTTGAAAATTCACTTTTTAAAAATAGGTACGCCTTTTTAAAAAGATGAATTCCCAGATAATGCTTTTTGGTTCGGAAGCAAGGATATGTCAAAACAAAGTTTTTTCAAATATCTCTAAAACTAATCATCGAATTTCGGTACTATTTTCAATCAATATTGCTAATATCATATAGCAAATTCTCTGTAAATTTCGAGCCCATACATAAAATCGTTCTTGAGAGATAACGAGTTACAAAGAAATATGAAGAAAAATCCCCTCAAATATCTCAGAAATTTATGAATCGATCCTTTTCACGAAATTTTAAAGCAATTAGATATTTTTTACTCTATTTATCGTGTGACAACAAAACACGATTTTTTATACGTTTTAACTTTAATATCAAGATATAATGCATATAATAAGCTGGAAATTTAATGGTACATAGTATTAATAATTATACATTATGACGTTCTAATGTTAAATAACTGAGATATAATGTTTTTTTTTTTTTTTTTAATACACGTTCAAGTCTATAACACAAGAACAAATATACCTAATCTAAAAATCTGTTTGAAATGTTCGCAAGTAGGTAGTAAATATCTTGAAAAAATGATCACGACGACCCAAGTATTTATAAATTAACTTTATTAGTATCTTGAACAACATATCAACTTAACTTGTAATGAATTTATATATGGCATAACGTTTTTACTTAATTCTACCATTTTGACCTTTAATAGCAATGTTACAAGCAACTGGTAGATCTCCTTTGGGTGGCCATTCTAGCCTGTGGCTTGCCGTAATTGCCTTAGAGGAATTAGAAAATTATTGTCTAAATATACTTAATGACTCAGTTCCTTTATATAGAAGATGTGTTGACGATTATTTTGCTTCCTCCTAGAGGAAGCTTTGTGATAATAATTTTTGCTTCCTCCTAGAGAAAGCTTTGTAATAGTAAAATTTTAAGTTTCGTTAAATCGTTCTAGAAACACGAATAGAGGTGACAGAAGTTCGAATGACATGATTTTAGAAAATATCTGTATGGGTGTGTGTGTGTGTGTGTGTGTGTGTGTGTGTGTGTGTGTGTGTGTGTGTGTGTGTGTGTGTGTGTGTGTGTGTGTGTGTGTGTGTGTGTGTGTGTGTGTGTGTAAGGCTTTATGTATCTGAATGGGATGGGTAGCATTCGAAAGAGAATTATAATACTTATACTTTCTAAAAAGAAAAATTGTTCTAGCTATCACGGTCTTTTGTTATGGTAAAAGAATTCGTTTATGAATTTCAGAGATATTTGAGGTTAAAACTGTTTTAGTCCTATTTTCAAATCATAATTCTTCGGGAACGGCTTTATGTATAAACATGAAATTTATAGACATTTTTGTGTGTGGTATAGACAATACTGGCTAAGTGACCGTATTAGTATGCTCTTAAAGCAGACGACAGTCCGTATTAGTGAAACTTTTGACTAACGATTTTTAACAAATAATACATCCAACCGAGTAATTCATGGAATAGATCGTCTTTTTACTATTTCTTGTAATAGCCATTTATCATTTTTAAGGTTAGAACCTTTTTCTTACATCGGAAATTCTAAAAAGAGCATACAAATACGGTCAGGCACACTACTAGGGACAAGTACCCTATGTGTGAAATTTGATAAAGAAAATATAATTTGAACTAAAGGTTATTTAAGAATTTTAAAAGATTTTAACGATAATATTACAATCAATTATTTTATTTATTTTTCACACATAATTAAAAAAAATAATACATATTGCTTTATTCATATTTTATACACTGAGAAAAAAAATTGCTTAAATCACTTGATATTCTTATATCGATTTACTTGAAATTGATTCTCTAGATATAACTAAATAATTACTTGGTTTCAATAAATATTTTTAGAAACAAGAAAATATTATATGAAAATAAGAAATAATATTTTTGTAAAATATTTATTTGAATAGATTGATGAATACTTAATGTTAATATAATTTAAAAAAAAAGGGAAACCAATTATTTAGTTTGAAAAAATATATTTATTTAAATTTAGAATAACAGTTCAAAGAAACGTGTATTTGGAAACAAAAATTGCCTTTCTTAAAATTAAGAATCATTTCTTTGAATCAAGGGAATTCATTCTGTTTTACTAAGATGACAATATCAAGAAAATGTTTACTCTAAGTAAATTTTAACCTTAAAATAAATAACGATTTCTTTGGTTCAATTAAATTTCTAATAACAATTTTCAAAGAAAATAATTCCTTGACACAATCTCAATATAGTTTAACGACAAAGAATTATTTATTTCAATACACGAAATGTATAATTTAACAATTCAGCAAACTTCTAATATCTCCGTACTTGAATATAAGAAAAATATTTACTCAAGATAAATAAATTTTAACTTTGAAATAAATAATGACTTCTTTGATTTCAAACCGTTTCTAAAAGGCATTTTTTAAGATATAATTCTTTGACACTAATGAAATATAGTTTAAAAAGAAAGAATTATTTATTTCTATAGAGGAAATACATAACCCAAGAATACAGTGAGTTTTAATATCTCTGTACTTGAATGAAATAAATTCACTTAATATAAATAAAATATTAACTCCAGTTACATAAATTTTAACTTTGAAATAAATAATAACTTCTTTGGTTCCATAAAATTCTTAACACGTATTTCTAAAGAAATAATCCTTTGACACAAACTGAATATAGTTTTACAACAAAGAATTATTTACATCAATACACGAAATGCATAATTTAAAAATTCAGCTTTTTCTAATATCTCTGTCCTTGAATATAAGGAAAATATTTATTGAAGTTAAATAAATTTTTACTTTATAGTGTGATGAGGAGCACGCTTAACAGCGGTGCCCTCGTCGCCTCGCATTCCTCGTTGCCCGCGCTGGCCAAAGCTCTTGTACATACGAAGTATTTGTGTCTACACTTACACGGGCTTTTCTCTGTTTACGAGGATTCGGCAACGACGCAAGGTGCGAAGTACGCACACACATGGACACACACGCAGGCGGAGGTACCAGCGGAGAGGGGAGCGACGCTGGAGAGCGCGAGAGAGCGCGTCTAATTGCCGCGGGCAGTCAGTCACGGCTGAATAGCCGACGCGCGCGGAATAGTAATTGCAAATAAGCCACACCGCTCCATAGAAGAGTCTGCTACAATTGCGGACGACTTGAGATGACGATGCGCACGTGCCCGCGGTGTGGGCCGACTCACTCCTCGTTTCTGGCGGAGAGAAAGGAGACAGCCGTTGCCGTGGTCGCGCAGGCTGCAGATTCGCACGCCGAAACGATCTCGCCGCGAGTGATGGAAGTGGCGACGCTTTCCGTGGGAAATGCGGAAGCGACGACCGCTGAAAGACCCGCGGGAAAGAAGAAGTGTCGGCGCGCGAAGAAGAAGAAAGCGCAGCAAATCGCACCGGCAACGCCAGAGGCGAAGTATCCAGCTGCGCCGCCGTCGCCGCCGCCTGCGTCTGGTGAGCCAGAGCCGAGCACGAGCCGGGGCACAACCTATGAAAGGTTTTGCTGAAGCTTGAGACGGCTGTCTCCGAAGACGCAGGAGCGGCTGATTAGGATGTGGAAGGGAGAGCAGACCTGCTCGTCAGATTCATCTGACTGAGCGGCTCGCCCCGACCAATAGCGAGCTCGTCCAGGGTTTTTCCCGGAACCCAGAGTGCGAGGTAGAGAGGCGCCGAAGGCGTATGGAGTCAAGAACGCAAGGACCGTTACGAAGTAAGTTGTGCATGGAAATGGGAAACTGCATGAAATTAACATGGGGAAATTGACTAAAGGGAGTAAAATTTGAAAGACCGAAGAAAAAAAAAAGGAATTGGGATTAATAAAGATATCCGCTGGTAGCTGAATTGCGCGCACACGAGCGAAGCATCTTAGAGCTTCGTTAGTGGTACTGAAAAAAAAAGGGAAAAGAACAAAATAACTAGCGAGTACACGAGGCGATGGCCACTCGTGGGTACGAGAGTGCTGAAGCCGCTGATCTCGGAGAGATTCGCGGCTTGGGAGGGGCTGTGACGAGGAGCACGCTTAACAGCGGTGCCCTCGTCGCCTCACATTCCTCGTTGCCCGCGCTGGCCAAAGCCCGTGTACATACGAAGTATTTGTGTGTACACTTACACGGGCTTTTCTCTGTTTACGAGGATTCGGCAACGACGCAAGGTGCGAAGTACGCATACACATGAACACACACGCAGGCAGAGGTACCAGCGGAGAGGGGAGCGACGCTGGAGAGCGCGAGAGAACGCGTCTAATTGCCGCTGGCAGTCAGTCACGGCTGAGTAGCCGACGCGCTCGCAATAGTAATTGCAAATAAGCCACGCTGCTCCATAGAAGAGAGAGAGAGCGAGAGAGAGCGAGAGAGAGAGAGAGAGAGAGAGAGAGAGAGAGAGAGAGAGAGAGAGAGAGAGAGAGAGAGAGAGAGAGAGAGAGAGAGAGAGAGAGTAACGAGACTGACGAGACTGACGACGCCCTGCCAGCTCTGCTGCCCGTTTTCGCCTAACAGCTCCATCAGCGCAGAGGCCGTCTTCGTCATCAGTGCAGAGACCGTCTTCTCCATCAGCGGCGAGCCGTAGCTGACAGGACGAGCGGCACCGGGCAGCGGCGAGTCCAACACCGGCGAGCATCACTCTCTCCCAGAAAGGCGAGTACAGTTCACTCCAGGCCTCGTGTTGGCCAGCGCGCGTGTGATAGCGAGTGCGAGAGTTTGTATCGCTGCTGAGCGCCAGTAATCGGGTGCGCACGGCGATCGCTCTCGGTTTAAAGTGCGGGGGCGGAAACCCCGGTTGTGAGGCCGCGTTCGATGTGCGTGCACTAGAGCGCGTTTAAAATCACCGTTGTTGCCGGCGTGGTGAGAAGGAGTATATTAGAATCACGTAATTGTTGTCGGGTGAACATTGTGAATATTAGTGAATAAATGAAAAGTGCTATTATCTGTTTGTTTCAATCACGAGAGCCTCCTCCAAATAACATTCCTCTCTCAATACAGGAGTAGGCATCCCACCGACTCCGCGACGATTGGATCGTTAGCCTCCAGATCCGGCGTAAATAAATAAGTTGTTGCGTATGCACAGGGAAAAATAAGGTGCAACGTTACAATAGTAAATAATGATTTCTTTGGTTTTAATAAATTCGTAGGACGCATTTTTGAAGATATAATTCTTTGACACTAATGAAATATAGTTTAGAAAGAAAGAGTTAATTATTTCAATACAGGACATAATCGAGGATAAATCGAGTTATAAGATCCCTATACTTGAACGAAATAAATTCATTTACCATCAAGAAAATATTTACTTCAGTCAACCAAATTTTATCCTTAAAATAACTAACAATTTCTCTATTTTCATAAAATTTTTAATATAAATGGCTATAGTTATATTTCCTTGATACGAACTAAACATAGTTTAAAGACTAACAATTATTTATTTCGATACAGGAAATACATAATCGAGAATAAAGCAATTTTTAATATTCCTGTACTTCAATGAAATAAATTATTTTAATAACAAGAAATCATTTACTACAGCAAACTAAATTTTATCCTTAAAATAAATAACAATTTCTTTATTTTCAAGAAATTGCAAAAATGCATTTTTGAAGATATAATTATTTGACACGAACTAAACATAGATTAAAGAGAAACAATTATTTATTTCAATACAGGAAATACATAATCGAGAATAAAGTAATTTTTAATATTGCTGTACTTGAATGAAATAAATACATTTAATATCAAGAAAACACTTACTCCGGCGGGGGATATGAGGTCCACGCATATAAGGGAGTCATGTAGAAATGAAAAATAAGCAAAGCGATTATTTAAATAATTTTTAAACCCATGTAGGCGGGGTATATGAGGTTCACGCATATAAGGAAGTCATGAAGATATGAAAAAATAAGCAAAACAATTATTTAAATAATTTTTAAACCCAATTAGGCAGGGGATATGAGGTCCACGCATATAAGTTAGTCATGTAGACATGAAAAAAATAAGCAAGACAATTATTTAAATAATTTTTTAATCCAAGTAGGCGGGGGATATGACGTCCACGAATATAAGGTAGTCATGTAGACATGAAAAAATATGTCAAACGATTATTTACACAATTTTTAAACATATGTAGGCGGGGGATATGAGGTCCAAGCATATAAGGGAGTCATGTAGACACGAATAAATAAGCAAAATGATTATTTAAATAATTTCTAAATCTAAGTTGGCAGGGCATATGAGGTCCACGCATGTAAGGGAGTCATGTAGACATGAAAAAATAAGCCAAACGATTATTGAAATAATTTTTAAACCCAAGTAGGCGGGGGATATGATGTTCCAGCATACAAGGGAGTCATGTAGACATGAAAAAATAAGCCAAATGGTTATTTAAATAATTTTTAAACCCAAGTTGGCGAAGGATAAGAGGTCAACTTATATAAGGGAGTCATGTAGACATGAAAAAATAAACAAAACAATTAATTAAATAATTTTCAAACCCAAGTAGGCGGGGGGATATGAGGTCCACGCATATAAGAGAGTCATATAGACATGAATAATAAGGAAAACGATTATTTAAATTGTAACGGCAGGCGCGTCTGTGTGTGTGTGTGTATGTGCGCGAACACGGAGCTCGGATCGAGGCGATCTCCGACGCACGGTAATACACACAGGTGGTTGACCGAAAACATAAACATACCGCGGCGTTGGAGAAGGCAAGGCCGATAATTGCGGCATGAGGATTCGCAAATAGAGTCGGGCTTGTCCTCGTATTTCTCCGGGGGCTTGCGTGTGTGTGTGTGTGTAGTTGCTCGCACGTGTAGCTGTGCGAAAAGTAGCGAGCGAAACTACGACACACAATGAGCCCCGAAATGAAAACTCGCGACAACCTTGTGCGAGGGGGAAGGAGAGCGAGAGACAGAGCCCGGCAGTATCGCTTCTGCCGTAGCTGAGGCAGCTGCTCGTCCCCCGTGCGCGATGACTTGGAGAGAGAGAGAGAGAGAGAGAGAGAGAGAGAGAGAGAGAGAGAGAGAGAGAGAGAGAGAGAGAGAGACGCAGCACGGCTCCGAGAACCTCGTTCGCCGGTGGTTGAGGGAGACGAAGAGAGAGCCACACTCGACCGAGGCAGCGAAAGAGAGAGAGAGCAGCGCGGCCGAGCTCACTCACGGGAGCGAGTGAGAGAGAGAGCATCGCGGCCGATACTCGCAGGAGCGGGAGAGAGTGAGAGAGAGGGAGAAAGGCGAGGCCCGTAGCAGCGAAGAAGGAGAGAGAGAGACACAGCGACGAGCTGCAGGAGACACCGCCGAGCGCGTTCAACCACGCCTTCTCGCTGCAACTGAGGAGGTAAGTCCTGGCCAGGCGAGCGCGCGCTTCTCCCGCGGAAGACGAGCGTCCAGGAAGCGGAGACGGGCGAGCGAGCGAGGCTGCCGACGCGCGCGTGAGCGCCGATCGTGCGCGGCGGTCGGCCGCGGCGCGAGCCGCTTTTGCACGTACGGGTGTGCGGCAGAGCACAGACGTACTTCGCGTGCGCGGGCGCACCACTCGAATTGGCGCGTACCTAGAGTACGCGCCGCGCGTGTAAATAGTGAACAGCCTCCAGGGGCAATAAAGATAATTCTTTGCTTTTACTTGTTCGCGTATTATTTCACGCATCCTGCTTTCAATTCCCTATTCCACCAGCGCCTAGCCCGCGAGGTGGCGATGCGCACCCAAGGACCCGACGATTCGGTGCGTGACTTCGTCACCTACCCCGAGGCAATGATGAGTAAGATGAAGCCACCACTGCCCCTCGAAACCCAGCTGGGAACGTTTCGTCGAAATACGAAGCCACGGCTGCAGCAGCGGGTTAGACGAGGGGAATTCGCCGATGTCGATACGCTATCCGACACAGCGGTGGAGGCCGAGTTAGCGGGGCACGCCGAAAAGCATTATAAGCCCCCGCCTCCACCAGATGCTCGTGTTTACGCTGAGTTAGCGCACAGGGCACCCAAAGCGGCACCGTTAAGAGGGAAGAGAGCGGCGGTTGAGGACAAAGAGCCGCCACCGGTATCGTCAATGAAACGCTGGACGAGGTGCTGGAGCGCTTCTCCCAAATGATTTTGGAAGGGATGAAGCAGATCAGCTCCGGATCAGCCTCTTTATCAGAGACGTCTGCGTCTCGGACCGAATCGCCAGAGAGCCAGAAAAAGAAGAAGAAGAACAGAAAATTTCGGCGATATCGGAAGGAGAGCTCGGATAGCAGCGACCCGTTCAACTCGAGTAGCGGGACGAACACCGATGATCGAGCAGGCACAGGCTCCGACGGAACAGTCGGCACGAGGGCGGCAGCGTACGGGCCGTGGAAGTGCTGGGACTACCGGGTACCTGGTCACATTCGCCGAGAGTGCCCGAATCGAACGAGAGGCCCTCGGTAAACGAGTTCGTCTGCTGACGACACGCCGTGAACTTGTGAACACTGACGGGTCGGGTACAGAGCGAGGGAGACGAATCCTTCCATCGTACGAACCAGCAGAAGTGGGGATTTCCCCCTGGAACAACGAGATATCCCCTCCAAGAGACGAAGGAGCCGTTCAAGTATGAGAGATCGCGACCGCCGAGGGATCGACCGGTGAAGAGTGACCCACCGAAAGCCGGCGGAGCGCCGCCGAGAAGCGAGCACGCGAGCGGACGGCAGGAGGAGGAATCCGAGAAACCCCCGAAAGCCCTATAGAACGCAGAAGTTCCGAGGGCAACGACGAAAAGGAGAGGGAGGTAAATCGGTTCGAGGCAGGAACGGACGGAAGTTCGAGTCCTGCGATATCTCTCTGGAGAGGTAGCCGACGCGCCCCCGTGTAAGGGATTCAAGGATGCAGGGCAGACTATCCAGGGTATAGTCCGCGTCTGGACGGGGGGTGTAACGGCAGGCGCGTCTGTGTGTGTGTATGTGCGCGAACACGGAGCTCGGATCGAGCCGATTTCCGATGCACGGTATACACAAAGGTAGTTGACCGAAAACATAAACATACGGCGGCCTTGGAGAAGGCAAGGCCGATAATTGTGGCATGAGGATTCGCAAATAGAGTCGGGCTCGTCCTCGTATTTCTCCGGGGGCTTGCGTGTGTGTGTGTAGTTGCTCGCACGTGTAGCTGTGCGAAAAGTACCGAGCGAAATTACGACACACAATGAGCCCAGTGTGGCCAGGTAAACAATATACATCGTAATACTACTCATGTAAAAGTGGCGATTTATCGCCACAACCTGGTCACACTGAATGAGCCGCGAAATGAAAACTCTCGACAACCTTGCGCGAGGGGGAAGGAGAGCGAGAGACAGAGCCCGGCAGTATCGCTTCTGCCGTAGCTGAGGCAGCTGCTCGTCCCCCGTGCGCGACGACTAGGAGAGAGAGAGAGGGAGAGAGAGAGAGAGAGAGAGAGAGAGAGAGAGAGAGAGAGAGAGAGAGAGAGAGAGAGAGAGAGAGAGAGAGAGAGAGAGAGAGAGGGAGAGAGAGAGAGAGAGAGAGAGAGAGAGAGAGAGAGAGAGAGAGAGAGAGAGAGAGAGAGAGAGAGAGAGAGAGAGAGAGAGAGAGAGAGAGTCGAAGTGAAGTACACGAGGATCGCGGAGTGGGTGCAGTGTAGTGCACGAGAGTGAGAGAGAGAGAGATGCAGCACGGCTCCGAGAACCTCATTCGCCGGTGGTTGAGGGAGAGGGAGAAAGAGCCACACTCGACCGAGGCAACGAAAGAGAGAGAGAGAGAGAGAGAGAGCAGCGCGGCCGAGCTCACTCACGGGAGCGAGTGAGAGAGAGTATCGCGGCCGATACTTGCAGGAGCGAGAGAGAGAGAGAGAGAGGGAGAAAGGCGAGGCCCGTAGCCACGAAGAAGGAGAGAGAGAGAGATACAGCGACGCGCTGCAGCAGGCACCGCCGCACAGTGGGGCCACGAGCAAAAGAAAGTGCTGAAATTCGCGCTTGCCTCGAAAAATGCATTAAAAAAAAAGTTTGAGGCACGAAAGTATTCGTTGTAACCTATATTTTATTAAACCGATTCCCCTGGTATGATCGTAATCGATATGTATATGTATATCAGGCATATATTGAGCATACATACAGTAACCGCATTAAAATGACATTTTCGTGCAAAGCTTTTCATTACTCGATGTATCTACCATAATAAAAATATATTTAACACACACACACACACTCATATATATATATATATATATCATTAGATTATTATTAGACATACATATAAGCTATATCGGTTCGTGTATGTGTGTATATATGCATATATATAAATATTATCTTATATCTTAAAAATGAACAAAATTAAAGAATGGATTTTGTGGTATACGGCACATACACATATACATACACACAAGGACAAACACGCGCGTACACACACAAACACACACACACACACAAATATATCTGTCGTGCTAAGGAAGAAGGGAACAAATCACTTGGAAAAGTTTTAGAGATATGGCGATTTAAGTGATAAAGCTTAAATGCAACTGCTATAGTTGTCCTTTTTCAATTACGTTGTAACTACAGAATAATGAACTTTTTACCAAATTAAACTTCAAAATATTGTGTATTAAACCTCAAAAAAAAGAAAAATGGCTTTAACTCGATTTTCATAAAGAGTGGATTAATTCCCATCTTCCTTGGCACCACAGATATATTACTTATTATGAAATCCACTATTTATTAAATATTGAACATGTAGCTGTGGTATAATACAAATAATGCATATTATATTATATCGATAATAAGTAATATATAGTTGTGTGTGTGTGTATGCGCGTGTTTGTCCGTGTGTGTATGTATACGTGTATGTGTCGTATACCACAAAATCCATATTTTTAATTTTATTCATTTTTAAGATATAAGATAATATTTATATATATGCATATATACACACATACACGAACCGATATAACTCATATGTATGTCTAATAATAATCTAATGATATATATATATATATATGTGTGTGTGTGTGTGTTAAATATATTGTTATTATGGTAGATACATCGAGTAATGAAAAACTTTGCACGAAAATGTCATTTTAATACGGTTACTGTATGTGTGCTCAATATACGCCTGATATACATATATATCGATTACGATCATACCGGGGGAAACGGTTTATTAAAATATAGATTACAACGAATACTTTCGTGCCTCAAACTTTTTTTTTATGCATTTTTCGAGGCAAGCGCGAATTTCGGCGCTTTCTTTTGTTCGCGGCCCCACTGTGCGCCGAGCGCGTCCAACCGCGCCTTCTCGCTGCAACTGAGGAGGTAAGTCGTGGCCAGGCGAGCGCGCGCTTCCCCCGCGGATGACGAGCGTTCAGGAAGCGGAGACGGGCGTGCGAGCGAGGCCGCCGACGCGAGCGTAAGCGCCGATCGTGCGCGGCGATCGGCCGATGGGGTGAGCCGCTTTTGCGCGTACGGGTGTGCGGCAGAGCACACACGTACTTCGCGTGCGCGGGCGCACCACCCGAATAGGCGTGTACCTAGAGTACGCGCCGCGCGTGTAAATAGTGAACAGCCTCCAGGGGCACTAAAGATAATTCTTTGCTTTTACTTGTTCGCGTATTATTTCACGCATCCTGCTTTCAATTCCCTATTCGGTGGCACGGTGAAGAATACCGCCGGCCTCCGCGGTCGCGAGTACGTAGTACTCGCGTGATAACTGAGCAGCTGGGGCAGCACGCTCGAGAGAGAGCGCGACGACGAAGTCGCGCGTTGCGACGGGTCGAAAAGGCGCGGCTGCTGCTGAAAGCAGCCGACGCCGAGCTGACGGGCCGCTAAACAGCACGGAGCTGACGGGCCGCTAATCATCGAGGGTTGGCACGAGTAAGTGCACGCGCCTGTCAATTGCTGCGCCGTTCATCGGCAAGTCCACGTTGAGATATAGCGCACCGAAGACAGCTTTTAGCCCGTTACAAAATAATTTCTAAACCCAACAAGCCAGAGAATATGAGGTCCATGCATATAAGGGAGACATGAAAAAATGAGCAATACGATTATTTAAATAATTTTTAAACCCAAGTATCCGGGGGACGCGAGGTCCACGCACGTAAGAGAGTCATGTAGACATGAAAAAATAAGCAAAGCGATTATTTAAACAATTTTTAAACCTAAGTAGGCGGGCGATATAAGGTCCACACGTATAAGGAGGTCTTGTAGACATGAAAAAATAAGCCAAACGATTATTTAAATAATTTTTAAATCGAAGGAACCTCATATGCCCCGCGTACTTGGGTTTAAAAATTATTTAAATAATCGTTTTGCTGATTTTTTCATGTTATGTCATTCCGTAATATGCACGGACTTCGCGTCTCCCGGTTACATGGGTTTATAAATTATTTAAATAATCGATTTGCTTATTTTTTCATGTCTACATAACTCCCTTATATGCGTGGACCTCATATCCCCGCTGGAGTAAGTGTTTTATTGATATTAAATGAATTTATTTCATTCAATTCATACAGGAATATTAAAAATCGCTTTATTCTAAGATTATGTATTTTGGGTATTGAAATAAATAAGTTTGTCCTTCAACTATATTTAGTTAGTGTCAAGGAATTATTTCATTAAAAATTTATTTTAGAAATTTAGTGAAAAATAAGAAATCGTTATTGATTTTATGGATAAAATTTAGTTGGCTGGATTAAATATTTTTTTTATATTAAATGAATTTATTTTATTCAAGAACAGAGATATGAAAACTCGCTGAATTTTTAAATTATGTAAATTATCCATTTCCTGTATTGGAATAAATAATTCTTTGTCCTTTAACTATATTAAGTAGTGTCAAGGAATTAATTCTTTCAAAATTCATTTTATCAATTTAATGAAAATAAAGAAATCGTTATTTAATTTCCGGATAAAATTTAGTTGGCTGTAGTAAATATTTTCTTGATATTAAATTAATATATTTCATTGAAGTACAGGGATTTTAAAACTTTCTTTATTCCTAGTTATTTACTTCGTGTATCGAAATAAATAAATCTTCGTATAAATAAATACGTAAGTAAGTAAATAAATAAATAAATAAATCAATAATTAAATAAATAAGTCTATAGAAATTTAATGAAACCAAAGAAATCGTTATTTAATTTAAGGTTAAAGTTTTTTTAGCCGGAGTAAATGTTTTCTTGATATTAAATAAAGGACCCGGCACACAATGTACGGAAAATAATCATTCGGTCAAATTGGATCAAACTTGGGGAAAAGATAGATCTTGAGGTCCTGAACAAAAGTTCTCATGGGCAAAACCCCCCAAAATTTGACCTAATGATTTTTTCCCATACATTGTGTGCGGGGTCCTTTATTTCATTCAAGTAAAGCAATATTAAAAATGTCTTTATTCTCGATTATGTATTTCCTGTATTGAAATAAATAATTGTTTCTCTTTAAACTGTGTTTAGTTCGTGTCAAAAACTTATATCTTCGAAAATGCATTTTTGAAATTTCATAAAAATAAAGAAATTGTTATTTATTTTAAGGATAAAATTTAGTTGGCTGTAGTAAATGATTTCTTGATATTGTAACGGTATGGCTAGTGGGGTAAGATCCCAAAAAGCCACAGGCCAGCGATGCCCTAGAACACGGTGCCGCGGGTGTCAGACTAAAATGACTTGCCCGGCGATCTGCTCCAGGAATCCCGAAAACAACGCGAAGATCGCAGGTGAACTTCGCTTTCCAACTAATTGGATCGCTGAGTTAAAAGCGCGCGCTCAAAGAGTAAAGCGCGCGGCCGCTATGCTCAGATATGAAAACGACCAGCGGAGTCGTTTTCCCGCGGAGGCGGCGGTATCCGGGAGAAGGTTAGGTTAAGGTCGATAAATGAAGAATAGCCTCACTTATTTCACAGCACAATAACAAGGTCTATTCTAAATAATCATTTACATCAAAAATGCGTCGCGTTGCGCGCCGACAAGAAGACGTGATCCGCTGCTCGGCGCGGGCGGATCAAGATATCTATTTTCGCTGGACCGGTGAACGCACCACCGGCCAGTCGCCGCTGCGAGTCGAAAATACACAAATAAATCGCTGCGTGGTACAAAGAGGCTTACCGGGAGAGGAGTGCACTCCTCTCGCCGCTCGCTCACGAATCCGTTTCTGCGTCAGGACTTATCCTCCGGTCGACTTCGGGGTGTTCAGGCCGAGTCCTAACGTCCAGCGTTCACCTACAGACGCTTCGGACCCCAGGAGTGGCTCGGATTGCGCACTTGCGCTGCTCTTCGTGGTCGGTACGTGTACGGGCGCTGCTCTGCACCGGTGAGGACGTACGATACCGTTTTCTTCGCGGTCGATCAAATTAACTCGCGTACGCGCGGTTTGACAGCCCGAGAGAATCTGATTCAAAAATGAATCGAGCGCGACTTTGCAACCGCCAAAGTCGCGCAGTCCCCGCGCGCAGCTCGCGAATACATCATTCGAGCGATGTCAACAAATGCTCGAGATGCACGAATTCGCACGAACAAGAGTCAAACGAGTTCGAGAGAATACGGAGAACCGAGATTCTTATTTTCTCCGTATTTTATCCTGGAACTCCGTTATAATATTAAAATACTTTATTTCATTGAAGTACAGGAATACTAAAAATTGCTTTATTCTCGATTATGTATTTCCTGTATCGAAATAAATAATTGCTAGTCTTTAAACTATGTTTAGTTCGTGTCAAGGTATTAATTTTATGAAAATAGAGAAATCGTTAGTTATTTTAAGAATAAAATTTCGTTGACTGGAGTAAATGTTTTCTTGATGGTAAATGAATTTATTTTATTCAAGTACAGGGATATTATAACTCGCTTTATTCTCGATTATGTCCTGTAGCATATTTCGCAATAATATATCAGACGACCCTCTTTTTCAGAAAGTATTCTAAAAGAATTCAAAATGAATTCTTAAAATATTCTATTAGCAATTCAAAATGTATTCTTAAATATTTCTTAATATTTCGGCAGTAGATAATAGGTTGGTTTTACGACACAGTGGAGAGGTTTCATACCGTATAATACCAAAATCAGTATAACACTCAAAAATTCCCATAATCAGCAGTATTATACCAAAACTGGTTATCTGACGAAAAAAATATGACAATATGAAAAAATATACACAGTTTAAAAGTAATTATTATTATTAGTAAATGGAGTACGAATATAATAAAAATTCTTAAACTTAAAATAAAAGTTAAAGCAAGTTTCTGTTTATTTATATTGCATACATAATTAAGAAATTTTTTAATAGAAAATCATGAGTTCAGCAGGAAAAAAACCGCTGCCAATTCATTGGCACGTAGCTTCCTCAAACTAAATTTACTGATTCCTTTAATTAATTACTCTATGAAAAACCCGACATTAGAATATTTTTAAACAAAACTTTTAATAACCTGAAATAACTCTATTAATTTTAATAACTGAATTAGAAGATATATAAAAGCTACATCTTTCAAAATTACTCTTGTTATCGGTTGGACATACAAAACTCAATTTCTTCATTTTTTAGGTTTTACGTTTTTTGCTAATAACAAAAGAACCGTGATAGCTTAAAATAAAATTTCTTTTAGGAAATATAGATATTTAATTCCTTTTCGAATGCCACTCATCCCATTTAGATACATAAAGCCGTTTTCGAGAAATTACGATTAAAAAAAAATTTAACAAAATTCTTAACCTCGAATATCTTTTTTCGTAATGGACCGATTTTCTTGGGCAACGAACTCGATCTGTAGATATATACAAGCTAGATCTGTGCCAAATTTCAAGACGATTGGATAATTTTTGCGCTTAAAGAAATAATTCAGTCAATTCTGACAAGATCCGTTGGGAGCAAGCGTAAAAATTCAAAACTACAAAGGTGTTGTGTAGTCCAATGCGACGTTTCGTCGACGGGTTTGTCGACCTCTTCAGGCTTTATTATCGCGTAGCCATTAGTCAAGTGATGATCACACACGCACGCACGCACACACATTCACGAAAAAAAAAATTCTCAAAATCAGCTAATATACACATATATCGCCTTAAAACATCTTTTTGAACATTTTTGTCTTGAAAATTTTTTTCACCGTTACAAAGCTTCCTCTTTGAGGAAGCAAAAAGGGACACAAATAATACTGTGACTGACTGAGGGTGTAAACCATTTCATTATTAACAAGAGTTTAGGTAGATTTCGGGATAAATAAATATACTGACTTTTTTCAAGAGTATTTTGAAACTGCAGTTATTTAATATTTTTTTTAAGCTTCGATTAAACTATACACTGTTTTGCTATGTTTACCGTCTTCTTTCTAAAATTCGAATCAATTAACCCGTTTAATTAAGAATTAAAAATTTGATCTTTAATTGAAACTCGTTGAATCGGGAATTAATAATTTAATTTTTAATTAAAACTCGTTTAATTAAGAATTAAATTTTTAATCTTTGATTAAACAAGCGGTTAATTGACGCTTGCATTTGTAATTCTTAATTAAACGAGTTTTAATTAAAAATTAAAAATTTAATTATTAAATAAAAAATGACGAATTAAATATTTTTAGAACCGTGATTCCTGCACGATATTTTGACAAAAATAAAAAATGCATAAAATATGCACTTTTTAGAAAAATGCATTATTCTTATTTTACACGCGTATGAGATGAAAAAAAAATCAGGGGGAACAATGGCCACGCATATATAAAGGAAGTGGCGTAGACTTGCGAGACTATTATTTAAATAATTATTAAATCCAAGTAACCAGGGGATAGGAGGTCCATGCATGTATCAAAATTCCGAAGACGTGCAACACGATTATTTAAATAATTCTCAAACCCAAGTGAGCGGGGGATGCGAGTTCCACGCGTATACGGGAGCACGTCAGATGTGTATACATAGCAAACTAATTGTTTAAATAATTCTTAACTTCAAGTAGGCGGGGGACGCAAGTTTGACGCGTATACGAGAGCTCGTTAGCCGTGTATACATGGCAAAATAATTATTCATATAATTCTTAACCCCAATTAGGCGGGGGATGCGAGTTCAACGCATATACGGAAGCGCGACAGACGTGTAAACATGACAAAATAATTATTTAAATAATTCCTAACACCAAGCAGGAGGGGGATGCGTGTTCCACGCGTATACGGGAGCGCGTCAGACGTGTATACATGACATAATAATTATTTAAGTAATTCTTAACCCCAAGTAGGCGGGGGATACGAGTTCCACGCATATACGAGAGTGCATTAGACGTGTATACATGGCAAAATAATTATTAAATAATTCTTAACCCCAAGTAGGCGGTGGATGCGAGTTCAACGCGTATGCGGGAGCGCGTCAAACGTGTATATATGGAAAAATAATTATTCATATAATTCTTAACGCCAAGTAGGCGGGTGATGCGAGTTCCACGCGTATGCGGGAGCGCGTCAGACGTGTATACATGGCAAAATGATTATTTAAATAATTCTTAACCCCAAGTAGGCGGGGGATGCGAGTTCCACGCGTATACGGAAGCACGTAAGACGTGTATACATAGCAAAATGATTATTTAAATAATTCTTAACCCCAAGTAGGCGGGGGATGCGAGTTCCACGCTTATCCGGGTGCGCATCAGACGTACATTCAAGTCAAAAAACGGCTGCCAATTCATTTGCACGTAGCTTCCTCAAACTTTAATTTTTACTTCCAATATTTAAAAATTAATACGTTATTTTGTACGGTGCAAACGGTTTAAAATCGTTTTTAAAAATCTAACAACTCGTCAGTCCATTTTACACAAAAATGTTAAAAAGTATTTTTTTTTTTTCAGAAAAAGAGAGAACTCGATCGATTTAACTCGAAGCTTGGATACTTTACTCTGTCATTTGTTATATTAAGGAAAAGGTTTTCATATTTCATAAATTAATATCTCGAAAGGTATTATATTTATCGACTTGAAATTTCAACCACTTATGAACATGTATTCTCATTGAAGACTATATGTGGCAAAAATTTTAAGGGATTATCTTCATTTGTTTATGAGAAAAAAAATACTTTAGAAAAAATTTGCGTTTTCGTTGTCGCACGATAACAAGCGCAAAAATTATCCAATCGCCTTGAAATTTGCCACAAATGTAACTTTTATATATCTACAGATCGAGTTCGTTGCCCAAGAAAATCGGCCCATTACGAAAAAAGATATTTGAGGTTAAAAATTTTGTAATCTTTTTTTAAAATCGTAATTCCTCGAAAACGGCGTTATGTACCTAAATAATTATTTGGTTATTAAATTAAAACGTATAAAAATCGTGTTTTGTTGTCACACGATAAATAGAGTAAAAAATATTTAATTGCTTTAAAATTTCGTGGAAAAGATCGATTCATAAATTTCTCAGATATTTGAGGGGATTTTTTTCATATTTCTTTGTAACTCGTTATCTCTCAAGAACAATTTTATGTACGGGCTTGAAATTTACAGAGAATTTGATATATGGTATTAGTAATATTGATGGAAAATAGTACCGAAATTCGATGATTAGTTTTAGAGATATTTGAAATTAAAAAACTTTGTTTTTACATATCCTTGCTTCCGAACGAAAAAGCATTATCTGGGAATTAAATGGTGATTGCAGCTAGTGGCCAAGGTTACTACCAATATTTTGTTGTACGAGATGGTAAAAAATAAAACAACAAATTTATTTCACTTTCACAACGTTTCGGACATCTTTTTTTATTTAATGAATGGTCCTCTTCAGGTAACTAATAAACAAAAAATAGACACAATTTTATTTTATACAACACGTATGAATAAATAAATTAAGACAACAAACGCATAAGACTTACAACGTCTGTTTTTAATGTAGTGCAGAGAGCTGTCCGTTTGTCACAGTAAAATTTAATCAGAAAATCTCGTATATATACTAATAATTTTGCGTGTGGTCACAATATATATATATATATATATATATATATATATATATATATATATATATATATATATATATATATATATATATATATATATATATATATATATATATATATATATATATATATATTTATATATATATATATGAGCATATTTATGGAGCCCGTTTTCTTTTATGGAGCCCGGGTCCCATAAAATATTCTTATACGGCGTTTATGGAGCCCGATCTAGAGTTTCTATACCCAGAGAGGGATTATTTCTTTAGTCACTTGTATACGGGAACTCTGGGCGTAGGTACTAATATACAGGGATGGGCTCCATAAAGGGGTTAAGTGATAATTATATATATATATATATATATATATAAACTTGTATAACGTTAGTTCCCAGGACCCCATGTTACTGTATACCTATACGTGATTAAAGAAATAATGTCTCTTATGGGATCCGATGTCCTCAAAACTGACGTTAAACATATGTAGATTCAGGGACTGTCCCCAAAACTAACAAATGTCCCCGAAACCAACGTTAAATATCTGTAATGTCCTGGAAACTAACATAAAACATAAATATATATATATATATATATATATATATATATACGTGTAACAATATATGTGTAGTTCAATGACATAGGTAAATGATTTAGGTGGGGCGCAGCCCACTCCGACGAGTTCAAACGCAAATGAGAGGTATCTGGCAAACATATTAATGTAGACGTATAGCTTAGAAGCACGTTGCTCTTAGATGGCTATAAGACTATATATAACTACGGTATGTGTTTTCCTGCTATCCGCTCAACCAATTTCTGCCTTTATCATACCAGGAAGGAGATAAAAATTCAAAATTACTTATCATCACACTATATTCTTTAGGAAGTTTATTTATTTCAAATTGTTTATTCATAAAGTTCTTTTGTTTGTGTATGTATAATGCTTCGGAAAATAATCTTTTATCTTTATTAATTTCTTGGTCTAATCTATTAACGTTATCAAAGTTTATAGTATGGTTATTATCTATCCTGTGTATATGTAAAGATGAATTTTTATCTTCTTCGATGTATTTTTTATGGTGTTCCTTGATTATTACGCCAAGACGTCTACAGGTTTGACCAATGTACGATAAATTACAATTCTTACAATTTTATAAACCACGTTAGATTCCTCTAATTTCATATTTTTGTCTTTGCCTAATACTATAATATGATTCATCTTATTCTGTGTACTGAAAGTTACATTTGTATTTAATCTTTTAAAGAAATTTTTTGCAAAGCCTTCAATTTCTTTAACATATGGTAAACAAATAAAGTTTTTATTTTCGTTATTTGAGTTTTGTTGTGTATTTGTGCAATTTCTAATTTTTTTCAGTCGCTTTTTTATATAAAATTCAATAAAATCTATTGGATAATCATTTTTTCTTAAAACATTTTTGATAATTTGTATATTCTTTTTATGAAAGGAAGAATGTGCAAGTTTAATGGCTCGATCTATAAGAGAATAAATGATGGCTATTTTATTATTCATCGGATGGTGTGAATTAAAATTTAAATATCTACCGGAAAAAATGGGTTTTCTATACCAATCGGTTATAATTTTATTTCGTTCGTTAATAATGATCTTAACATCCAGAAAGCTAATACTGTTATTTTGTAGTTTTTCAACTGTGAATTGTAGATTTTCATCATAATTATTAAACGTGTTTAATGTTTCTTCTATGTGATCTTTGTGTATATATCTAATAAAATAGAGGCTTTTTGATTAACTGATTTATACAAAATGTCTCAAGATCTTCCAAGATAAATAAAGAAAGATGTCCGAAACGTTATGAAAGTGAAATAAATTTGTTGTTTTATTTTTTACCATCTCTTACAACAAAATATTGGTAGTAACCTTGGCCACTAGCTGCAATCAACATTTACTTACCACCACTACCATTAGCATGTTCATTAAATGTTAATCTACAACGTTTGGCCTAGTATACGTTGTCCATTTCTGTCCATTAGCACATATTATTCCTGATCATGAATGATATCATCTCATTGTTCCATCATGAAGGATATGACTACTTCATCTCATCGCTCCAACTCGGATGAGATAGTGATACAACAAACTACAACACGTATGTTAATTCAACAAAAAACAAAAACGCAACTATTATTTTATTACTTAAAATACCGAAAAGACTTAAAATTAAATTTTATCATACATCTTTTATTTCAAATTTTTGGCTTTGAGTCTAAAAGGAAATTCTACCGTATTACGAAATTGATGTTTAATAACACTTATTTAAAAGAACAAGTTAAATTCCTGACAAAATGCCGGTTTTACCGTTTAGTTCCAAAGCATCTAAACCTCATTACAAAAAACATACAAAATAATCAGATGTTTTCTACTAATTGTAAGCTAAAACAACAAAAGATCTTAAATTATACCTTTTCTCGCTTATTGAACTTAGAAATTATTGATTTACACACAAAAATTACGTACCAGAAAAAAGAAATCAAAAAAGCTTTCTTACACTTGCAAAACTTAGTTGGAAATGACATAGTACATTTATTTATGAATTATTACAACATAAAACTACAATTTAAACGAAAAATTAGAAAATAAGCTCTACACTATTTACTTTAGAAAATATAAGCAAGTTTTAGAAAAAGACCGATATACTAACAATACCTTTACATATAGAGAGTTCAACACCCAGGATAATAACACACAGGTTATCGACCCTTACGATTCTAGTAATGAAAATGATAAGTGGTGCGTTAACCTCAGTGGTGTTGAACTCCCAAAATATGTAAATGATACTTTAAAACTTGGCGAAAAGTTTAATTTCAATAATCAATTTGATGATAAACTAGCAAAAACTTATGTTAAAAATTTTGAAGCTTTTGTAAAAAAATATCCGAATCCGGCTGAAATTCCAAAAATACGAGGAACATTTTTAAACAATATAAAAAGAATATATATGAGAGAGTTATCTACACATACACAATTTGACAATAGATTCAAAGTTGACTTACATAAAACTAAGCAATTCATTAAATCTAATTCGGATATTTTAATTACTGGAGCCGATAAAGGAATACCACAGTTATTACAAAAAAAGTTGATTATATTCAAAAACTTGAGAGCTTATTTAATGATACTAATTATTATGAAAAAATAAAATATAAGCCTTTACCAAAGTTAGAAAGAGAAACAAATGAGATAATTAATTGGCTTAACAAAATAGACGCCACAGCTACAAGAAAAAAATTTGAACCAATTTTAAATAAATGTAATATCTCAAAGGCGTATGGATTAGTGAAAATTCATAAAGTTGGCTTTCCGATACGACCTATCATATCAACTATGAATTCCCTACATATGAATTATCAACATTTTTTGCAAAGTTTTTACAAAAGAACATTAAAATACCTCTATCGCATATCGACAATAGCTTTAAACTAAAAGAAAAAATTGATAAATTAGAAATCCCTAGTAATCACGAAGTTGTTAGCTTTGATGTTGTAAGCCTATTCACTAATGTCCCAGAATATCTAGTATTACAAGCTGAAAAAAGATAGCACCAATTACACAATAAAACTAATTTGAATCTCTCAGAATTTTGTAAAGTGATCAAGTTCATTCGAAATAACAATTACTTCCAATTTAACAATAAATTTTACCGACAAACTGTTGGGTCTGCCATGGGCAACCCGATAAGCCCCGTCTTATCTGATATTGTTATGGAAGATCTTGAGACATTTTGTATAAATCAGTTAATCAAAAAGCCTCTATTTTATATTCGATATGTAGACGACGTATTGTTGTGTATACACAAAGATCACATAGAAGAAACATTAAACACGTTTAATAATTATGATAAAAATCTACAATTCACAGTTGAAAAACTACAAAATAACAGTATTAGCTTTCTGGATGTTAAAATCGTTATTAACGAACGAAATAAAATTATAACCGATTGGTATAGAAAACCCCCATTTTTTCCGGTAGATATTTAAATTTTAATTCACACCATCCGATGAATAATAAAATAGCCATCATTTATTCTCTTATAGATCGAGCCATTAAACTTGCACATTCTTCCTTTCATAAAAAGAATATAAAAATTATCAAAAATGTTTTAACAAAAAATGATTATCCAATAGATTTTATTGAATTTTATATAAAAAAACGACTGAAAAAAATTAGAAATTGCACCAATACACAACAAAACTCAAATAACGAAAATAAAAACTTTATTTGTTTACCGTATGTTAAAGAAATTGAAGGCTTTGCAAAAAATTTCTTTAAAAGATTAAATACAAATGTAACATTCAGTACACAGAATAAGATGAATAATATTATAGTATTAGGCAAAGACAAAAATATGAAATTAGAGAAATCTAACGTGGTTTATAAAATTGTAACAATTGTAATTCATCGTACGTTGGTCAAACCTGTAGACGTCTTGGCGTAATAATCAAGGAACACCATAAAAAATACATCGAAGAAGATAAAAATTCATCTTTACATATACACAGGATAGATAATAAGCATACTATAAACTTTGATAACGTTAATATATTAGACCAAGAAATTAATCAAGATAAAAGATTATTTTCCGAAGCATTATACATACACAAACAAAAGAACTTTATGAATAAACAATTTGAAATAAATAAACTTCCTAAAGAATATAGTGTGATGATAAGTAATTTTGAATTTTTATCTCCTTCCTAGTATGATAAAGGCAGAAATTGGTTGAGCGGATAGCAGGAAAATACATACCGTAGTTATATATAGTCTTATAGCCATCTAAGAGCAACGTGCTTCTAAGCTATACTTCTACATTAATATGTTTGCCAGATACCTCTCATTTGCGTTTGAACTCATCGGAGTGGGCTGCGCCCCACCTAAATCATTTACCTATGTCATTGAACTACACATATATTGTTACACGTGTGTGTGTGTGTGTGTGTGTGTGTGTGTGTGTGTGTGTGTGTGTGTGTGTGTGTGTGTGTGTGTGTGTGTGTGTGTATATATATATATATATATATATATATATATATATATATATATATATATATATATATATATATATATATATATATATATATATATATATATATATATATATATATATATATATATATATATATATATATATATATATATATATATATATATATATATATATATATATATATATATATATATATATATATATATATATATATATATATATATATATATATATATATATATATATATATATATATATATATATATATATATATATATATATATATATATATATATATATATATATATATATATATATATATATATATATATATATATATATATATATATATATATATATATATATATATATATATTGTTTTTATATATATATATATACATATATATATATATATATATATTGTGACCACACTCAAAATTATTAGTATATGTACGAGATTTTCTGATTAAATTTTAGTGTGACAAACGGACAGCTCTTGGCACTACATTAAAAACAGACGTTGTGAGTGTTATCCGTTTATTGTTCTTACGTGTTGTCTTAATTTATTTATTCATACGTGTTGTATAAAATAAAATTGTATCTATTTTTTGTTTATTAGTTACCTGAAGAGGGACATTCATTAAATAAAAAAAGATGTCCGAAACGTTGTGAAAGTGAAATAAATTTGTTGTTTTATTTTTTACCATCTCTTACAACAAAATATTGGTAGTAACCTTGGCCACTACCTGCAATCAACATTTACTTACTACCATTACCGTCTTCTTTAAATATTATCTGGGAATCCACCTTTTTAAAAAGACGTACCTATTTTTAAAAAGTGAATTTTCAAATAAGTTTTTCATATGCTTCACCAGAGTTCGTTATCTGTACAAAGTACAGTTTACAAAATAATAGAGGTTTTATGATTGTTGATGATAATAAAACTTTTTTCTTGTCTTATTTTGTTCGTTCTTTAACGAAAATTAAACAAGTCGAAGTAAAAGAAATGTACATAATTATTTAGAAGATACATTCTATAATTAATAAATTCAGTTGAAGGTAATGTGGTGCTACTGATCGATCTTTTAAAAGTATAGGTACTGTATGTGTGATGATAGAAACTATAACTTTTTCCTGATGGCTGACCATATGTGAAATTGCATATCACATTCAGTATAACTGCAAGAGTTAATAATAAGGAATAATTAGAAAGAGTTAATTAACCTTACCATTATTTTTTGCTACAAGTAATTCGATTGCCAGTCCGAAGCCGAGTCCCTGCCGAGTTTGGGAAATGATCTCAATAGATTTTGGACATATAGCGTTCACGTATTTCGAAGCAAGTATTGGGAGGGAATTTGTATATGAATTATTACGACTCAAGCTGCGGAGAGTGCGCGCAGTACGCGTCTCTTACTCAGCGCCCTCAGACGGTCGGATACATTAGAGTCGGAAAGTGCCGCACCTCGCCAACTCGGATTCCGGACTCTCTGGGTACGGAAACACGAACTGGCTCGACTCAAGTCACGGAGAGTGCGCGCAGTACGCGTCTCTTACTCAGCGCCCTCAGACGGTCGGATACATTAGAGTCGGAAAGCACCGCACCTCGCCCACTCAGATTCCGGACTCTCTGGGTGCGGAAACACGAACTGGCTCGACTCGAGTCGCGGAGAGTGCGTGCAGTACGCATCTCTTACTCAGCGCGCTCTATTGAATGATTTCGTTCGACTCCGAATGCATCGGCTTCGCGCAACTTGAAGTTTGTGATCAATTGGCCAGAATATCCGATCTATTTCATTACGTTTAATTATGAAATGCGTGTGCTCCAATTCCGAACTACCCGTGGACTGATTATCCCCGACTGAATCCGCACTGATTAAAAAGAGCTGATCCAAATCGACTTTTTTCAGTGTGGTATTTATTCATCAAATTAAGTTTGGTGAAGCCATGGGCAGCGGCTTTTTTTGATTAATTTGTATTGAAGGATGACCAAATTTGAATAAATTTCTGAAAACAGTAATAAGTACAGTTTTTCCCGAGTGGTGTGCAAATAATTACTTGGCTATCGATAATTGATTTCACAACTTTCGTTTGATTTGCAGTGATCAATTCTAATGTACTTACTTACATATAATTTGTTGAGCATACAATGACTCAAAGAAGTAAAAGACTTTTTCACTGGTATTATTTGATTTCTTATAAAAAGTCATAAATATTATTATTTCATAGATTATACAGAAAAAATGTCTACGCTTGCCTTATTTTATACTTTCGTAGAAAGTTTTATATTAACAATATTATTATTTGTAGTCATAAACAAATTATCACCATTTATAGATAGTGCTGAATAGATGAGTTATTTATACAGTCATAAAAAAAAATTATTACCATTTGTAGAGAGTGTTTATTGAATAGATGAGACTAGAAGAAATAAAAGGACTAGACAAATTGGAGTTGGTAGAACGTACTTAAAAAATTATCTTTTAAAAAACGTTTTGATTGTTTTAAAAAAATATTTAAGCTCTCATTAAAGTTTTTGGTACTCAGTTTGACGGATGTTGAGAGAGAGGGAGAGAGTATGAGAGGGAATAGAGGGAGGGACAAAGAGAGAAAGGGTGGGCGGGAGGGAGAGACTAATATTTCCCTTAGTTTAAACTTTTGTAAAATGTTTTTTAGATTAATTTCATAACTTTTTAAGAGAAAATAATAATTACATATATATACACACAAAGGTAACATAAAAATAAAGTTCAACTATTGACTAATATTTAGTATTTTATTTATAGAAACCAAAATTACTAATATATGAATGCTTTTTAACTTTTATAGTTATAATTAGGTATACAAGAAAAATAAAAAAGCGAAAAAATTTTTTCAACTTTTTATAGAGTTAAATATTAGTTCAGCCGCTTTATGCAGTTCTCTTTTAAATCTATAATAACTCTATGCTAATCCTTTGTATCAGTAAGCGCCGAACTAATCTCTCTCTTGTAGCGGATAACCGATCAGGAGAGGCCTCATTAGTGCCGGTACTTTAGTCGCGATAAAACGGGCCTTGATGAAGTTCCAGAGAACATTAACCCAGAGCATCCACGGCAAAAGGAGGAGTTTTTACTACAAGTCTTATTGAACCTTGAGGGAGATTTGAGCGGGGTCTGAGGGGGGACACGAGGGGGGTCTGATGGTGGTGCGAGGGGGAAGGAAGGGGGGTGAGGGGGGGGAGGGGTGGCGAGGGGAAGCTCTGCCATGCTGGAAATTAGTAAAAAATTCACCATTTTCCGTTATTTTGAGGAGGGTCTGAGTGGGATCTGTGGTGGTGGCGCGGGGGGTGAGGGCGACGAGGGTCTGCATGATATGTATAACGCTTAAACTATATAAAACATACACACATACACACACACATACGCACACACATACACAGACACACACACACACACACACACACACACACACACACACACACACACACACACACACACACACACACACACACACACACACACACACACACACACACACACACACATATGGGACGTTTCACGTCACTTTTACCCCCCTCTGTTCAAAAATTGAGAGGACGTAAGAAAACGTACGACCACTCAAAATTTTCCTTGAAATGTAGGCTTTCGAATGCGAAATGGCAGAAGTCATGATTTCAAGATGGCCGACCAATATGGCAAACGAAATTTCAAAATTCAACGGATCCATAGAAAAATTGGTATACGGGGGTTTTTCAAGTTGCTAATCGGAAATCCAGAGTTAAATTTGTAAAATTCAAGATGGCGGATCCAATATTGTTCAGAAATAATGTCGACAATAAAGAAATCTCACGATATTTTACATAAAATTATAAACGGAAACTATTGTTGATGATTTTTTGATTTCTCGCGTTATTTCCGAATAAGAAATTCTCTATTACCTAAATTCACAAGGTCACACGAGGCAAAGTGTGTCGAAGTTTATTTCTTTCTTATCCGTGGATTAAGTAATCTATAAAGCATCATTGATACTCTCGAAAACATATTCATAAACGTTCTTGCTTCTCTTGCTGGGAATAGTTATTGTATTACAGTAGTCGTTTTTACGACTACCCGTCAGAAAAGTGATTTTCAACATTCGAGTCATTTTCGCGACTACTCTTGATGGAAATAGTTTTTGTATTTAAATCAGTCGTTTTCACGACTACTCTTGCTGGAAATAGTTTTCGTATTTAAGGGGGCTAGACACCTTTTTTCTCTGAAATAAGAAGTCACATTTTAATACATAAATGTAAACTAATTATTTCATACTTTTTACATATAAAAGTGGGTATATTTACCTTACCTTAAAACTTTCTCCGATGGGCCTTTTATATGGTCCAGAACCATAGTCATCGATGAAACAAGTTTTTTCACTAACCGTAAGCTTTGAAATTTTCCTGTGGATGGATTGACCAGATTTGAACTAAATTACTCCTGAATAGTATAATTCTCATATGAGTGTAGGTATTTAGGATTAAATGTCGGAAAAAATTTTTACATCAGAAAAATTATGAAAAAATATAAAAAATTTAAAAAAATTAAAAAAAAAACTCTTCAAAAACAGCACAATTTTTTTTTCTCATTAGATCAAAAATCCCTACACTCATATGAGAATTATACTATTCAGGAGTAATTTAGTTCAAACCTGACGTCAATCCATCCACAGGAAAATTTCAAAGCTTACGGTTAGTGAAAAAATTTGTTTCATCGATGACTATGGTTCTGGATCATATAAAAGGCCCATCGGAGAAAGTTTTAAGGTAAGGTAAATATACCCACTTTTATATGTAAAAAGTATGAAATAATTAGTTTACATTTATGTATTAAAATGTGACTTCTTATTTCAGAGAAAAAAGGTGTCTAGCCCCCTTAAATCAGTCGTTTTCACGACTACTCTTGCTGGAAATAGTTCTCGTATTTAAATCGGTGATTTTCACGACTACTCTTGCTGGAAATAGTTTTCGTATTTAAATTAGTCGTTTTCACGACTACTCTTGCTGGAAATAGTTCTCGTATTTAAATCAGCCGTTTTCACGACTACTCTTGCTGGAAATAGTTCTCGTATATTATATCAGTTGTTTTCACGTCTATTATTTTGAGAAAACGGTGACTATCGGTGAATATCATGGAATCTCAAGAAACCGGGATTCATGGAGATAGGTGTATTAATCCATTCAATATCTCTCCTCATAAGAGTAAGAATCTCCGACCAGTTTCGATAAACTTGCAGAAGTTCCTTCCAGTATATATACCAGGCATGAAAATATGCTCTAGTTGCAAGAAACGTAAATTTGGGGCAATTGATGTGAGTTAGAAACCTGAAGTATTAAACTCCAGTATTGATTCTCAATCAGAACAATCATATGCGAATGATGAATATGAAGCCCCAGAGCCTAGCAACAAGTCTTCTTCATCTAGAGAAAGAGAACTCGAGCAAATGCTAGACAGACTAAAGCAAAAGTTTTCTAGTTTACCATTGAATGATCCAGTAAGGATCACG